>JAQFVV010006202.1:16384204-16516704 GCA_028023455.1 Epiperipatus broadwayi | reverse complement strand
AGCATGTTGTGCTTAAATATGAGATGAAGAATGATATAATTCATAGAAAATATCGTGGCATAAGAAAGACACTTGCAAAATATGAGTACAACTCAAAAAACAAGAGAAAGAATAATTGTACAATCTTTTGAATAATATAATAACAAACAAATGTGTAAAACTGATAATGTAAATGACTATTGTCACCTATGGCATAATATAATAAATTATGACACAAAATAATCAATAAAATATACAACAGTTTATCGTAAGCATATACATTCAAATAAATAATTTCATACAATGAAATAGATATAGCTCTTTTAAAAGACAATATGATAAAATGAAAATATACTGAAAACATTTGAGTAAGTACAACTTCTAAACAATTTATAAAATTATACCCGATAACAATGCATTAAATAAAATGAAGAAAAATATATAGCATAATACAGCATCATTAATATCGAGACTTAGAATTATACTCTTTTACCAAAAAAAAACATAAAAATGAAACTCCTTCATATTTGGTGTTTCAACCATTCAATAAGATACAGCCACTGTAAATACCATTCTGAAAACACTGAAGTTTTCAATTAATTTAAACATAACTATATTCAAACTACACATAACGCTTTATAAAATGAATATTAGCAATATATTTTGATGTAACATTAGCATAAAAAATATATTTGGCTATTTATTTTTTGCAAAATATTTCCAAAATAAATACAGATAATGATGTATTTTCAGCTTTTTATATAATATTATATTAATTTCTCATTATCTTTTGGAAAACACATATTAAAGATCAAGTTTGAGAAGTATTTATTTCTTTGAAAAATAATGTATTCCATAGTAGTATATATTTTGAACTTATAATAGGAAAAAGTGATCAGACAGTTATAACAAAAACAAGATAATAAATAAAATTCATTCAGGAACATTCATGTTATATATATATATAAGACAGTTATCTGGCTTACTACAAAAATTTAACTATGATTTTTTTTTTTCATTAAAGATTGAACAAATATATCACTTGACATTTAGCACTATGAATAAAACTAAACATGACAATATATATAAATGTAAATTTTATATCACAGTGATATAAATATAATTAAAAATAATGATAAATATTATTAATTAGACCTTTGTAATTTTTTTTTATATATTTGCTTGAACATAATTTTAATAGATGAATCAATCATTAAAATACAGCCAAATGATAATTTTAAGCCATATTAATCTTTTTTAAAAAAGTATACATACAAAGTTAGTTAGAAGCTCATTTGTAGGTAAATTAAAATACCTATTTTGAATAAGTCTTTTTATGTACATTTGTAAAATTTTACATTTAAATGACATCTGAAAGGAACTTATTAGCACAAAATAAAAAAAATAAAAGTTAATTATTTGGGTATATTTTATTTTTATTATAAGAAGACTTTATCAATTTTCAATCAATCAATGATCCACAAACTAATTATATGTAATATATGTTGATAATAATCGAATGGAAAAATATTGTCAAAAATAATTGCAAAAATATATATACTTAAAAAATAACCATTTAAAAATTAGCATACATTTCTATGAAGTTGTTTTTAAGATTAAAAAAAAAGTTTATGAATATGAAGGAAAAATATATGTTATTCATATTTCTAGTTATTTAATTGCACAACAACGTTATAAGCATATTTCTAAATTCTGAATAAAATTAGACAATGAGCTGCACTTTGGTATTCATGTCTAGATAATATTTATATCATATTATTATTCATATGTTTGTTTCTTCACAATTGACTGTTTAAATTAAATTGTAGAATTACATTATTTCTGATATCTGAAATATTGATGATAACTATTTACTGTAGCCAGCAATTTGATTTTAGTTTTATTTAGTCACTCAATATTCATTATAAATTTCCATGATACTGTATAGCTTAGCAGTTCATTAGATGTTTAAAAATAAATTAAAACTTTAAATAAATTATAAATCATAACTAAATGCGCTGACATGCTTTCATAAGAAAAGCTATAATTGGATGACAATTCATATCAAATCTAAAAACTTTCAGGGCGTTAAATGTTTTCATACTCATAACCTTGAAATGTACATAGTTGCATGATTATGGACAATTTGATTTGCATACATTTCGAATAATGTATTATATATATATTCATAGATCTACACATACTCCAAATCTATGACTATGTGGACATTTAACACCCGCAAAAATCCTTAGCTTTGTCAATAATTTCATATATTTATAGCTTTTCTTATGAGAGCGTGTCGGCATATATAGTCATAATTTACAATTGTCAAAAAAAGTTTTTAATTTTATAAACTTAAATAAACTTTGTAATACACACACATGTATATATACTTTAAAAAATTGTTTAAATTTTATTAAGTTAAAAAAGTGAAACTAGCAGAAGTTAAAAAAAAAAAAAAGTAAGAAAGTTAAATTAAATAATATACGGACTTTAATCGATAAACTTTTTTCCAAATGTCAGTATGGTTTGCATCGGAAAAGATTACAAGTAATCAAGTTTCCCATGATCTTTTTATTATTTACTCATATTGGGTTCTTTTTTATGCTGTTGTCTTTTTTTTTCTTTGCTTACATTTTTTTTCTAATGTACTTCTGACATATTTTACCTTTAAAAATAATAAAAAATAGTTTTAAATTGATAAAATATGTCACTATTTTTTTTTATTTAGCAATAATACAACTGAAAAATTTTACTGTAATTTATCAATGACGAAATATACAAAAATTGAAGACAGATTAGTTTTCTCAAGTCAATAGAAATGCCACGTACATTAACAATCGAATCAAACAAGAATTCCCTAACACACTTTCAAGATTTGTTTAGGTGATGATAAATGTATTTTCAGATATCTAAATTGTTTTCAGATAAGTAGAAACTAATAATGATATATATATAAGTTTTGTTTCTTTTAAAAAATACAATGTACTTTGAAAGTCTTTTAACAGTAATAAGTGTCAAGCAGAAGAGAGGGAATTAGATATTAAGATTAAAACACAACACGTATTTTTGCTACATTAAATAAAAAAGTTTGTTTTCAGTTTTCCAAACATGTATAAGTTATATGATATTTTATCATTATATATAAATTCAAAATTTGTTTCGAGGTACAACGCAAATAGTGTAGATATCATTTCTAGCTAAGATATAACCTAGTAATAACCATTTAAAATGTGTTTTGGAAATTAAACGCATGGAACCTAGAAATATGAAAAAAATTATCTGATTTATATTTAGATAAAATGAAGATCTCTGCAATAATTTATGCATATTTATTTAAATAATTTAATGAAAATATTTAAATAAATATACATAAATTACTGCAGAAGAGATATGATTTCTTCTAAAAACTCAGCTTTGTTATATTGCAAAATGTCACACATATATAGCATATACATCTAACTTTTAATTCCTATAATAAAATAATTTAATTTTAGATGGAAGGAGAGCTAAATTTTATTATGATATAATCATTCCATGGGATGGAGAGATCTTGTCAATTTTGAATCAGGATGATGAATTGATGATATTGAGGTCATCGTAAATTTTTAATTAATATTTTTCCCAATTTATTTATTATGATAATCTTTCAAAATGAAGATTTATTTACAATCCATATATTGATAATATAGCCAGAAAAGTTGAAATATTTAGAATACATCAGAACATGCTGACAGCATGTTTTGATCAATAGATAGTTAAACATTAATAAATACATTTTTATGTGCTTTAATAAATTTTAATAGAAAACTGGAAGTCTATGTATCTTCTAAGTTTAAAATTAATTTAACATTCAGTGATACTGTTACAAGTAGAATTATATTGTGTCATTTTTTCACTTTAGGTAAATACATTGAATATAACAGAGATATATATGAGAGATAGTGACATGGCCAACTGATGACTGCTGGTTCAGCACGCAATATATTTTTGTGGCCATTTGGCTTTTATTATATCTTTATTTATATGAATTTGAAACAAATGGAAAAGTGTGGAGGTGTTTATTATATCTATAAAAATAGAATTAAATTGATATATTAGTCAGATTTAATTACAGGTTAAGTTATTTTGATATCTGATACAGGAATTATGGAGCTGACACGGTATCTCGCTTTTTTACAATCTACAATATTAGGTCAAATTAATTTTTATACATGCAGTGAATAAATATGGATAGCTTAATGGACAAATATACATATATGTCTGAACTTAGGATTTTTAGTCTATATTCATCCTCTACTTTCTCTCAAACATCTGTTATACAAGACCAAACACAAGTGAAAAAGATAAATGATCTTCAATAAGCATATTTTGTGCAGAACAAGTATTCTTTCCTTGGACCAGATCATAATCTTCCACACACATATACAATAAGTGTTTCACTTATATTAAAATAGTAATTCTTTAAACTTTAATGGACAGGCTTTAATCTACCATATTTAAACATTCATTATAGAGAATGAATAGGTTATATATATATATATATATATATATATATATAACCTATTCATTCTCTATATATGAATGTTTAAACACTTCAATATATATATATATATATATTGAAGTGTCCATATCTAAGTTCGATCCAAGCTTCATGAGATCCCACCTTTAACCTAGTTCAAATGGTGTCACTAACCATGAATATTTCCAAATCAATGAGACTTTATGCTATCTTCAATATACATTAGTTTCTGTTAACACTGAGGTTATTATTTAAGTATTCATTGAGGCTCATTATCTTATCTTTAAATTTGTTAATGTTATTAATTACCTCACGATAATATATATATATATATATATTAAGTATGTGAATTGTACATTTACATTTGTGAATAGTTAAATATATATATTCGTTATAAAATTTTAATACGTCGGGAATGTTTTATTTCATATTTTACCATTTTGTTCAAATTTATATGATTAAAAGTTACTTTCTTTGATAAGTTTTCAGATCATTCTTTCCCAAAGGCAATAGGGAATCTTTTTATTAATTAGTTAAAATAAGTTAAAACTTTAGGGATGGTGCTAAATTAAAATTGTTTGTTCAGATTTTACAAATTCATATTCTAAATAGAAAATGAATTCAAAGTTAATGGATTTGAAAGTCTTATCATGGGGATGGATTGGAAATGAATTACAGAAAATTTGGGTTTGTGATACTGTAAAAGCTTTAGCCTTAAGGGATTAAAATCATAATGGGTGGGAAACTGTAAGAAAGAGTATAAATACCCTGGAAAAGTTTATATAAAACAGCCATTACCATTACATTACGAGGAGTTGCCACAAGAAACTACATCTTTTTTTAATTTTGATTTTTAATATTATTTTCAACATGGTACACAGCTAAGTTAAGTGATCTGATTATTGGACCCAAAGTTCTCCATAAATCTTAAAAATGTTGTTGCTGAACAGAATTTTTCAATACCAATAATAAGCTGCCAAAATACAGAAGAAAACTAATTCATAAATGAAATTCACATAAATCAAGTATGCACTTACATTGTATCCTAAACCCTACTGGTCTCTCTCATTATGAATGAATGAGCGAGCCAAAAAAGGACTGGTAACCCTTTTTACTTTACAAACTGCAAACTTCTGGTTTATTTATGAACTATATCTCAAATCATAATTTAAGTTAACTACTGTCTAAAATTTCTCTATTCACTTTATAATCTGTTAAATTTTGTTGTAGTAATTCTCTATTCTATTATCTCTGGTCTTAAAATTAATATCTTGTTAACTTTCTTTCTCCTACTATGGTGGTTTGTTTTAACTAATTTAAATTTTATTTATTTGAATGATTATTAATATCATTTATTTGTGATATTATGCTAATAATACTTCCAACTCGATAATAATATCCTTTGTTTAAACTTACCCTAAGAAAATAGTATTGCATTAAATTTTATAGCTTAATTATTGCCCATTAGAACTAAATTAATTTGGTTATATTACTTATTGAATTGAAGGATTTATTTAATGTGTGATATGATTTTTACCAATGGCTGATAAGTATTATTAGCTCAATTTATAACATATGCTTCTGGATATTTTGTTTAAGTTTTACTAAATTATTCATTCATATTGATCATGTTTAAAAATGTTCTATGAAAGGTTAATAAGGAAAATAAAAGAAATATATTATAATTTAAATCTTGTATTTTAATATTTTTTATTCAGAAGGGGCATGATATAATGGGTATTACTATTATAATTATATAATTGCATTTAAGAAAATTTGCTCCAAGTAAGTTTGATTTTAATCTAATATGATCTGGTCATTATGTTAAGCATCTATTATATAATTAGGGCTTTAATAATCAAATATAATGATCACTATATCCTCACCATTCATAACATTGCTAACATGAGCCATCATCTTGCTTTTTGGGTTTGTCATTTTGGTGATATTATTGATATTTTAAATACATAGGAAGAAATCATTTCCTCCCTCACTCATCATTGTATTGGAACACCAAAGATTCATGGTTATGTCCTGATCTGCATTTTCCCCATGTTCCATGGATCATTTGTATGGCATAAGTCATTTGTTTAATACAAGCCACTTTTCTACATTTTAATTACAAACAAACCATTTTATTTCATATTCATTTTGCTGCTCATAATGCATTAGTACTGTTTTATTTCTTAGTTTAAATAAAGGCCTGCTCTTTTGCTTTATAAATCATAATGAATTGATTTCATTAAAATCCAACAACTTTATATTTATCAATAATTTAAATAATTTTCTTTGCTAAGTATTGTAGTTATACCTTATGTTTTATCATGCTGTTTATGAATTGATTTATGGATGTGTGGAAAATATATCTCACCTCCTTCTTACATAAAATTAGAATCATATTTTCTTTTCCAAATAAAATACCAAATAATGAATAATGTATGTAATTTGTTTGGCTCAAACCCCATAGGTATCATTATTTACGCTTGTCTACTTTGTTGGGGCATAAATAAATATATTTCTTAAATACTTACATATTAATTATTGGCATATGAGTACAACTGCAATTATTTATTTTACATTGTAATTCACACTCCAAAAACTTAAGATAATTTATAATACTCATCATAAATATTTGAACAAATATTTGCTTATTATTAAATATTTTATATACATACTTGATTTGGTTGTTTATTATTTATTAATTAGTTTTAAATATTCATGCTCACTGTTTGTATTGGCAACCCAAATATACATATGTGAATTTATTAAAAAATATCTATAGTCATTTTATCATACATTAGTTAGTCAGATAAGTGGTCTCATTAATCATCACATCTGTTGAGCTAGTTCATGTCATATGGTCTCATGTGCTATCAATATGTGTTGACCATTAGGTTTTGATTTGAGCTCATGAATTGGGTTCAAAATCAGTTTGTTCTTTAATATAATTCTTTGGTCATGGGTTCAGGTCATGTTGGGTGGAAAATATATTTGACCAGTACAATATATATATATATGAAAAACAAAAAAACACAAGTTAAAACTTGCTAATGCTTGTATTTATGACAATAGATGGTGTTCTACCAAAAACACCATCAAGTGTATGTTTTGTTTAAATAAACGTCAGAGCAAGCATTCACTATCTCTATCTTTTTTTTTTTTTGAAAGTGGAACTAAAGTTAGAGATAGTGAATGCTTGCTCTGACATTTATGTAAACAAAACATATGCTTGACGGTGTTTTTGGTAGAACGCCATCTATTGTCATATATATATATATTGTGGCCATCTGAATGGGCACAAGGGTTTAAGATACTTTGTATCTTAAATAAATGGTTATATTATATTAAAAAAAATGAAATAGCCTTAGAATTTTTTTTTGCTGGAGATTGCTTAAAGCTTAAATATGGATTGCTTATGCAGTTTATTGACCACTTGATAGGTATCTATTAGTATTGTTGTGGTTAATGAGGTATGTAATGTAAGGAAGGGGGGTTGTTTATTAATGAAATTGATACATCTTGTTGGAAAGATACAAATATATCCTGTGCTAGTATAATATTATTTGAATGGTTTCAAAATCCTTTATTCATTAATTCTTATCCTTTTGTCAACAGTGAATAGCAGTTTCAATTATATTTAGTTAAAATAGTTTAATATTTAGGTTGCAGTACATGTGTATGCATGTATGACTGCATTACGTTTCATTTCATTTTCATCTTTAATAACAGCAAACAATAGTACATTCACAATAAAAACATTTAAATTACAGTAGTTAACTTAAATAATTAACAAATATGTATTTCTTTCCAATGATTAATAGATAGTTAGATCAATGAATTATTTTATAAATTGAATAAATTATTAATCATTTTTATTTGATAGTTAATTAATATTCATTTTTGTTTCAAGTTTGTAAAAGCTATTTATTTTATTATTTGTATTTTTTTTTCTTGTCTTCATTTAGTTTTAAAAATCAAAGTGATTTTTTTTGAAAAGATTTGTTTTTGCATATGTAATTAGTTAGTTAGGAAGATGCATGGGACTAACTTTGGGAAAGGCAAATGAACTTGCTAAAGATAGTTTTTAACAAAGATCTCCAGTAGAAAAGTGGTTCTTTGTAATGTAATTGTAACCAGTAAACAGTGGTTCATGTATTGTAAAAATTAAAGCCAGTTGCTGAAGTCAAATTGACTTTGAAAAGACTTTAGAGTAAAAACTTCCAAAGGAGCTTCAGAACATTATTATGGAAAAATATTAATTAAAAATGCAATTCTAAGGTTTTAAAAAGGTGCATTGGTTTTATTTACTCTCTTTGATTTAAACATTTCTGAATTAATCCCTTTATAGCTATTACTCTTTTAAAAATGTGTGTTAATAACATCCAGTCTACATTATTTCAATTAATTGCCATTTTAAATAAGAATGGTTTACATAAATGTTATTGTTGTATCATTAAGCGTGTTTTTTAGATATATATGGAGAACGCATGCAGAACTATACTACGGAATATATTCTAATTTCTCATTATTTTTTGCGTTGTGTTTTTGTGAAGATTATACATAGACTTAAGGATATGTCTATTTTGATAGATCATACTACATTTAAGTTCATCATAAGGAGATAACAGTATTCATTTATTTGATATTTCTGGAACTAATACGTATTTTTAAATTGAGGAAATAAAATGTAAGCTACTTCTGTTTAAATTGAATAGAAGGACAGAAATGTGGGTAATTTTTGTTCTCTTCAATAAGGATGGAATATAAAACAAAGCATTATTAATTCTGGAATTAATAAGGACAATTTAAAATGTTAAATGCTATTCAGGAAATACTAAGGATAATTGTGTATTTAGTCCAGAACTACAACAGAGAATTTGGTATATTTTCAGTATAATAAAGGAGAAATTAACTGCTTGTGTGTGATTTGGAACCTCAAATAGATATGCTATGAACACTGAAAGGTGCTGGACATATTTAAGTTATGCTTATATTTTTTTAAGTTATTCTGCAGAAGTGCATTTTAGTTTAAATTCAGTTTGGAATGTGTCCCATATTGTTTCGTAAACCTGGCACCGAGCTTTGCAAGTGGACTTTCATTTTAAGTCATAAACTAATAACCTTTGTGTCTTTAGTCATTTTTATTGCTTGTCATAATTAATGTATATGATAGGTAGATAGGCTTTATTTATTATTATGTTATTTATAATTTGGGTATGTTGACAATGTTTCTGAAGCTATTAAATGAGGAATATGCTGGTAAAAATTGATTGTGTTTAAATAGGACTTGAAGGTGAAAGAAATATTTTTTTAAATATATTATTAGAAAGGTTTACATTTATTTTGTATACTTTATTATCTCAATGTCAAAATTTTGTTCTTTGTTTAAATCAACGAACTTATAATAGAAATAGTTTGTTAGATATGAAAAAAGTTTGTTCGTAATAATTAGAACCGTTAAATTTTAAAAGTAACCTAAAGTTTATTAAATTAAAAGTTATGCCTTAATGCAATATTTAGTTATCATGTTACCTGCTTAGTGTGTAATTTAGAGTTAATATTATATATACTTTTTATTCACGGGTGTGTGTTTGTTTTGCACAATTATAATATTTGTTTGATAAAGTATAGTTTGTGAATAAATTTATGCATAAATTTTGTACATTGTCATATTCTACTGAGTTGAATGGATTGGTATATTATCTGCATGTATTTATCTGCCAGTGTGTATTTATATTTTTTTGATATTTAGAGAAGCTATGAGAATAGAAGGAAATCTTTGCATTATAATGTCTGTAGGAATAAAAGATCTTGCTTATTAAATATATGTTAATAATTTTCCATGAATAGAGCTTAGTTTATTTTATATGCATATGATTAATGATATTTTTTGAAGTGATGTTCTTAGGGCCCTGGTGATGAGGAATTAAATCCCCACCAATAATGTATTTGGAAGTAAATGAGTTATTGTTGAAATATGATTAAATGATGTCTAGGAAGTTATGTGACGTTTTTCTTAGATTCTTGGTAATGCGGAATTGTAAAAGTGTTCAGTAAGAGTTATTTGCTCCTCATGTAGATTCTCCTTGTAATGTATAGTATATATAATCATAAAAATATAGCTTTGTGTTAATTAATATGTGGCTAGATAAATTGTTAAATTAACTCTTGATGTAGTATTAGTGTCATATTTTATTGATGAATTATGACATTGTTTGAAATAAAATAATTGTATATTTTCAAAATGAATGGAGAGTTTATAGAAAAGATTGTTTTACATTATTGCTGCTTGAACGTGCACACACACGCATAATATAAATAATATCGCGTATATAAGTATAGAAATATTGAAATTAAAATGAGAAATAAATGCTTTTGAAATATACTACATTCATTTAATAGAAGTATAAAGTATTAAGATTAAAACGGGAAATAAATATTTTAAAATACAGTGTATTTATTTAAATAAATGTTACAAATCATCAAATCATCAGAATAAACATGATTTTGTTGCTATAAATGAAAGGTATACATAATTGAAAGTGATTATTAGTCAATTAGAGAAAGTTGCTTTGCTGAAAGCCAAATATAAGTAATTTGATTTATTTGGTTAATCAAGAGTAATATCCTCTCAAAAGTATTTTTGTGCTAATAATATAACATGTTATTTATTTATTGTCATATAGATGAAATATGTAAGCAAAGCCTGTGTTCGAAGTCAGGATATTTAAACTTTGTTATTAATTTGATTTGATAGTAGGGATAATCCCAAACTGATGCTAAAAAAATGATAATCTAAAAATATGTAAAACAATTAGTCCATTTGTAAATATTATGTTAAACCAAGTTTATTTGTTATAATAAATGATTTGTTTAGTTATTTAAAATCTTAAGAACTGTGTCTTGAATTATTCTTGTGTACATTCGTATTTCCATATCTACATCTCCACAATTCATAAATCTATTATAAAACAGATATATTATTTTAGAGTTATAATATTAAATTTGCTAGTGTCTGACAATATTGTATTTCTTAATCCAAACATTATAAAGAGTATTTGCCACTTGATAAATGTATTAGAAAGATTGCCAAGTCAGTATATTTGTGAGATGATGATATGAGATTAAAATACCCTATTTCTGTCATTGTCTTATTATTGAAACACAGTAAAATATTTAGTCAATTTGTTTCATTATATTGTATCATACTTTATAATTATAACTTATGGGCCAATGTGGTTTATTTAATTCAACTGTGTTTGTTAAATTCCCTGAGATCTTATTGTTTATTTCTTGATTGGCATTAACGTAGATGTTTAGATTATAATATGCCAAGTCATAGAATTGTTAAGAGTATAATTATAGCAAGCTGATATATGTTATACTTGGATGAAGGAAGAAATTAAGTTTAAAGTATATTTTAATAGACTGTACTAAGTAAACATTATGATTCTTTATCATACAATTAATTAACAAAGGAATTTACATTATATTGAATATTTTATAATATTTCTTCTTTTATTCATTTATTATCATATATCTTATGAACTGCCTATAGCCTCCCACTGAGCTGTGCTGAACATAAACTTAAATATAGAGTCTCAGTAATAATTTTATATTATATATTTTGTTATATTGTTCTATTCATTAATAGAACTGGTGCCTGGGTATTTCGCTCATGTAATGTATATCAACGGTGTTGGGAGTGTTGGTTATAATATATATATATATATATATAACCAATGTATACATATACACTATATGTATCCATCTATATATATATATATATATATATATATATATACTGGAACAATGTGATATGCCACATGCTTTTATTAAACATTTTATCAGTTCATTATATGATAATTAGCCATCTAAAAAAATAAAAGATAAAACATAAAACTATAGTACTTAATCTGTAAATAAAATGGTATCACTTAATAAGCAATATTTCATAAATTTAGATTTAAATAATTATTTAATAGAAGGTATTAATAAAATATATAACTATTATATGCATATTTAACTAATATTTAATAAAGTGTGGTTCATAATGTTAAATTTTATAAAAGTTAAAAAAAAGAAAGAAAGAAAGAAATTAAGCTATCTGAATTATTATTTTAATTGTTAGTGTTTAAAATTTATTAGGTTACTAAATTGCTAATAAGTTGGATAAATTATTTTATTTAATTACATTTATGATTTATATTTCAGTTAATTATTAAAATAATTTAATAGTATTTCATTATTCAAAGTGTGGGTTTATTATTAAAATAAGCTTGTCTTAAATAAAATTAGTTTCGGACTCCTATGCATGTGTGCATGCATGTATTACTTATTGACTTTTAAATCTTTTGTTCTATTCATACACTTTGCATGCCCGGTTAGTTTAAAAATGAAGTGGCTTGATGTCACTGTAAATCGGTCACTTTTCGACTACAATTACGATTTCAGGCTTTTTTTAAAGATTAAAAAAAGTTCTGTAAGATGCTGACCTCTCTTGAATGATTTTACAAGTAAAAATCAATAAAAATAGTCTTATATGTCAAACAAAGAAAAAAATAATGCCCCTTCTTAAATCTTATTGGCTATTACATTTTGACAACAAAGAAAATGGCTGCCAAAAAGAAAAGAGTTACTATCTGGTTTTGTTTTATTTTGAAAATGATAAACAAATGTTTTAGACCATTTTAACAGTATTTTTTGCCAAATTATAAATTATTTTGATAAAATATGCTAAAAATAAAATTATTTTGGAAAAATAGTTAAGATTTTTAACAAACATTATTTGCTTTTTTCTGCCACTAAAATTGGCAAAGAAAATCATGTCGTTAGCAAAACATTTTGATTGGTGAGTAAGATTTTGTTTTACATTTTCTGCTAGCAAAAATTTATATAATTATATAATAATTTATTTTTAAAAAAACATCCGTTCACTTTCATAACCTGACAAATTATTAATATACTTTTTACAAACAAAACTAAAGTGAATATAATATTAAGAGATGAATATATTTTGAAGTTTGAGTTTGTGAATTGCCACTTGACTTTAAATTGACCAATTAAAAGTTTTGACTTTTACCTCATTCGGACAATAAAATAATCATTGCTCTAAAGATTAAAATATGTAATTTATTTATTAAACTTTAAAAGTAAAAAAAAAATATGATAAACTTGGCAAATAAAATGGTTAAATTATTATTTTCAAACTGTTGGTATGAATGAAATCACAGTAAAATTAAATATATTATTGGATTTGAAATATAAGAATCAGTAAATTATTATATTTATTTTCTGTTTATTATTTTAAATAAGTTTATTAGTGTTAATTAGTTGATTGTTATTAATTTTGAAATGAAATGCAGAATGCTGACACAAGATATCTATTTTTAAAAGAAACTAAGACAATGGGGCTTCTGACTAATTTTTTTTTATCACTGACTTTTGTCATTGATTAAATGTATATAGTGTAATTTTTCTAAGTTTTTATTTTATAAAACAAGTGTTAAAGTGTATTTCATTAACATTGTTAACTTAGGATGAATGGATAAAAAAATTAAGATACCAGTTTTATACTTTATTTTAACTAAAACATTCTAAATTTCATAGTAACATTATGTGCCAAGATAATACTCATTGTTTATTACTTAATTTCCAAAATGTAGAACTATTAATCAACTCTAAATTTCAACAAGTGAACATGTTTCCATTAATTAAAAAAGTCATATTGAACGGTATACTAAATAACATTATGATAATAAATATTATTTTTTTGTGGGGCTGCAAATTTAAAACCAAGTTTTAAAAGAAATTAAGAACTGTTCAAATTTAAACTGACTTGAATAAATGCTTCATTATTAATTATTAAATTTAAAAACAAATAAAAATTATCAAATGATTTTTTAAAAAAATCTGAAAATTTAATACTGCCTTCGGAAATTTAAGTTTTGTTAAGAAATATAAAATATTTTGCTCAGAGAATGGAAAACTCTAAAAAAAATTGCTGTTAAGACATTAAATTGGATAAACCAGAACAAAATGAAAGAAGAGTTAATAAGTGATAATAATGGATATTTAGTGAAACCATGGATAGTTACCAAAATTCTACATTTACTAATAAATTTACACAATTAAGTGTTATATTTTAAAACTAGTTAGCTCATGTTTAAATTGTGTCTTTGTACAATGGATCCAAACCTGTTCATGTTTAAAGAAACATATTTTATTCAGGTACTTATTGTTAATCATAGTGAAAGTTGTAGCTACTTTGTTTTTTTATAAAATAGTATATTGTTTTGAAAAGTGTGAACATGTCAGTATTATGCTTATTGCAAATGACATGGACCTCACACGATAACAGTTTGCCAACTACTGATAAAGCTTTACTATTGAACTAAGTTTTTCACTATTATTATCATTATTGTTATTTTTAATTTATTTTTTAAAAAAATGGTAACATAATAGTTATATATATATATATATATATATAACTATTATGTTACCAATATATATATATATATATATATATATATATTGTACCAGTCCATACTCCCTGCAGAATTCTTTTCCTAATCTTGCACTGAGCATGAAGTGACCAAGATTCAACAGGTAAAAAAATGGATATAAATCTAGACGATTGTCTGTACTCATGTATATTGGTACTTCCAGCTAAATTGATAGAAAGAGTGGATTGACAGGACTCTTCCAGTTAAAAACACCCTTTAGTTGATATCTTATTTGAATGCCCGAATATTTAGAACAATGGCAAGTCCACACCTTTGAAAAATCTATTTACAAAATAGACTTTTGCACGCCACTTCTAGAAAAGAATCAAAAAATGAATTTTTCACCCTCCTAAAAGAATGTGCAATACTATATGTTCAGCGGAGCATAAGAATAAGATTTAACACCCTGGTATAGTGATATCCCTTTGTGGCTAGCTCAGTCACTCTACAATCTAGGGTCATCAAATGGGTAAGTTAAATGACTATTACCGGTATGTGGTTGATAAGGAAAGAATACATTTTGATCAATATAAATAATAATAATACGAAAACGAATCAAGTTTAATAATATGATTAAATATTTATTTAATCCCAAATATCCACCACCGTTTCATACTAATGATGATATAATAATAAAAAAATACTAAATAATTAATTATCCCCCATATATATATTCGAGGCGTTGAAATAGATAAAATACAATTTTAAATAAGAAAAATAATAAATCCCTAAAGCTATTTACAATGTTTATAAGTAATGGAAGTGGTCTGAGCTCTTTTTACCCAATAGAAATAAATTTTACTTTGTGTGATTTGATATACAGATATGAGATTTTCAGTCATACAGGCATATGCTTTTACTAATAACTTTAAAACCTTTTTATTGATAGCAAATAAAAAAAAAGACAACTATGCATACGTATATTTGCAATATGAGATATTTCACTAATTTCATACTTTTCAACAAGTCAACAAGGTTGCATTGGCTCAGATACTATATCGTACTCACCATAAGGTACTGTATCTATTTCCCTCTTGCTATAGATAAATTCCTGTACATGTATATACGCACATCACAATTATACACTTACTATTACTTTAAATATAAAGTTATTAGAGTACTTGCTTACAGGGAATCTATAATAGATCAATCTCTTCTTGCACGTATCATAAGGTGCAGCAGTAACAAAAAAAAAAAACAACGTAAAAAGGATATACGGTTAAATACATTTTTAGATATTCAGCATGAGATATTGTATTTACCGAATATTATAAGCGTATGTGCGCATATATATATATATATATATGATGAATTTCAGGAATAACAACAAGAGCAAAACGAATAGCAACAAAAAAAGAAGAATGTCATTGCAACCTTTGTTGAAAATACTATAATTTGAAATAGAAAAATTGACTTAAAAGATTTACGTAAAAGCTTTATCATTTATGCCCGTAATAACTGTAAATTCAATATACATATGTGAGAGACAACTCTCTCTTTTTTAAATGATTAATAATAATAATAATAATAATAATAATAATAATAATAATAATAATAATAATAATAATAATAATAATAATAATAATATATTTAATCGGAAATATCAAAGTTAATTATCTCAATATTAATAAAACATCTTAAAATAAACTTATGTCTGCATCTTCATTCTTCTCCTCTGGGCTCTGAGTGGGCTTCAAGTCAACTGGCTGTGTATTGAGGTTTTCATCATTTTAGCAAGGCAGCATTTGTCATCATTGTGGGAGGCTGGAACTGGCGTTGTCACATCTTGGTGGCTTGGGACAGAGAAAGAGTGGTGTGCTGGCTAGTTGTCTACCCCATGGTCATTTTACTGGACTCACTGGTAGATTACTTCATATTTTCCTCTGTTTGTATATGATAATAATTTTTATCAAAGTTCATTTTCTATCTTGACTAGTTTATTAAATTCTTAAGAAATCCAGAGTTCTCAAAAGAACTATATAATGGATTTCTTAGAAAATGTCAGCAGCGGTCTAGTCCATAAATTTATCTCTAAGTTGCTAGATGATTGAAAATCTCTGGAGGCAAAGTAGTGAGCGACTTGAATGACAAAGAAAGAATGAATCTCACAGCACTGACTAAACTATATCAATCCCACTAGCACTCTGAGAATTATGAATCAGCCAATCCTTTCAATTTATCTTATCATTTAGATTATAACATTCCTTACAATTTTTCTGATTAAATTCTACATTTTAAGTTTGATATAATGGTTTCCATCTTAAATAACTCAGACTACTTGCTTGCAAAATCAATTCAAAAGAATTTTTAACAAGATAACAGTTTAATTATAGCATTATCAAACATTTTGCTTTTGATCAGATTTTTGCAAAAGCAATTAACATTCTTAGTTTACAGAATAAAATTAGTTTTTAGAAAAGTAATTAAAAAAAAATATGTACAATTACATTGGAACAATTGCTTTTCTCTATTTGAATTTTTCAAAGAAAAGCCAAATACATAAAATAACATATCATAAAACATATACAAAAAGAAAATATAAAACAAAAAAATACATGAGTTTACTTTACAATATTTTCTATGTCAATTTCTTATTATTTAAATTGGTGTGTGTGGGTATTTTAATGCTCATATTCAACCTCCATTATTAATCTAGCACATTTTTATATTTTTTGTGCTTAATACAGACTTTGTGCGAGGCCATTTGATAATGCCTGGCACAATATATATATATATATATATATATATATATATATATTGTGCCATACATATAAAATAAATATATATATATATATATATATATATATATATGCTTTATTTTATATGTCAAGATATCTTACTTTATTATTTCAAGCTGTCTCAAGGAGTTTGCAATAAAGTGAGTAGATATTTTTATTACACACAGGTAAATTTAAATATAATGGTGAAGTGTTTAATTTAAAGTTGCCTATTATTTTGTAATTTTAAGGGCAAACAACCATTACATATCTGTTTATCAGAAGTTTAATATTTAACAGAAATTGCATTCTGTATTTTTTTGAGAAAAAAATATTTAAATTATAGCCATTTAATTAGCAATATTTATTATGTCAGCCTGTCCAGTATAATTTCATTCATATTTACTATGCTCATTGTACATGTGCATATTCCTTATCTTATGCAAATATTTGTTATGCTATTTTAATGTGTTTATAGTCATTTTGACTAATACTTTTCTGTGGGTTTCAAATATTGTTTAACATGTGGAGTTTAACATGGAGTTTAGTGTTGATATAAGCTATTACTTTTTATTATCAGTGATAAATATGTATATTGCCATTGTTAGAATTTGTTATGCTTTATAGTTCTATATTTTGTCAGATAGTATACTATTTATTATGTTTGTGTGATGGAGATGTTCTGCCATTATTGTATATGTATTTGCCATTAGAGGACAATGTTTTTCATGTTTTTCAAAATATTTTCATTTATATTTGGACAGCTAGATTCCATGGAGAGGATAATTTATCTTTAGTGCATTTTCCTTTTTCCTTAGATGGTGAGACTATATCCACACCCACACTTATGTCTGAGAGATAGGCTTGGCAGATACCATTATAATAGTCTTGTTGTCTGGCTCTGAGAAGCTTATTTTTAGTTATGTTATCATTCATGTGCTATTTTAAAGATTAAATTGCCCACCATAGAAGGTGGAGACTATTGTATTTATAAAAGTCATGGCAATGATAGCTATTTGTCAAGGAAATCATTTACTTAGTTGTATTTAGTAACTGTCAGTGCTTTGGCTGATTATAATAATATCTGTATTGTGCTATTGTACTTTGCCTGTGGTATAGATGCCAATCCACACGATTTAATAATTTAATTGCAAAGATTAAAGTATATCATGATGGGAATACACAGACACAATGCTATTTTATATGTCATATGGAGAAATTTACCGAGTGATTTGTAAATCTCTTTTAAATTTAAAAAAATTAATATTATCATGTGGACATAATATAAATTAAATACAATGGTATGCATGACTTCTGATAAATGCTTTTATTTACCATTTAGTTTTTTAAGATTAGCATAATGCTAGGCAATACTCAGTTATGATGTAATGATGATAGTTATCAACATCATTTTAGCCATATAATTTAGAAGCAGCAATAGGTTAGATTAAACTTAATTTTATATTTTTGTTATTATTACTCTATTAATAGTAAGATATAATAAATAAATGCCTAAATATAAAATATATGGGAAATGTTAATCACCTTATGGTGCAAGCTAGCTAACCATTATAGTTATTATTTTTCAATTATATTAAATATTTGTTTAATGCCCTGTTTTTTAGCTAGATTAAATTGTGATGTGTCAACTAAATATTCTAGTAATTACTCATAATAGTTTATGGTTTTTTAAAAAAATTTAGCAATTTTAAAACTAGGCAATCAAGAGGGGAATGGGCTTTCAATAAAGTTGATCTCTAGTTATTTATCCTTCAGAATCAAATGTAAATGTACATCCAGTAGCTATGACTGATAAACTGTCATTGTATTAGTGTGCCTTGTAAAAAAATGTTTTTAGTGTTTAGTTTTTAATAAATGTATTATTTTTTGTAAATTATTAAAATTTGGTTTTGAGTATTTTTTCAATATGAAATTCTTTTCTTTGGTTTCACAAATACAAAGTAAAATAAAAAAATATATTTTCAAATCAGATAATTATTATTTTCATGATCCAAATTCACTAATATTTGATAAGAAACATGATGTAAATATTTATTTTCAAAGTAACATTTTAAAATTAATAATTGTTCATTGAAGCATTGTAATGGATGTATCTATCCATAAGTCAGACTGCACATTATTTACCTATTATTAGAACTTAAACCTTGCAAATTAAGTATTTTATCTGTGTTGTTTAGGATAAGAGAGGAAAATGAAATGTACCCTTTTACTTCTATTATTTGAAAGTCATTCTAGGTAAAGGGCTATAATTATTCTAAATTTTATTATTATTATTATTATTATTATTATTATTATTATTATTATTATTATTATTATTATTATTATTATTATTATTATTATTATTATTATTATTATTATTATTATTATTATTATTATTATTATTATTATTATTATTATTATTATTATTATTATTATTATTATTGTTGTTGTTGTTGTTGTTGTTGATGATGTTGTAGTTGTTGTTGTTGTTAATGTTATTATTATTATTATTATTATTATTATTATTATTATTATTATTATTATTATTATTATTATTATTATTATTATTATTATTATTATTATTATTATGTTAGACATTTGTTGACTAAAGTAAACACTTCTTTTGGTAATCTAAGTGATTATTATTATGATCTTAATAAGATACATTAGCTTATTAGAAAATGCATGTTTCTAAAGCTTGCTAGTATGTCAATTTTTTTCCTTACAACCCAATATCATTGTCTTATTTGATAGAATACAAGAAAAAACCCTGAGAACTTATTTTGCTTTATTTAAGAAACATTTATTTATTTAATTGATTACTTTAGAGTTAACAAAAAAAGAATCATTATTATTTGTTATATCAGTGGATAATATTAAATTTTATAAGATATTCTGTTAGACATAAGAGTCTATTAGTGAATATGCTTTGGAAGTGCACATATTTATAGATCAGAGAATGTGTTTTGGATGAAAAGGGAGATTTACATTGTTCTAAATTATTGATTAGGAAATTATTAGAGTTTTTTCTCTTTTCAAATTATAAATTTTATTTAGAGAAATTTATTTTATTATAGTTAAGTTCTTTCTTTATTTTAACAGTATATTTATGTAGCTAATTCTTTTATATCTAACCAATCACTGAGCTTAGTCCAAATTATAATACTTATTGTTATCTGTAACAGTCTCAACCCAATCCTACTATTGTTCAAAAGATATTATGTCCAAACAATTAGAACTTGTTATATTCTTATTTGAGATATTTCTATAGGTTAGAAATATTGCCTCAACTTTGAAGCTTGACATATATATATATATATATATATATATATGTCAAGCTTCATATATACACACACACATATATATATATATATATATATATATATATATATATGTGTGTGTGTGTGTGTGTGTGTATACAGTGAATGAATAGGAATAGGTTAATTATACATTATTACATTTATTATTTAAGTAATACTATGGGTGCAATTTGAAAATTATAATTGCAATTTGTAATGTTATAATTTACTTTTCATTAGTCCGCATTCAGAACAGATTATATTTACCTATTTAAGGAGGTTTATTTAAACATATTTGTATCAAAAATATTAATCTCAGTAGTCAAGTTGCAATTTTTAGTGCCTATATAAAAATATGGGACCAGAAGTAAACATAGGTTTCCATCTTTATTGTTAAAAGGAAGTTGCCTTGACAACAGTTTGAGAATGTTAATTGTTGTCTATATTGGATTGTCTAAGTGTTGACTGGTATATATATATATATATATATATATATATAAAATATATATTATATATATATATATACTGTAACCAGACAAGACCATACAACCTCTTTACATAATTTGTAACTATTTCCTGATGAGCATATTGTAGGAAGGAACCATCGATTGGTATTCCCCAATACAGATGTCACCCCTCCTACAATAATATTTCCTGCTCATCAGAGGAAGTAGCACCATATCTATCTTGACAACATGAAACATTATGTTTGAATTAAAAACTTGTGACTGTATGCAAGGTTGAAATATAAAACATTATTTAAAAATGTGTAAATATAAAAAATATATATTTTAGGCAATATTTTTTTTTGCTATGTTACAAAGAAACTCACATAATTCACATTTTAATATTTTAACTTATATAAATACAAAATAACAGGAAAATTTAATCTAGATCTTCCTATAAATGTCACAACATTTCATCCTACAAGCTTGCATTTCAATGACATAATTTTGGCAATTTTCAATATTTTCAATTAACTTGCTGACAAAATCTGCAGAATAATCCTTATATGATTATTTTATATCATTAGGCTAATCAAATTAAAGATAACAATATAAATAAATCTTCTTTTAGGCATATTTATTTGAAAAGAATATTCTCCATTTTAATCAATTGCATAGACCATATCAAGATTTTCAAAGGTTGATTTGAATACTTCTGTTTAAATTACCTAGCCACAAATATGTTTTTTATTCCTATTACATCCATGTCTTAAATCTAAGTATGATTTTTGACTTTTATATTTGAAACTTGCTTGATTCATTTTTCTTATTTGTCCACATTATGTTTTTACTCCAAATTTTATTTGAGGAACAATAAATTCTATACATGATCAGAATTTGGGCCATCAAGAAGAATCTTTTTGGACCATTTCAATTTATTATCACATAAAAGTATATGTAATTTTTTTTTTAAAATTAGTTGTTAAATCTACAGCAATATCATTCTATTCAGCATCATATCCCTTTATATCAGAATTAGTGTCGTGTTCACACTCCATTTCCACATTGGTATTATCACCAACAGTCTCTGCAACAATACTATCATCATCTTCAATATCAAACATTCTCAAACACTATTTTTAAAAGTAGCATCAGTTGCATATATTTTTTATAAATATTTAGCTCACAATAACCCTTTGTTGTAGTGATGGACTGATAATACTTGTTGAAGTCTACAATGACTTGAAGGTTTAGCCACAAAATTATGTGTAAAGTCTAATATAACTGAAAAAAGTATAATGTACATAATTTTTATAGGCTTTGTCAGTTCAGCTGAATGTATTTTTTTAACAAAATATATTTATGACCAGGTAATATAATAAATAAAATTGTTTTTTTTTTTTTAATATAAACATTTGAAAGAAAAAATTGCATCAGAAAATTAATGGTGGATGGAATAATTTTTACATTTAAAGTTTAGACTACTACTGTTATAACATACTTCTAAAGTCCAGAAAGATGACATAAAATTTTATTGTGCAACGTAAATTCAAATTAATTTAATTTCAGTAAAGTAGAAACATAATTAATAAAGTATTGAATTTGAAACGTGTTGAATTCAACAAATAATAAAAAAGAAGGCATTTAAAAACTGTATCGATATAAGATATTGATTGTACCCAACTAGGTCAGATAAATACAGTGACAATTAATGAACTACAAATTGTTATTCTATTTTAAATAACATCTAACAAAATCAAAACCTGTTGAATTTATTGGTACATTTAAAACATGCTTTAGGGCCTTTTTAAAAGATACTTATTTTAACATTTTTTTTCCTCATTTAAAAAGTTATATATATGAGGCTCCAGCTCATCTTTAGTGGTAAAACAATATTTTGATTTAGGGATATACTTCAATTGTTTAATAGATTTTATAATGATTTCAACTAGCACATTATGCATTTTATTTCTCTATATAAAAAAAATCATGTGATACAAAATAAAAATAAATTTATACTAAAATTCTCTTACAATTATAATTTTTTTAAAAATATCACTACTGAATTTTATATGAATCAGATAGAATATTGATATTCCAATAAGATACTATAAAAGAAAAAAAATCAGAGTATATTTTTTTTATATTTTTAAGCATATTTAAATATTCTGCCTATAAAAATTTTACTTTAACACACACATACACACACATATATATATATATATATATATAAATGAAATAATAAATTTAACGGTTTACAACTATTACACATTATCCTTAAAATCCACAGTACTTTTGGTGAATTTCTTCAACCTGCCTCAACTGCCATTAAATTCAAAATCAAAATCGGAAGCAAACATCATCACATCAAATTCCACAAATCTTGTATTTTAATGTTAGCAGCTTGTTAGTTTATTAAATGCATTTTATTCCTGTTAAATGCATTTAATAAATTGACAAGCTGCTAACATTAAAATACTAGATTCATGGAATTTGAAGTGATGATGTTTGCTTCCACTTTTGATTTTGAATTTAATAGCAGTTGAGGCAAGTTGAAGAAATTCACCAAAAGTACTTCTGTGGATTTTAAGGATATTGTGTAATAGTTTGTAAACCTTTAAATTTATTATTTAATTTATAATTACAATTTTGTTTTTTAATTAATGGGCATTTTACATATATATATATATATATATATATATATATGTAAAATGCCCATTAATATATATATATATATATATATATATATATATATATATATATATATATATATATATATATATTGTACTGGTCAGAATTGTATGTTCATATAAAAAGGTTTATAATCTAAGCAAAACTACCATAAATCCACTCATGCTCGAGAAACACAGGTCAGGAGCAATAATGTATTCTTACCTATTTGCTCTTCTATAAAGTTATAATATTATGAAAAACACTTCTCATGATAACAGATGAAATTTATTCATTCCAGTCCTGCAGAAACAGCAACAAGACATGAGATCCACAGTGTAATTACTATAAATAAAGAATATAAAATCTTGGCTCAATTATCATAGCCAAAGTAAACTAAAAAATTATAAATTTAAATTAATGGCAAACAGCTAGCATTGTGAAAGAAACATAATTTAAATGTAGTGTCATACATAATGAGCAAGAATAAAACAAACCAGGGATAAATGTCATTTAAAGTAATCGGTTATAACTTTTAATAATAGTATTATTATAATGAACAAATGAAATTCAATGAGTGAGATTTAATAACACATGAATGCATAGAGTAATTATCAACACATAATAATTTAATGAACATAAACAAGTTGATTTATATAAGAAACATAGCACAGATCTCATGCGATTTAGAATTTGCCTATCGACAAATAACTTAGTATGCTAATGAGCTACAAATAACAATAGATTAAAACTGTTAACACTATGACAAGCCAACAGAGGCCATGACCATTACTTTAAAACAATGATGAAATGACATTTATAAATTAACCTCCAAAGAGAGTATTACTCTTTGACATAATAATTAAATAAATTGAACATTAAAATAAATTATTTTCTTAGCATTATCATTATTAATTAACTGACAGGAATAACATTCATTTGCTTAATTAACTGAACAGTTTGACTTAACAACTCTATTGTCCAAGGGTGCATTTAGGCCTGTACAAATGAGGAAGGAGGTAACTTAAATAAGCTTGACTGTGACAATCCTAAAATATTATATTAATTATCAAGCGAATGGTTTACAAACATCACTGCACCACATCTTATAGAAAATATGAAATTATATATAACAAAGAGAACTCACAGTGCTGACTACAATGATAGCATTAGAAATGGAATTCAGGTCATCTTTGGACTGAACAGCTTTATCAAATATAATAGTCCACTTGAATTTGTAAAGTGTTGTATTTGAAGTGACAATTGGTAAGGTTTCCATGGTCCAGCTTGCTGATATTATCCCATGCAGAGCCTCAACAACCTAACATTTGTCTTGAGGTCGGTGTTATCAAACCTCATTCTTGGACAAGTTGCACAAAGAAAATCCAGAACTTCTGATGAATAAGTATGGCAAAGCAAAATATGAATTCTTTAAAATGCTATCATGAGTATGCATGAATGGCTAAAGTCTTAAAGACTAATACTTTAATTCAAAATTCAACTAAAGTAATAATAATATCATGCATAGTGCCATGACAAAATATTAACCCAATCTGCAACATATATATAACCTTGGCAAATTAGGATGTCAAATATAAGAGGAACAATATTATTTCTCTTATTTAACAAGTCCAAGTATTCTCACACAAATATATTGTAAATATGTTAGAATGCTCTATGGTGTGAAAACCAAATAATCATTAAAATATATTAATAATCAGATTTATTTAGAGAACATAAAATGCATTTAAAATCAATAGCATTAACAACAAAATTTTTATCATATCCCATAATATGATTTTTAAAAATTCCACCATTAAGTAAATATTTTTAAATATTCAATCAAGCGAATTGCATTCAATAACATATTTTACATACAATGATTTAAACATCCCAAAATATTGGGATAGTGGCTAAAATGATATAAGTTTGTTAGACTGTAACATTAGCATACTAAAATTAACTCAATAAAATACATAATTTAAAATAAGTTTTTCCACATAAAAATAAAATAATTAGAGTGTGAAATTCAAGAGGTAATGACAGATTCAAAATATATAATTTTCTGCTAATGTTTTATATAATGATAACTAAAACTTTAGAAAGAAAATCATTAAAACTTAACAATTACAATAACTGTTTTTTTAGTGGAAGATTATATTATGAATATAAATAGACTTTACAAAGAAATGAGGAATAATAAGCGTCCATTCAGTGGCAAAACAGCTTACCTTTTAGATGTTATGGTGGCCATTTAGTATAACATATAGGAAGTTTAGATGCAAAAACATGGTCAACAATGCACAATATGTACAACATAATGGTAGACATATTCTGATTGTTCTTTCACAGTTCAAACAGAACAGCTTTCAAGTGGCAATGGCATGGCAGAAAGGCAGCCCAAAGTCAATCTTAGATAAGCTAGGCAAATTCTTCCCTTTACTGTGAATTACTTTTGTTTTCACTCTCTAAAATAACAAGTGATGAGTGCCCTGAAATCATTATGTGCATGCCTAGAACTATTACCCCTCCTATACTCAAAATTTGGCAATGTTGAGAGATGTAAACAGATAAGTTCCAGAAAGCATTATTTAAATCTATTTTTTTAAAGATGGGAATAATTTTAAAGATATAATTTTGTTAATTTGAGACTTGAAATAGTTAAATGAAACTTACATTTTTAAATTGCAATAATCACTTTCTAGAACTTTCTGGCATTGCTTTAGCTTTACATTAGTAATATTATTTTTCATATATGTAATACATATCATATATGCACATACACTTTTATCTAAGTGAAGGGAATTTATGAGCTTAGAAATAAGATGTAATTACATTAAAATAATAACACAACTGTTTAAACATAACCATTTTGAATTAACAGGTTGGAAGTTATATATATGTGTGTGTGTGCCTAACATTCCTGAATGACCAAATAAACACATATAAAACAGTTTAAACCCTACTTTAAAGTTTTTTAATGTCATCAGGGAATGAAGCAAAATATGTATTACAGATTTACTGCTTCATATTTCACTAGTTAGAGGAACAACAAAAAATGTAAAAAAATAACTGCTTATACCTTTAAAAATTGTCATTCCAAGTGGCAAAGAAACATGTGGTCAACCTAAAAATAATAAACAAGTCTGTCTATTTCCTACTCTTTTTATGTTTATGCCTCACTTCATGGAATTGTAATTATAATGTTATAATCAGGATTTCCCTGTTCTTGTATGTCCTTTAAAAAATCAATGGTCACTCATGATGTATTATGACATCCTATCAATCCCAAAACACCCTTTGCTACTCTTCCCCAGGGTTGGTTGGTATATATGGCTTTCATTGGCATGCATTGTAAGTTCTTTAATTACTTCTCCTTTTCTTAAAAGGAAGCCTTTCCCCCACACTTCTTTTTAATTTAACAGTGTCCTTTATACAAAGGAAAAAAAATTGTGGAGTTCTTGGTGTATAACATTACTACACTTAGGAACTTTAAGCCACAACTTATCTTTTACACAAAATTTATGGCAAGAGATGCATCCCATATTTACACTGATTTTTGCTATGTGGGGTAACATTGATCGAGCATGTTGCTGGTCACACTTTTGATCAATGCAAATATTCTCATCTAGTAAGAATTTGAAAATCTCTGTATCACTATAATTAACATTTTTGAAAGTTTTATGTTTATCTCATATTAGATTTGTAGTCATTTCCATATCAAAAACATTATTACTACTGTTAAATATGATAACTTTATTGGTTATAGGATCAATATGTTTAGCATTAAGTAAATTCCATTCATGAATATTTATATGTTCATACTTTTCAATAGTAAAAATAAATGCACAAGCATTTTTATATATAGCAGTTTTGATAGATTTATTAATAGGAATCTGAATATTTTCTTTATCATTAATAATCTTAGCTTTGATTGCCTTATTAACAGGTAAATTGAATGTTTTCTTTATCATGAACAACCTTTTGAAAATATTGGCCTATAAAAACTTTATCAATACACTCTACTATTTTCACATCAATATCTTGGCCTTTGGAAAACAATCAGATTCTTGTTTCTGATCAAATAAATTTTATCATTTTAATCAAAATTGGGATTGTTTCTTCATTTATGAATTTCTTTCCAAAATTATTAGTAATTATAATATTAATCTCTTTAGTGCATGGTAATGTCAATTTTGAATACAAAGAGAATGAATTGTTAACATAATTTTCAGTTTTCCTTGTAGATGCTACATTCCAATTAGAAATTATATTCTTAAAATGGAGTTCACTAATATTTAAAACTAGATTTTTCTCAATCTTTCCAGGTGACAATTCACTTCAATTTGCTTTTCAATTGTATCGTCCAAACCAAGAGAATGAGAATTTATTTCTATTTCATTTTTATTTACTTCATCTGGAAAATCTACTTCAATGGTATTTCCACTATCATGCACCAAATAGTTTAAATTCATCTGCATTTCATTAGCATCAACTACATTAGGCAAACAAGTATTTATTTCCATATCACCTTTATTTAATTAATCACTAAAATTCATCTTGTTCTGAGAATCCACTTCAGTAATATTTAAAACTGAATCCTTTTCCTGATTATGAGTAATATAATTCAATTTAATTTGCCTTACCAGACCAATTCTGTTAGACAAGCAAGAAGCAGATTCCGTATCATTTCTGATTGAAAGATTATATAATTTATAAAAATCACTAGTTTTTTCAGATTACAATTGACAATGTTGAAAGTCAACAGTGTTTAAAAGTACCATGCCATTTTCTTTATCAGAGATGATAGATTTTTGCAGACATTTCCTGCCAGCTTTGATAATATTATTTACATAAGTTGTCATTTCCATATTATTAGTTGTCGAAATATTTATGTTCTTATCCACTTTAATAAAACAATTAAAATAAGTTGCCATTTGTATATCATCTTCTATGGTATTTAATTTATTATACCTTCTTTGCTTAGAATTTTGAACAGTAAAAAGACAATTACCATTTGGCATGAATTTTCTTTTCCCACTACTTATACATTGCTTTTCAGAAAATGTTTGTTTGATAAAAAGTCATGTGTTTATTCAAACATTATATTTTTATTTGAAGAATCTTTACTAGGACTTTCAAAAGATTTTGAAGCACATTCAGATAAAAAGGCACCAGGTTCAATTTTAACTATTAAAAAAGAATCACTTTTGTAAAAAGGTAGCTCTTCATTCCTGTATTCAAATGCTTGAACATTACAATTACTTTTATCAAACTGCTCATCAGTAAATATATTTTTTACAAAATTTATTTAACAAAACATTATTAAAATATGAAATATCACTAGAATTATCTTCAAGCTTGCTTCCAACATGAAAAACAATTTTACCACTATCCATTTTTTCAGTAATTTTATTTTTAACATAAAATTTAGGCTTAGTCTCTTCATTAATTTACAAATCTTCATGCAAACCCATTGCAGAGTTTAAATACCTTGTTCAACTACCATTACTGAAATAATTAAACAAAAGCGGATGAATTTGTTTTTCATGAGGTACTATGTTAGAATAAAGTGTTGTTTTCTTGATAAACCTGACAAACTATAACATATTTATTGATGGAAATATTAATAAAAGTTTCATAATTTGACAGATTATCTAGATTATAGAGAGAATCCATAAACTTTTTTTTACAATTTCTAGATTGATATTCCAATAAAGAATCTCTTCAGACTTCTGTTGGAATATGCAATTTAGATGATTTTATCCTGTTTAATTCTATTGCCTTAAAATACAACTGAGATCCATTCTTTCATCAGATAAAAAGGAATCCTGAGTAGAAATATTTTCATCATATAAGGTTATACCCATAGATAATGTTACAACATTAGTAGCATCTCTATCAGTTTCTTTAATCATATATTCTTTATAGATCAAATTTGTTTCAATTTTTTTCATTAAGGAGAAACTAGTCCATTCATATTTAAATCATTCTTTTCAGAGTCTTTAAATTCCAGTTGTATTTTTGTCTGGGTTTCTTGGAGTGTGTCATTAATTTCCCTTATCTCTTTTTTAGACATTTCACATTCATGTTTAGCCTTTTCATCTAGCTTATAAAGTTGATCTTTAAACTTTCCTTGGGCTACTTGAAGATCTATTAACTGTTCCTTGTGATTTATCACATCATGTTGAGAATAATCTGCTTTCAGCTCTTTGATATTAAGTGCTCTTTCTACATAAATCTATTTTACCCATTCTTCCATCTTCTGGTTTCTTTCCTCACTTCTCCGACATCTTTCCTTGATGTACTGAGTCTCCCATTGTATTTACTTAAGGTACATCCAGGATTCATCAGCTTGTTTCTTTAATAGACCCTGCATCATCTTGAGTAGCTTGTGATCTTCATTATTTATTTTATATATTTCCATTTTGTCGAGAGCACAAATTCTGTAACTTTATTATTTAATATGGGTTATTCACATTTGTTTTTTTCTTCAATCACCTCCATACTACCACTCTGCTACCATATTTACCACTTTCTTCCTGTTTGCCTAACTTATATGATGCCAAACCACTTCATTATTCAAGCCTACTTTTCTCCCTTACTAGAATCAGCCTATATCATCTAAGCCATATATTATATAAAATATTAACTATCAATTCTACAACACAAATATATATATATATAAATTTACCATGCCTTCATAGAAAATATTATACTATCAATTCTACAACACAAATATATATATATATAAATTTACCATGCCTTCATTTCTTTTGCCACTTTTGCATCTGTTCTATTTGCACCTGGAATTGACTAAAAATTTCTATTAGTAAAGTGATAATACAAAATATGATACAGTAAGATAAGGCAAAGTATGACTTTCTTTCTGTTTAAAACATTTACTTACATTTGAATCTCACTCAATGTAAGTTACATTATAATGTGATTATCCACCAGTTGGCATAATTTACAAGGGTATAAATACAAGGAACCATGCCAATATGGCAAGATTAACAAGCTTATAACATTTGGGTTATTCATGCTCACAGAGATGGACACCAAATTTCTCTTCGAATTAATCAATGATTTACAATTATTATACTATATAAATATATACTTTATTTTCAAAGCTATCTTGAAACAAAAAAAAATGTATCCCTATATTTATTCATTTGCAATAATCTGCAACTGTTAAAAAAGTACCTCATGAAAATAAAATTTATGTATAAACAAAATAGTGGTTAGGGTGAATTATGTTATACTTCACCAAAATCAAGTCAATAAAATATTCTCTCCACCAACTATGAAAGTTATAAAATGACAAGCCGACATTGCATCAAGCCCAATAAAATATTATTGCCACTCAGATATATGAGTTATAACTCAAGCTTCATGATGGCATGCCAAGCCTGGAAAAAAAAATCATGTACCAGTCTGAATTGTTTGTTCATATAACAAGGTTTAGAATCTAGGCAAAAGTAACCTAAATTCACTCATACCCTAGATACACATGATCAAAAGCAATCATGAATTCTGCCATATTTGATATTCTCTTAAGCTATAACATTATGAACAACTCTTCTGGTAATAATAGATTAATTTTATTCATTCAAGTCCCACATACACAGCAGAGAGACATGAGATCTACAGGGTAATTATTATAAATAAATATTATTATATCTTGGCTCAATTAAATAGCCAAGTGAAAAAAAAATTCATAAATTTAAATTAATTGCAAACAGCTAGCATTGTTAAAGAAACATAAATTTAAATGTAGTATCCATACACAATGGCCAAGGATAGAACAACCCAGGGATAAATGTCATTTAAAGTAAACGGTTATAACTTCTAATAATGATATTATTATAATGAACAAATGAGATTCAATGAGTGAGATTTAATAAGACACAAATGCATGAGTAATTATCAACACATAATAATTTAATGAACATAAACAAGTTGATTTATATGAGAAACACAGCACAGATCTCATGTGATTTATAATTTGCCTATAGAAAAATAACATAGTATGTTAATGAGTTACAAATAACAATAGATCACTGCTGTTAACGCTATGACAAGCCAACAGAGGCCATGATAATTACTTTAAAGTAATGATGAAAGGACATTTATAAATTAATCTCCAAAGAGATGATTACTCTTTGACATAATAATTAAATAACTTGAGACATTAAAAAAATATTTTCTTAGCATTATCATTATTAATTAACTTCCAGAAATAGCATTCATTTCCTTAATTAACTGAACAGTTTGGCTTAACAACTCTATCATCCATGAGTGCATTTATACTTGTACAAATGAGGAAGGGATTAGTTTAAATAAGCCTTACTATGACAATCCTAAAATATTCTATTAATTATCAATAAAACAATTTACAAACATCACTGCACCATGTATAATATGGAATTATACATAACAAAGAGGACTCAAAGTGCTGTCTAAAATGATAGTGTTAGAAATGGAATTCAGGTTACCTTTGGACTGAAAGGTTTTATCATATATAAGAGTCCACTCATATTTATAACAGGGTGGTATTTGAAGAGATGATTGGTAAGAGTTCCATGATCCAGATTGCTGACATTATCCCATGCAGATCATCAAAACCTAACATATGTCCTGAGGTAGGTGCTACCAAACCTCATTCTTGGACAAGTTACACAAAGGAAATCTGGGACTTCTGTAGAATAAGTATAACAAAGCAAATTATGAATTCTTTAAAATGCTATCATGAGTAAGAAACACAAGTATGACTTAAGACTTAAATGACCAATTCATTAATTAAAATTCAACTAAAAAAATAATAATATCATGAGTAATGCTAAGACAAAATATTAACCCACTCAGCGATGTACTATAACCTTCGAAAATTAGGATGTCAAATATAAAAGAGGGGAAATGTTTCTCCTATGTAACAAGCCCAATTATTATCAAAAAATAGTATATTATAAACAAGTTAGAATGCATAATAGCGTGAAAAGCAAATAATTATTAAAATAGATTAATAATCAGCTTTATTTAGAGAACATGAAATGCATTTAAAATCAATAGTGTTAACAACAAAATGTTTATCATATCCCATAATATGACAATTTTTAAACAGTCCACCACTACGCATATATTTTTAAATATTCAATCAAGCAAACTGCGTTCAATAAAATATTCTATGTTCAACTATTTAAACATCCCGAAATATCGGGATACTGGCTAAAATGATATAAGTTCGCTAGATTGAAACTTTAGCATACTAAAATTAACTCAATAAAAATACATAGTTTAAAATTAGTTTTGCCACATGAAAATAAAATAATTTAAGCATGAAATTTAAGAGGTAATAACAGATTCAAAATATATAATTCTGTGCTAATATTTTACATAACGATATCTAAAACTTTTGATAGAAAATCATTAAACTTAAAGATTTCGATAACTGTTTTTTTGTGAAAGATTACATTATGAATATAAATAGACTTTACAATGAACTGAAGAATGATAAGAGTCCATTCAGCAGAAAAAAACAGATTACATTTTACAAATTATGGTGGCCATTTTGTATAACATATATGAAGTTTAGACATGAAAGCATGGTCAGCAATGCACAATATGAACAAAATAATCATAGGCATCTTCCTATTGTTTTTTCACAGTTCAAACAGAACAGTTTTCAAGTGGCGATGGCATGGGAAAAAGACAGCACAAAGGCAATCTCAGATCAGGTAGACAAATTATTCCCTCTATTCAGAATTCATTTTGTTTTCACTCTCTAAAAAACAAGTGATGAGTGACCTGAGATCATTTTGCATGTGCCTAGAACTACTACTGCTCCTATATTTGAAATTCAATACTGAAAGATGTAAACATGTAAACATATAAGTTTCCGAAAGCATTATTTAAATCTTTTTTTTTTAAGTTGAAAATAGTTTTAAAGAGATTATTTTGTTAATTTGAGACTTGCATATGATCTTCTGTACTAAAACCACTTTTAAATCTGCTTGTTCTCTTGGTTGGTAAGAATCCAAGGTTTTTTGAAGATGAGTTGTAATTATCTTGGTAAAAAATTTGTATGAAAGTGATATAAGGCTGATAGGTCTGTAATTTCTAATATCTGCTTAAAGACCTTTTTTAAATATTAATATTAATACTGCATTCTTACAATCATCTGGTAAATCTTTATCATTTAGTTATTTAGTATATAACTTTGCTATTTTTTTTCTATTTCTTCACCTGCTTTTTTAATATATCAATTATAATTCCATCATTATCTGGATCTTTCCTTTTCTTCATAAATTTAGTTGCATGTCTCACTTTTTCATTTAACATGCCACGAATTCAAAAGATATAATAGATATGGGAGGTACTCATTCTTTATTACTATGTAATTCTTGATAGAAGTCTTCTACCCATTTCATGATGTCATCTTCCTTTTTAGTAATAATTCTATCTTTTTTCTTATTGCAGATATAAATTTTCTACCAATACCAACATTTTTTTTTACACTCTTGAGACTTTTATTCTCTTACACAGCTTTCATTGTTAGTTCATAATTATACATTCTTATAAAAATTTCAACTTTTTTTCACACCATTTTACAAAATTTGAGGTATTCATTTTTTAATGTATCATTTTTGTATTTTTTCATATCCCTTATTTTCTTAATAAATTCTGTAGTGTAAGTAGAAATGTTATTGGTAAATTGCTCTTTTTTCAACTAGCTATCTTTGTTGCAGTTTTTAAAAGTGTATCATTTTTATTCTATTCATTTCATTAAATTCTGAATACTTGAAACCGATTTGTAAGTTATAATTTACATTTATTACAATGTTTCTGAAGATTAAAAATATCAACCCTAAATATTGTTTTTCTTAATAATTTTTGTCGCTCTAGTTTTGCATTAACACATATCTGACATCTGACTAATCGATGACCACTTCCTGTGTTAAATTTATTAAGAACATTAAAATCTTGAAATGTGTATTTTCTGTTAGTCAAAATATAATCCAATTCTACCCTACCTTCATTTGAATACTTTCATGTCCATTTCCTTTAAAAAAAATTTTTACAAAAAAAATAATTCATATTGTAATGTTTGTCTTTTTTTGCAAACACCATAAGTTATAAGCCAATTTACTTTTAGTAACTATAACTGATGGAAGCTGATTATGGTAGAAATCAATTCTTTAAATTTGTGGGGAAAAAATTGTGAGAAAATAATTAAATGTAAATTTAAAAAAAACACATAATCCTTCGTTTTAATTCTAAATCACAAATTTTATATAGTAAAAAGTACTAAAATAAGATAAATGAAAAAAAAATTAAAAAAATAAAACTATAATTACAATTTACCTTAGAGAACTGCTCAATTCTGAATGGCTACTCTGGTATGTTTTTGGGAAATTATACAAAAGTTATTTTGAATTTATAGACTTTCTGAAATTTATTTAAATTGTAATCTCCATTTTAGATTATTATTTTATTGCATTATGTATTGTGGAGTTTGCTGAAAAAGAAAAAAAATTATTAGATGAATTCTTTTTTTGAGAAAAATGTTAAAAGGGAATGAACATGGAAGCATCGAAATGAAGGTACAGCAGAATTGAATTATATTTTGCCTAACAGGAAATACATATTTCAAGATTGTAATGCTCTTAATAAATTTAACACAGGAAGTGATCATCGATTAGTAAGATGTAAAATACGTGTTAATGTAATACTAGAGAGACAAAAATTATTAAGAAAAACAATATTTACAGTTGATATCCCTAATCTTCAGAAAAATTCTAATGAATTTAAATTAGAACTTACAAGTGGTTTCAAGTATAAGTAGATTTTGAACATGATTCAGATTTGAATGAAATTAATATGAAAATAAATGATACACTTTTAAAAACTGCAACAAGGATATCTGGTAGAAAAAAGCAGCAATTGACCAATAAAATTTCTACTGAGACTAGAGAATATATGAAGAAAAGAAGGAATATGAAGATATACAAAAATGACACATTAAAAAGAATTGAATATCTCAAATTTTGTAAAATGGTGTGGAAAAGAGTTGAAAATGATATAAGAAATTATAAATTTGAACTAGCAAGGAAAGCTGTAGAAGAAAATAAAATTCTCAAGAATGTAAAACATCATTTTGGTATTTGTAGGAAATTTATATCTGCAATAAGAAAAAAAAGATGGAATTATTACTAAAAAGAGAGATGATATCATGAAATTGGTAGAAGATTTTTATCAAGAATTATATAATAATAAAGAACAAGTATTTCCTATATGTATCACATCTTCCGAATTGCCCAGAATTTTAAATGAAGAAGTGAGACATGCAATTAAATGTATGAAGAAAGGAAAGGCTCCAGGTAATGATGGAATTATAATTGATATATTAAAAGAAACAGGTGAAGAAGTAAAACTTTTTTAGCAAAGTTATATAGCAAATGTCTAAATGATAAAGATGTACAGGATGATTGGAAGAATACTGTAATAATGTTAATATTTAAAAAAGGTGATAAAAAGATATTAGAAATTACAGACCTATCAGTCTTTTATCACTATTATATAAAATGTTTACCAAGATAATTACAACTTGACTACAGAGAACATTGGATTTCCACCAACCAAGAGAACAAGCTGGATTTAAAAGAGGTTTTAGTACAGTAGATCATATTCAAGTATTGAGAGAAGTTATAGATAGGACAAATGAATATAAGTTGTCATTATGTTTTGGATTTGTAGATTATGGGCATTTGATTCTATAAACATTTCTTCTGTGATTAAAGCATTAGATCATCAAGGTATAGATCCAGGATATTGTCATATTTTAAAGAATATTTATAAAAATGCAACAGCAACAATTATATTACATAATGATACTGGAAAAGTCAACATTGAGAAAGGTGTAAGACAAGGTGACTCCATATCTCCAAAACATTTTGCAGCAGTGCTGCAAGAAGTATTTTGTGGATTAAAATGGGAAACTAAAGGAGTGAAAGTAAATGGAGATTATTTAAGTCATTTAGAATTCGCAGACAATGTAGTTGTTTTTGAAAATAATTCTTCAGAGATGCAGGAAATGTTTCCAGAGTTCTCAGATGAAAGTAGGAAAGTAGGACTAAAGATAAATGTTAAAAAGACTAAAGTAATGTGTATTGATTTGCTCAAAATATGAAAATAAAGATTGATTATTATGAATTAGAAGAAGTTAACAGTTACAAATACTTTGGTCAGATTATTAATACAAGTGAAAACATAATGGAGGAAATTAATCATAGAATTAAACTTTGTTGGAGGGCTTTTGGTAGAAATAACTTGATACTAAAAGGAAATATGCCTATGGGTTTGAAAAGGAAGGTTTTTAACAAATGTGTTTTACCAGTTCTTACTTATGTATCTGAGACTTGGACACTTAATAGAAGAGCAATACAGAGACTCCAGACCACTCAAAGAAGTATGGAGAGATATATCATGGGAGTAACAAGAAGAAATCGAAAATGCAATGTATGGGTAAGAGAACAAACAGGTGTTCATGACCTCATTGAAAAAATTAAAAGATTGAAGTGGAGTTGGGATGGACATATTTCTAGAAGAAATGATAATAGATGTACAATTGACATTTTAAGCTGTATTTCAAGACATTTAAAAGACTGACAAAGAGGCAACATGTGAGATGGATGAATGAAATATGAAAGTCTGCAGGGGTGATGTGGAGAAAAGAAACTAAAAGTCAGAGAAGATGGATTAAACTTGGAGATACCTTCATCATGCAGTGGATTGATAATGGTTGATGATGATTCTTTGATTAATAATCTTTCATTTGAATTAACAATTATTTTGCAATTGCTATATTCAATGATTAGAATTTACTTAATAAAATGATTTTATTATAAACATTTTATTTTTAAGATTTAAAATCAGAGAATGAGTTGTGATGGCTAACTTTATATAATAATTATTCATTTTGACTCTCCAACACTATAACAGATTTATGTATTTTTTCAGGTAAGATTTTTTAAGTTTGGAGTTTTGATTTTTGTATTAAACTGTTGATCTATATTAAGAATTTAATAGTTTTTACTTGATATGATAATAATATTTAATATAAAAAAAAATGTGAACTATTCAAATATTAAAAATCTGAGATTGTAAGGACAACAAAATGCTATTCCAACATTAAATGGCTTAGCAGAGCAGAATAATTCCAAAAAATGAACACAATTTATTTTAATTGTAATTTCTATTTAAAATACTAATGAAAAAAGTTATTTGAGAAATATGTTAATTTTTGCTTTAAAATATTAAAACTATTTTATAATTATTACAATATCTCAAATTATTGTTGTGAATTGATAATGAATGTGATTATTTTATTAATATTCTGTTAGAAGTTATTACATTTTATTTTTAAATATAAAGATATATGTATAAAATAAAAATGTAACATATATTTCGATTTGCAATAACAATTTCACAATTATTGAATAAACATAAACATGAATATTAATACACTTTGGATTTTAGTTATTCAAACAATGTTCTCCAAATAGTGTGAGGAAAAGAGTGCCAAATCTTTTAGAATTTTTCACTATTCAATAATACTAACCTATTTTTTTCAAATCAATATTTGAAAATTATGACATAACAATTGAAAAATCTCAAACACATTTTTTTTTTAAAAAAAAAAAAAAGAATTATAGCAATTTTATTCAGATTTTATCTGAGTCAATGTCTTGATGGTCATAAAAAGTATAATTAAGTTGCTTGATGAAATGATTAGTTTAGATTTTAGAAAATATTCATCATTATAGTTAACTGTAATTATTATATAATATACATTAAAATATATTACATAAAGTAATATATTATATCTAGTAATCCTATCAAAATTATGAAATATTTTGTTATAACCATATATTCCAAAACAAATTGAAAAATTTAGGATTTTTTTGATAACCTATGAAGTAATGTTTGGATTTGTGTATATCATGCTAATTCAATTAATATAGATTTAAATGTATTAATTCATTTTTAAAAATAAATTTCACCATTTGTATGACATATGTATCTTATGTTTTACACCTAGCCAGTAAAATATTGAAAAAAAATATGAAGTTCATAAGGTAATTACTGTGTCTTATTTTTATATAAGTTTTGAAGCATATATATGTGTTTATTATATTTTAAAATTGTGTTTTAGTATAGTTAATAATTATTTATGAACATATGTTTTTATATTTCTTTTGAAGTATACCCTAAAGTTAATTAGTGAGAAGATATGCATACCATTTATGTATATGATAGTAATCCAATATTGTTGCTTTTAAACATACATTGTGATGATGGTTAAAATCTGGTAATATTTATAAGGAATTATTAAAAAAACTTACCTGATTAGAATCATATTAAGTTCCTCTGCTATACTACTTGGTGGTTCTAAAACTTTCTTTATGCATGTGTATATGTCTTAGTTTGCATGTGTATAATCATCACATATTATACATATAATTAAATATATTACTTGTAGAATATGATGGTATATGGGAAGTGGTATAGAATTATCTCCTTGTTGATAATTGACATTAAACTTTAAAATCATGATACATGGATACATAATTTTATCTTGCCATAGATTCCAAAAATTTCAAATTATAAAAAAATATTTATAATTTATAACAAACAATAATATTTATGTTAAATGGAATAGTTATTAGTTTATGATAAATGTTCATCATTTATTTATTTTAGAAGAAATTTTATTTTATTACCTGTAGTTATATCAATGATGCAGTTTTTCACAATGATCTATACAATATAATATTTAATGAAGTATACAGATTATCAATCCACATATTAAGGATATTGGTAAGGATTGAAGATACTGTATGAGGTGGGATTGCAGTTGGATATTTTTATAAGTGAAATTAATATCAATTAAGATAAACATTGAATGAAGATTGATAAAAGTGTTCCAGTTATTAGTAGAAATAGGAAATTTCAGAATGGAAATCTAGTGTCATCCTCCAGAAATTAATACTGGTGATACCTGTGGATTCTCAGGGGATTATTACAATATATATATATATATATATATATATATATATGTATATATATATATGATTTGTGATATATATATATATATATATATATATATATATATATCACAAATCAATGTCTGTATTTTCTTCAAAATAATATTCGTAAATTTATAAATAAATATTTGAAAATACAGTACTTAAAAGTTTATAAAAATATATCTATAACTGGCACTTAGAAATGCTTTCAACTATCCATGTAGTTGTTGTCAACTAATACTTTTAAAATGTCAGCTAATTCCATGATGTCAACTTTCCCATAATTTTGTGATCTTAACATTTGCTGCTTGCCTATTAATTAAATCTTGCTTGTGTTTATATATTAACATCACTTCCTTAATTTTTTTTTTATTATTTCTTTCAGTTTCCAATATTTTTACATTACTAAAATTAAAATCAAAACCATATCTACTGTTTTATTATGGTCATAAAAGTCAGAAGCTGATAAATTATCATTATTTTTATAATTTAGTTTTAAATTTTGAACCCTTTTTAATAATAACAAGTGCTATTTTGTTCTTTTATCCAATGTGCACCTCAATTCATCTATATATCCACTGCCACACCTACATGTCCATTTGTAAATGATACAATTTTTATTTGTCAATAAAGTTTTATCTTTTGAATTATTTTTTAATTTATTTAATGTAGGTGGTGCATAAAATGCAATGTCCCATATACCTTTATAAATGTTCTTAATGAAAGTTGCTTGTTGATTCGAAATAAGTTGTATTGATAACCAAATTTTTTTATCAGCAGAATTAACATTATTATTAATCTTATTTTTATATTTAGAATTAAAATTTTTAACAGTATAATAAACATAATCATAATTATAGCCAACATTTGACAATTAATTATAATAAATTTCAAATAGTTTGGTTTTATCCATTGCATATTTACAAAGGTTATCATTTCTAAATAAGAAAGACGTTAAACTTGCCATTTTATATGACATTGGTATCTTTGAATCATATAGAATATATCATCATGCTCTGTATGTGGACAAAAATTGGGTTGTATCCACATTGTAAATCTCATTTCTAGATTAGTTTTGATTTTCTCCTCTTTATTTTTTGGAATTGAAATGACCATATTCATTTATGTAAGAATGGCTATGAAAAAGGAAAGTAGAAATATTATTCAATGGTAAAGTGCAACATATTATTTTTGCAGTAAAGTAGTTTTTGGAATATATTTTAAATGTCAATAATTTATGAAAATATATAATTATAAATATTGTTCTAAAGAAGATAAAGATTTTGGTCAAGAAAAATTTAAAGTACACAAAATTAATTCAAAAAAACAATTTATTTTCATTTATTTGTATACGACATAGGATAAATATTTACTGAAGATATGAAAGTTACATAGATAAATTTGTACTGAAGGTAAAAAAGTTACATAGTTATTATATTGGTTTGATAAAAAATGAATTAGGATTTTAAAAAAAAGGAATACGATTAAAAAATAATCTATAGTTGTCAAGCATTGGTGACCTAATGGTTCACTCCCTGTCAATGCATTTGACATATGAAAAAAAAGTAATCTATAATTATATAAGAAAACAACTTTCATATAAGACACAATATGTATGATTAATTTAAGGATAGCTCATTTCTATTTGTTACAAAAATTAGAAGATTTAAATTTCATAAAAAAGATTAAAATGAAATAAATAATTACATTAATAGATGGATGTGGGAGATAAAGTATTGAAAACTTATTTTTGCAATATAAAATTTAGAAGGTTCAGAAACTTCTGAATCGGCTCTTTTATATCTTATTATGTACATCTATATCTTCTCACTTTTTTAAAATCTTATTAGAGAATCCCTGTGTATATGTATATATATATGCTTTAAATCTAGAACTTTTTTTTTAAAAATGACTAGTCATTAATTAAAATGTGAATTTCATAATGCGACTAAATTTAGAAAAAAAAAAAAAAAAACCTTTCTATTTTTTTATTTATAATGCATACATCAGACATAATTTTATTATCATTGTATTTTAATTAAATACATAAAAGTTTATTTTAATTCAAATTACATTTTTTATTTCATTTTTTAATGAAATAAATTTTAAATATGATTTTTAAAAAATAAGTTAAAATAAATAAAATAATTTAATTCTTAAAATATAATTGAAAAAATAAAAGATAATTTCACAAGTTTATGATTAATATTTTATATATAAGTTATTTTTTAATATTAAAAAAATATTACCATTGCTGTAATAAGTAAATTATATATATATAATTCTAAAAAAATATTCTGAATATCATTTTTTGTTTAGGTTAGCATGTAGACACCACATTTACCATAAATATACGAATTTTAACACCCATACTTTGTTATCATTATTATGGTTTTAAATATAATAATTGCTTTAATTATTTAGAGAATAGAACTAGTTACATGGTGTGAGACTAAGATTAAATTTGGAATCTGTGAAATAACTATTAGTAATAGATAAACAAAGCAAAAAAAAAAAAATTTCTTGCAAGATTACAATTTAATTCCCGAAACTGTGGTTGTTTACTGAAAATTCAAGATATATATATAATTAGTTTCCAACCAGTAACCACCTAAACATTCACAGTAAATATAACAACCAATATTTCTAACTGCTGTCAAGGCAACGTTCACACCTTTTAATATATATATATATATAAGTTGAACCAGATTGATTTCCGATTCAATGGTTTTATGACTAAAATTAATAAGGGAAAAACAACTTCATTTTTATTAAATGTCTAATGCTAAATTATTTTTATTATTATTTAAAACACATACACATTTATATGTAAAATAGATCATTTTCATGTTTATGAAATTGATTTTAAAATAGTTTACTTTCCTACTTTGTTTATAAAATTGATTTTAAAATAGTTTACTTTCACTGCCTGTTTTAATCAATTTGATTAAAAACAGGCAAGCTTGCTAATTATATATTCCTGTCGCTTTTATTTTAGTCATATTTTTAAAGTTAAATCTAAAAAAAGTGGAGGTTTAACCATGTTGTTGTTTTTGTTTCAATAATCCCTGGATGGAATTCTTAAATTAGATTGAGCGGGAAATTAATATTTGCCCTGCCTGAGATGTAGAATGGAGACTAGTGAAAATTTTTCGTGGGAAATGTAAAAAAGAAGGATAGCCCACCAATTTTTAGGGAGAGGAGATTCAGTAAGAAGATACACACTTGGATTAAGGCCTGTTAAGAGTCATACAATTTTAAGTAGCTGTTCAGACATTTAATTCCTGCTAAAAACTTAAATAATTATTGGCAAACTTTGTCGCTGTGCAAGATGTCAAAATCTACCACTATGAGTTTTGCCATCATTAGAATGTCTTGCTAATTTGAACAAAGAACGGACCCATGCCTGCCAGCTCTCCTTTAGTCATACCATGAGCCTCTAAAATAAACACTGCCTCTATCTTGCCACTGTCAAAGGACCTGAAAGATGAACTATTATCAAAAGGATGCACTCGTCACTAAATCACTAGAATTCTGCCTTACCATAAGCTAATTTTTTTTCCTATTCTAGCCAGGGTAAATAAATCGTGTTTAATTAAATCTCCACTCAATCTAATGATAAGTATGTTATAAGGTTGTATTAATTATTTATTATCTGTATTTATCTTTTCTAGTATTTAAAGTGTGTCTTGGAATCTTAGTTTTAAGATTCCAAGTTTGTTTGCGATTTTCGTTTATCAGGGGGTGCATTAGGAGATTGCATTTTATATGTTTAATATATACCTGATTATTTTGTTAACTATTACAAAACAAATTGGCAGTTTTTGTAGTCTTTATTTATTCACCTGCCCTTAGTTGTAAAATAAAGAATCTTTAAGCATGTTTTGTTTGTGCTTTTTGTGCAAACAACAAAATCTTTTTGCTGGCTATTTGTCAAGTTATTTCTTCAGGTTGTCTGAAAGTAATCATTTCTTTCTGGATTACGTAAGATTGTAATCAAATATCTTTTGCTGTCTTGTAAGTGAGATCAACCACATTTACTTTGAATGTAGTATTACGTGCAGCAGTCCTGCGGCATTTTAACGACAGTAATTAGAATATTACTGCTCGAACGTCCGCGCTGGTTTCATTGATTTCCGACAGGACAGTAACTGTTTTATTATCTCTGATTTAGGAAGCTATAGTTGTTGTTTGTTTTTGTAATTCACAACTGGCCAGCAGGAAGATATTACCCTAACCATTTCTTATATTTTAAGTGAGAATTTTGCTGCCAAAATGTGTAATGACTTCATGTTTGTTGTACTCTTGTGAACTCTCTGGTAAATATGCATATGTTACTATAAGCCACTTTCGTGTTCATGGATTAGATGTCTTCACTCTATTGCCCAACTTTTAATAAAGTTAATAAATTGTTTAAACTTAATTTGGCTGATGTTTGTCTTTGTGCTTTGATTTCTCAGCTGTCTAAACAATATTTAGGATATCTTGTTTCTCCTTGAGTTTAGTCCGGTGCATTCAGGTTCGCATAACTTGTCCACCCTTAAAATAAATGTCTAGTTCCTATTTTTGGACTAATGGCGCCCTCGTGGTCAGTATATGCAAATCTTAAAGATCCTTCTCCAGTTACAATATATATATATATATATATATATATATATATATTCTGTATTTTTACATATATAGTAACTGCATTGAAAGGAACTATGTTCTAGACATTAATTGTTGAAATATAGTAATCTCATTATCAATATTTTATTTACTGAATATACATTTGTTTTATAATCACATATCATCAAAAGGGTGTAATGTTTTAACATTAATTATGGTTTTTTTTTAAAAAAAACAAAAAAAAAAGCAAAGGAAATGTAGTTTTGAAAGTGTATTTTATTGTTGGGAAAATTTGCAGTTGTAAGGGTATTAAAATTATCATCTTCCTATCATACAAAAAATGTTATATAAACCACCTCTTTGATTTTTTTTTCATTAATCCTAGTCTAGACAAATATGTTGATCTCATAAACAGTGATTAATAACCTTCTGATTGAGTATTTATTTTTCAAAATGTGTAGTAATTATATGCACAGTCACTCTTTAACTCTCTTTCAACAATAAACTCTATCTATAATGCTAAATCTACTCACTGTACTTTGGAAATATGATCATTTTTTATTTTCAAATCATCACTGACAATCCATGATGAACTTAATGTTATTCTAAATAAAAGTATTAATTTCATTGAAAGTCCAAGTAAACAGACACTTCTCTGATAACACTGATATTGCAAATGCATCTATTTTTTTCACATATTCTTTGGAGTATCTTATGTAATTAAAAATAATAAGAATTATGGTTAATTTTAATTTGTTAGCACATGAAATATTTTCATATTTGTTTATATTTAAGTCTTTATGTTAATGCAATAGTCATTATTCTGTGCATTCAGTGTTATATTTTTTATCATTGATTTTTGCAAAATTTATGTATTTACAACATTAAAACATCACATGATCACCATTTCTTATGCTTGCTCATAACTGTTATTAAAACACTAGATAGGGATTTTATGCACAAGCCTTCTGGCATCCATTGATTACTCTGGCTTGCACTGAGTGGCACTACTGTATAGAGAGTTTTACCTGTTTTAACATTAAAATGATGATATATTTATAGTATGGAGTGATTTCTAATGATGTGATTATATATTTTATATTTTTTTTAAATATTTATTTCATGACCAGTTATTAGTGAACTATTTTTTTCATCAGCAGACAAAATCAAGGCAATTTTATTAAATGTCAATTTATATTCTATATATACATATCCTTTCATCTTAGCATTCAAAGAATTTAACATAAACAGTAAATATTTAAAATGGAATGTCAGACATATTTACCTAATATCTACTGTGTTTAAGTATCTGTCAAGGAATTTTTAAAAATTTTCATTTTTTGCAAAATTAAAGTCTAAATTTTTGCAACTAGTTGTACAACATACAAAAATGTTCTCAAATATAAAAAAGGTCTCATATAATATATTATATTTTATCAAAAAATATTTTTTTGTTGTTTGGATTCACAGATATTTTTATATTTTTAATCATTATACTTCTTAACACTTGTTTCATAATTTTGATGAGATATAGATTCCATCATTAATTTTATGAAAATTTTTTCACGATAAATTATATTGCATTCATTTGGATATTTATTAATTATTTTGAATGTTGTTTTACAAACATATAACATTACATGAACTGTTCAAAAGTTATTATAAATTATTTGTTACTTTTCCTTGTAGAATTAAGCAAACATTGAGTCATAATTTTTACTCAGTGATAATTTTTTATATGTTATTTTTTTGGTTTGCTTGCTTTATAAAATTAATAAATGATTTTATTTTCTCTGTCCAAATATTTTATGTTGTCATGATATTTCATTTAATTTATGAAATTATCAGTATTATCATAAAATATATGATTCTAGTTTTTCTTTTTTAAAAACTGTTTATAGTTATGGTTAATGTATATAATAGTAGTTGTGGGTATAATGTCTACCAATTTTTTTTGTAATTGTCACAACATTTTTATAGCAATGTCTATTTATGTGTTGGATTCTGTTCAAATTTATCAGAAAACTCTACTTAGTTGTGTAATTTTCATGACTCACTTTTATAAGAAAAATAATATATTTAATGAACATTTTCAAACTTAAACAGAGTTTTACATTTTTTTTCCAAATCATTTTGAAAAATTATATATATATATATTTACTTGAATAAGTTATGCATTATATTGACTCTCAGATTTAATATATTTCTAAAAATATGTCTGCTATTAATCTGGGAAGAGATTTTATTTGGAATGAATGAATGTATATATTATGCTAATATGTTTTGAGTAAATGCAACTTATTATTGAAATAATTCTGATTTGAGGAAAATATGAACATTTACAGTGTGACTTCATAAATTTATGTTTATTCATCTAAATTCCTTAAGTTCAAAAGTATTTGTTTTTAATGCCATATATAAATACGTTTTCTATGAACATTCATATAAATACAATAATAATTAATTGTGAGTTAATTTGAAACATTTTATCTTTTTAAAATTGTTTTAGTTTTAATCAATATTTTTTTTTTTTTATTTAATCCAAAATAATAATGTTTGGTATAAAATATACCATTAATACAATTTTATTATCTATAATTCACATCATATCATATGCAAAATAATTATTTCATTATTGTTTGATAGTTTTTAGTAAAAGCAACTTAATGGATTTACTTTATAATTTTGTCTTATTATTTATCCTATTTTTCTAGCTATATATCTATATGATGTAATAAATTAACTTAAATCCATATCCTATTTTTCTAGCTATATATCTATATGATGTAATAAATTAACTTAAATCCACTTAAAAGGCAATTACAAATAAATTATTATTAAAAAAAAAAAAACATTTAAAATGGTTGTGAATTTTACAATAGGTATTGAATGATAAAAAAATATGTACTTGAAATTTGACATTAATATTGAAAACATTTTTTCAGGTATTCAGAAGATAGTTATAAATTTATGTTTTACAGCTAAATATTTTACTTTGTGCAGAAAATGTATTATTTTTAAAGGTAAATAACATTTGTATTCTAAATAATTCCTGAGTAAAATCTGAAGGATTTAATATTACTTAACAAAACAAAATAAAGATGCAAATAACCACTAAATAGCTGGAAGAAATTTAAAAGTACATCTATATAATCGTGTTTTCATGAAGGTTTGTGATGATAGTGTTTTAGCTGTATTATATGTTGAACTATTTCTGTCACCTAATATATGTATTGAATATCTTTATAAAAAATAACTTTATTTAATTATTCCAAATACATTCAACTGTTAGTAATAGCACACAAAAACACCTGGGGGGGGGGGGGAATGGGGATTTTTTTTGGTTGAGGGGGGGGGGGGGGGGGGGGGGGGGGGGGGGGGGGGGGGGGGGGGGGAGGTTAGAATATACTAACCTGTGTCTTATTACTAACAGTTGAAATTATTTAGAATATTTAATTAAACCAATATTTTTCTAAAGATATCCAATACTCATATTAGGTGATGGAAATAGTCCATCATATAAATATATTTATATAATCATTTTGAAAATTACTATTTATAACTTTTATTAAAATACACTAAAACAATATATTGTGCTATGTACACACATATTCATTTTGTTATTATCAATAGTTTATAAGTTATTAAATGAAGAGAACAATTCAAGACCAAATGTTTAATAAAAATATGTTTGTTTTAATTAACAACAGCCCAAATGAACCATTTATTTATTAATTTTTTTTTAAAAAAAGGTAAATTATACATGACAACAATGCTTCATTCAATTAGGAAAAAAGAAATCACATGTTCAAAACCACGTGTTTACAAATTTAGACTGCATTATATGTTATTATAGAGACAGAAACAATTTTTATTGACAAATTAATAGAAACATACTTTAGTTTCCTTAAAAGTTTTGTATATTAACCTTATCTTATAAACAAATTGATGATCTGCAGCCAAAGACAATGGATTCTGAGTAGAGGACCTTGGAAAGAAGGAACAGGGATTCTTTCTGTTTAGTTTCTATGATTTAAAAAGAATAATTAATAACAAAACATTATGCTGATGAAAATTAAGGTTAAGACTGTGGGAAATTTATTTATATTGCGAATTTGATAAAGTAAAATAACTCTACCACAGTTAAGTATTAAAACACCCATACAAATTTTTATGTATGTGTGCTAGGATGACGTTGCTAAAATAAATATTGCAGGATAAAAAAGCAGAAATTTAAGTTTTATATACACCAACATTAACAGATTCTCAAAAGAAAAAAAATCACTTATCAACAATAGTCAAAAATAATATTTATCTAAATGTTTATAAAAAAAACTTTCTTTTAAAAATTAATAACATTAATTAAAGAAAGTATGTTTTGTTATCTGATAACCTAGATAATTAATAATAATCAAGTAAAGTTAAAAAAATCAACTAAAATAGAATAATATTTGCATAATTTCAGTTTTAAAATTATAGATAATTTTGCAAAAGATTATTTGATTATATATATAATATTAAGAATTATCTGTATATTTTATTTCATTTTCCTATCTGAAAGAAAATTTATAGTTAACCATTCTTGACTATATGAATTTAATAATTCTAATTATCAAACATCTTTCACATTTAATCATAATATAGAAAGGGTGGGATATAAATGAATTATAAATGTACATTATATGATATTAATTACTTTTATAAATTATTATTTATTCAAACCACCATATATAAATTGGTGTTTATTTTTTAAAATTTATATTGTTTGTTATTAATAACAGATATTTTGATTTACCCATTCTATAGTATATTGCCGATGATATTTCACTATCCAATAAAACTTTTAATACATTTAATTTCTTTGCCAGTGAAGACCATGTATATGGATTTATTGACACTTTTTATGAATGTATGAGTCCATTGCATATATATATATATAAAGTAGTATAAAACTATGTGTGATTTGTTTATTTATTTACTCATTATATTTTCAATTTGTAAAAGTGCTTTATTGAGAATTTGAATTCAGAATGTGTTTACTGAAATTAAGTATAACAGTACATAAGTTGATAAATAAAGAAGCTATAAAGTCTTATAAATAAAATGTTTAACAAATATGCCAAAAAGAGGGCATGTGAAGACAATGTTCCAGATGATGATGCCTGGACTGGCTATATAATAATAAAAGTAACAAGTTGAGGTTAAGATTGAAGAAACTTAAAATCAAAGTCAAATAAGAGTCAATAAGACAGAAGTCAGTCAATGTGAATTAGAAGATAAAGTAGAATCCCAAAATAAAGATAGCATTTTAGAAGCTGAGTTAAATGAGCATCAAAAACGAGTGAAAAATAATTTGAGAAGGTACAGAATAGACAGGAAGAAGTGATTCAATACTTGGAAAGTCAGAGTAAACATAATCATTCACATTATGATATTAAATTCGAAGTAGTACATTTTAAAATAAATGACCAGATTTCTTGGGAAGGAATGATGACACATATAAAATATTGTCTTTAGAAATAAAACCTTTAAAGTCTAAATTGTTTTATTATTATGAAATATGTAGCTATGAATATAGGTAACTTGAATGTGTCTATGAAAAATTTTCTGTATCATAAAGTAAATTCAATGATGTATGCTTCATTTGTAAGATTAGTGACATAGAAAATGTAGTTAATGGCAAGGCCGCAATCAAGGGTGTGAAACATTATGAATATAGTAGTAAATATTTAGTTTATAGTGATTATTATATTCATGATTTTATTTGGTACAGATTCCATAAAAATGGAGGGATTACTGTTGTCAATCAGATGCCATACAACTTTTATGATATCATGGATTTTTATCAGTATGCCGTTAGAATAAAATGTAAGGGTACCAACAAATATAATTATTGTAAAATATTAATCTTATTAATGTTAATATCTTTAGATTTTTTAAATTATGTAAGATACCTCTTTGTATATAAACATTGACTTCATTATTGTGGTGATATAATTTTGATTAACAATGATTTATTCATAAAATGTTTATTTGGAATTAATGACCTTATCATAATTGTTTATAATTTTTTTTTTCTATTAAGGAAAGAGATATGTGGTATACACACATATTCATTTTGTTATTATCTATCAATCATAAGTTATTAAATAAAGAGAACAGTTTAAGGTCATATCTTAATAAATAAATATGTTTGCATTAATTAAATGTGACTAAATGAATTATTTGTTTATTAGAATTAAAAAAATAAAATTATCAAAGACAACAATGCTTTATTAAAATTGGAAGAATAAATCACATGTTAAAAAAAAACAGTGTTTAAAAATCTAGATTGTTTTATGTTACTATAGAGACATAAATGATTTTTCTTCTGAAAGAAAGGGAACATATTTTTATTCCCTTAAATATTTGCCAAAGAATGAGTATTATGAATAGAGGATCCTGGAAGGAAGGAACAGTGATTCCTTCTATTAAGAATTGTAACAGTAAGAACTTGTATGCCTAGTTAATATGTTGCAAAATTCTACCACCATGTTCGAAGAGCAGCACAACAGGTGGGTTCAGGGCCTGCAATACCATGTTCGAACATAGTCATTTTATTTCACAATAAACAACACAGGACAATGTGTATACCATAACAATAGCAAATATCTTTCTAGGCTCGGTTGTCAGGTAGGGACTTGTAACTATTTAAGATTAAGGGCTACTGTTATTTAGTTTAATGTGCTTATAATAATTGAACTGACATATTGAACATTACTACTAAACAAAGCAGACAAGCAAACACATAAATAGGTAGATACAAATATTTAATCAGGGATAAATTAAGTTATATTTGATTTAAGATGCTACTGTTGTATCATTATTCAATTACATTTCATGCCTCCCATTTAATTGTGGATGTTGCAAGATTATGAGATGAGATCCCAAGTATGAGGGTATATCCCAATCCAGCAATCATTACACATGTATTATTAAAAAATAAGTCTATGCTAATGAAATTACTACTAGAGTAGATGAGGTGAAAGGAGTGTAAACAGGTCTAGCATAGATATTCATATTTATAAACAAGGTGACATATGGTAGGTTTTGGTGCTGCTGAATTTAAGGGATATTTAGCTTTTATTCAAGTACAAACAGTGAGAAACACTAGAGATAGGAAGGATGGCCAAATGTTGGACCGAAGCCATTAGGAGTAGTGATGCATGTGGCATTGGTATGACGTCTTCACCTTTCCATTCCCGATCATGTGATGATGTTACCATTGGGGTCATTTTTGTATGCCCAATTATATGGGAGCTAGAGTACTTGAAGAGTCCAACTATTTTGTTTCTGTGATTTAAATAAATCTGCATCTATAAAACAACACATTTCACAAAATCAACGCAAATCATTGTATTATTACTACTATGCTTGTAAAACAGAGACTCTATTTCCAATCCACTCACACTGATTAAACTAATTAATATCTATCTACTATCCCCTATGATTATAATACTCTAGCTTGATAAGGCTTGACAAGATATAATTTAATACATAATTTAATAAAAATGAGATGATCGCTAAAATGGCTTACATGTTTGACCAAAGATTATAGTCTCGCTTCTATATTATTTATAATAACATATAAGAATAAATTTATAATTCCCGAGCTGACCATTTATAAAAGAGAGGGGGATGTTATGCAAATCTAAAAGTCATGCAAATAAGTAGCGACTCTTAACAAATTTACTAGTTAGTGAACATCAGCTCAGAAATCATGTATGCATGAAATATAATATATAATAAATAACACAAATTATAGATATCCAAATAGAAGAATAAGAATGAAATTTATAGGATATTACATTATATTTTAACACAGATTTATAAGATGGAGGTGAGAGTTTAGCTTTAAAGATACAATACATTTAAGTTAAGAATCAAAACTTTAATGACACAGCATGTGAAAGAAATTTAAATTAATAGTTAAAATAGAGTCTTTACTCTTGGGAATTGTTTTACCTCTGATTATTTGAAGTGTGCACACTTGATGGGAGAGTCTGAGATTCTTTCTTTAATTACATTCACGTTATGAAGATATATATATATATATATATATATATATATCTAATATGAATATCTGTATGTATATATATATATATATATATATACAACAGTTTGAGTTCAGGTTTGTTTCATTTGTATTATGAGAATCTCCATATTTCCATAGCCATAGTTCAGAAGAACACAGCAGTAACCCTACTCCTCACACATTGTTAGGTTAAAGTATGATCTGGATCTGAAACAGAGTAACAGCATAACCTTAAAATTTAACAGCAACAACAAACTACCAACGACAACAACAATCACAAGATAAACCCCCTGTTGCTTTTATTTCTTTCTCTCATATCTTTTGAAACCATCAAATATTGCATCATCAATCCAAGTGATCTTTCAGGTCAGTGCTATTATATCCCTTCAGGTAATGGATGCATTATTGGCACATGTTGAGATTGCAATTTCAATCTGACCACATTTTTCTCTATCTCAGTTGGTTTGGTAGATCAGAAGCACATGTTGAAATTGCTATTTCAATCTGACCACCTTTTTAATTTACATAACATTTGACCTAATTACAAATGCTTTTAACAAACTTTTAAATGACAAGTTTAAGAATACTTATCAGCTCTATTATCTTTCCTCCTTCTACTATGACTTGCAATCTCTAATTAGCAGGGGAATATCTGTTTTTAAATATGTTTACCTTTAAAAGTTAAAATAAATACTTTAGATTTTATAATTTAAAATATTACATAAATCCAACCTAAATAATAATAATGCAATTTTAATCCTACAAAATTACATGTTACAAATCTAATAAATCATCTACAGTGTGTTATATTTTTAAATAGATTTCATATTGGAGTATGTGCGTATATATGATGTTTTTAAATAAAATGTACATATATTTTATAATATTATGCATAAAGTCCAATATTCAAGGTTAGAATTTAGGTAAGATAGTAATAAAGGGTGAGAGGTGGAGAGATAACAAAATTAAGGTGAAACTAAGATTTGAATTCAAATCTTACTGTTTCAGTGTCTATAATTTAAATAGCTTGATTAACAACAAAATGCTATTGCTGACCACCATTAAAGTTAAAACTTCAGAAAAATGTATTTGCATTGCAAATTTGATAGAGAAAAATCAACTCTCCAATATTTAAGAATTAAAACTACCATAGAAATTTACATGTATGTGTGCTAGCATGAAGATGCCAAAAAGAAATATTGCAGGATTAGAAAGCACAAATTGAAGTTTTAGGTACACTAACATTAACAGATGTTCAAAAAAATCACTAATCCATAACAATAAAAAGTAATATTTATAAATGTTTTAAAAGATTTTTTTCTAAAAATTAATAACATTAATTACAAGGGAGTATGATTTGTCATCTGATAATTCAGATAATTAATTCATAATAATCAAGTAAAAGATCAACTAAAACAAAATAATATATGCATAACTTCAATTTTAAAATTATAGATAATTTTACAATATATATATATATATATATATTAAAAATCTCCAATATATTTTTTGGATGTGTGAAAGGAAATTTAGACTTAACCTTTTTCTTGACTATGTGAATTTGATAATTTTAATTATTAAACTTATGTCTTACTTCATTATATTATAGTGAAGGTGGACTATAAATGAATTATAAATGAACATTATGTGATATTAATTGTTTTTAAAAGTTTTCTTTTTTTTCTAACGACCACATATAAATGGGTGTTTATTTTAATAAATTAATGTTATTTGTTGCTATCAAGAGGAGTTTTGATTTACTACTGTATGGAATATTACATAAATATTTAATCTTATCCTAAGTATATGGCAGGTGATATTTCACTATCCAGTAAAACTGTTAATGCATTTTATTTTCTTTGCTAATCAAGAGCATACATATGGATTCTTTAACACTCATTATATATTTATGAGGCCATTATACATGTGGATATGAACAATTAAAAAAAAAAACCATTTGTTATCAGTTTATCTACTTACTCATATTTTATATTCCTTGTGTATGACCTTTTACTCAACATATATAGATTGTCCAGATTTATGACATATGGGTGGAGAAAAACACTTGAGTCATAATTAAATTTATCATAGGTACTTTCCCAAATTTGTAATGCATTTAGTTTGCAGGCCAACTAGCACTGCTATGTTATAATATTTTCAGTGCACTTGGGGTTACCTAATCTGAGTGTAGTTAATAATAGTCAAGATCATTTATGATATTAAGTATCTAGCACGATGAGTAGTACATTATTTTATACTGTCGTTTAATAAATGTAATTTATTATTAGAATAAACTTACAATTGACTCATCCAACAAAGTAATAGTATTATTCCTTTACATGTTGCTGCATTAGTAGTATTATTATATTTCATTACATCTGTTTATATGTTTTATTGTTATTATTTATCATTAGAGATTTGTATTTTCATTTACAATATATATAATCATTTCCTTTAATTAAATACACATTACCCACACATTTTATTATATAGTTTTATACATGCAATAAGCGACATTAAAATATCAATTTGAGATTAAAACGTAACAAATTAATTAAATTATAATACAATTTATGTTTCAAAAACAAAATTACAAAACAATTCTTCAAATTAATTTAATGTAGAATGATTTGTAAACTTGTTTTCATTTTTGAAAATATATTTTGTGACTAAAAGTCTAGAAAAATGAAGCTGATAAAAAAACGAATGAAAAATCATTCAATATATATATATACACAATTGTAATAAGAAATAATAACTAAAATAATTTTAATATATATTTTATAAAAAATATATAAGATTAATTACGTTGAAACATATTTCAATAAAATAACAAGTCACCCTCGTGACAGAATATTGTCAATAAAGAACCTTGACAGGGATTTTAATATTTTAAATATGTAAAAAAAAAAACAAGTTAGAATATTCGCCTTAAATTTATATATAAATATTTGAAATGATTTTTTTTTTGTTCAAAGTGAAAAAAGAGTTAAGAATATCATGTATCCATTATACTTAAATCGTTAATATAGTATCAAACACTTATCATGAAATTTGCCTATAAAGATACAATTGTATGGATGGCTAAAGAGTTTGAAGTATTACAAGTTGGAATAAATTAAAGCCTGTCCATTAAAGTATGAAGAATTGCTATCTTAATATAAACTTAGCAGTAATTATATATGTGTGTGTGGAAGATGATAATTTGGTTCAGCACGAAATACAGTATATTTGTGATTATTTATCTTTCCTACATATGTGTGGTTTTTTTGTATTGGTGATGTGAGATAGTGTGGATAGTTGAAGAGTGCTGGAAAGTCTGGGTTCAAATCGCCTATACTTACTAGAATGATTTAGTGATATTAACGATGTAGCCTTTGCCCATGCTCTTTGAAGATAAATTATAAATGAATATTCTCACTTTTTCCAGACACAAGATATAGTATTTTAGAAAGAATGGAATGACTCCACCCATTTTTTTAACCCAAACATTTATGTATGGGAAAATCTTATGCATATGAAAATGAGAGCTTGAAGGTCTTAAGCAATCACTTTAAATTACATTTGTTATGTTTGAATGAATGATGCTTGTGAAATCTTTACAATTTACTACACACCATTCTTTTAGTTGAAATTAAACATATATAATGAGATATTATTTTATATAGTGCTATGTTTTAATGCTGTAATAGTGGTATTAGCAATTAATCCAATGCACATGTGCTTTAAAGATAAATTATAAATGAAAACCCTCACTTCTTCCAGATGCAAGATATAATATTTTAGAAAGAATGGAATGAATCCACACATTTTTTGACCCTAATATTTATGTATGGGCAAATCTTAAGCATATGGAAATGAGAGCATGAAGGTGGTAAGCAATCACATTTATAATTTACCTTTAAAGCACATGTGCATTGACTTAATTGCTAATATCACTATTACAGTATTAAAACATACTGCTATATAAAATAATATCTCATTATATATGTTTAATTTCAACTAAAAGAATGGTGTGTCATAAATTGTAAAGATTTCACAGGCATCATTTGTTCAAACATAACAAATATAATTTAAATTTATTGCTTAACACCTTCACACTCTCATTTCCATATGCTTAAGATTTGCCCATACATAAATGTTTGGGTTGAAAGAATGAGTGGATTCATTCCATTCTTTCTAAAATACTATATCACGTGTCTGGAAAAAGTGAAAGTGTTCATTTATAATTTATCTTTAAAGTGCATGTGCACTGGCTTAATCGCTAATATCACTATTACAGTATAAAACATAGCACTATATAAAATAATATATCTCATTATAGAAAGATTTAGATAAATAAAAAAGAAATAAGGGAAAATAGATAAATATATAGATAGTTAAGTAGTTAAGTGAATATATGAATATATGGATAGATGTGTGTTGCATGGATTAAATAGTTAAGATATATGGATACATGCAATAATATATATTCGATATGTAAAAAAAAAACAGATATATTCATAGATTAATATTTAAGTAGAAGATATTTAGGTGAATAAAATTGATGGGTATTTGGTTGCATGTACTGATGATGATAATTGCTGATTGAATAAATATGAGTAGAGATGGAATGCATAGTTAAAAAGATAAATAGATGATCTATCAATGGTGAGTGAGTGTGTGGAAATGATCAGCTAAAAAGATAGATAAATGTATGAATGATAGAAAAAATGATGAATGAATATGCATATGTAATATGGGATAGATGGATATATAGATTTATAAACAGAGATAAAGAGAAAGGTATATAAATAATAAATAAACATGCAGATAAATAGATAGATATGAGAAAATATATTAATAGATTAGCATATAAATAGAAAACAGACAAAGAGAGAGACAGATAGAAAGATAGATAGATAGATAGGTGAATGGATGTATAGATAGATTTATAAAATTATTTCTATGGCTCATAAATAGATTCGTTTTGAAATGTAATTATATTCTCATTCAAAATAATTAACTTGTGTATTCTTTTCCAAACGCACGATTTAAAGGGATGGTTATATATATATATATATATATATATATATATATATATATATATATATATATATATATATATATATATTATATCATGGAAAAGTAATTGCATAATTATATTAGGTTGTGTAATATTAAACTATATAAAATTATTAATATTTGCTTACTGCATTCTCGATATTTTGGAAATACTAATATTTTCGTTTAACAGATAATTATTATGTATTCCATAACAATTCCTAGACATTATTTAGCGTAATTTATAGAGAAACATTTATGTATGTGTCTGCGTGTGTGTGCGTATGAATAATAGATAGATAGATAGATAGATAGATAGATAGATAGATAGATAGATAGATAGATAGATAGATAGATAGATAGATAGATAGATAGATAGATAGATAGATAGATAGATAGATAGATAGATTACATATTAACAGATAGGTAGATATATAATGGCTAGGATATATTGGATAACATATAAATGACATTTTATAAATAGTCATTTACAAACAATTTTTATATACGCGAAATAGATATGTAATTATATAGGCAAATTAATGAGTAAGTATGCCTTTGTAAACGTGGGTAGAGTGGAGAGGCACAAATTATTTCCAAATATTTTTTTTATCAGAAAATGTTATTTAAACATATATATATATATTGTTTAATATTTTATCTGTTTCAGCTTAATTAGTTTTACTATAAACTTATTGATTTTTCATATTTACTAAAGTTATTGTTTATGGCATGAGTTGACATTTGGTACAGATGCTAATTTGCTATCATGGCGAACATAAACAAAAGAAATTAGATAGTAATACGTTGTTTGTCTATTATTTCTTCAAGATAATTAGATTTTTAAACTAAAATAAGTTCTAAATCACGAAAAATGCTATATTGTCTATTGTAAAATAATAATTTAAAATAATAAAAAACATTGGCATTTATATTTAATCTGCAAAAAAATAGTTATACATTTGTTATCTAAAAGATTTTTAATATTTTATATAAAAAATATCGGAATAATAAAAATATCCATTTTAAGCCAATAAACATTACATGAGTGGCAATACATATAGAGAGTTTTGCCTATTTATATCCATTTTAATTTTTACAAAATTGTATATATCAGTTAAAAAATCCAAAGAACTAATAATTTGTCAAAAAATATTTCCAACTTAACACCACAAATTATATCAATTTCTTCCTATCAGGGTGAATATTTGTTGTTTTCTCTGTAAAATCCTCTGGAATGTAAGGTCCAACTTATTCCAGATGTGGTATTTTTCAGCACTCAAATTTGTTAAACAACTGTAATCGATTACATTTCTGGCACATTTGTCACTCAAACATTTTATGACCCCCCCCCCACATTAATGTCGTTCTATTATTTTTATTTAATGTTATTTCATAAGCTAGACATATATATATATCTTTTTATACAAAACCTATTGCAATCAATTTTGAATACTAACATTATTTTTTAAATATAAAGTTAAAATTTATGTCAATTTTAATATTCTGAATATTTATATAAAATGTAATTTTTACTTTTTAAAAAAAATCGGTATTTAAACATTTGCTGTAGCTTTTTTTAAAAATTTTATACAAGAATACAGAAATGTCTTGTATGTATATACAGATATTATAGAAATAAGTTTTCTTTAAGAACTAAAACATTCAACTTCTATCATTCACTTCATATTAGACACTTCTCTTGTGATACAATGATATTCATAAATTTCATAAAGACAAATATTTTTAAGTGAAAGCGTTGACTCTGAAACAATATGTATTCTCTGTAAATAACTAAGAATTATATTCCTTTTTCAATATTTTTTTTTTTTTTAAAAAAATAATATTAACATTCCTCACTTAGATCTTTTCTGCCCCATTTGATCTTATGTAAAACAACCTCTAAAGAAATGGAAACTTGATACTTAAAATGTGATACTTTCTCTTGGTCAAAATGAATCTATCACTTGCATAATTTTATTTTTGTATAAATCACATATTGTTGTTAAATCAGCAAAGATGCTTAAGACTGACTTATATATATATATATATATATATATATATAAAGTTAATTAAAGGGAAGCTTGGGATGATCCTTTTCTTATCAAAAACTCTATCATGTGTTGAGGCTTGATTGCTCTTCAGACTGCTGTCTTAACATCTGATTGGTTGTCTGAGAAGCAACAGTAGGCACATGTGGGAGACTCATATCTTTTAAATTTATTAATAATTTTATTCATAATACTTATAATATATCCAACACCTTTTGTATATGTATATGATGGTAAATGTTAAAAAAAAATGTGAAAATTTGTGCTCCAAAAATTGTTCACCTATGTAAGTAACATTCAATAAGGAAATAGTTACATTTAATAATGTTATATGAATCTAATAATTAGTTGAAAAGATGAGTGTATTTTTTTCAAAGTAGATAATCTAATAAAAATTATAATAAATGTGAACATCAATTTTTTCATCAAAAATACAGCAATGAATCTATCAATTTCAACTAATTATGAACGTCCAGTAATAAAAGCAATTTTCTTATTTCCAAACAAATTGCTATTCTTACATAAAATTTTATAAGAAGACAATTTAAATTGTAAAGAAATAAAATCTTTTTTTTTCTTTATCCTTTACAACCTTAGAAATATTACTATTAAAAAAAATACTTTTAACAAATTTATCAGAGTATCCAACACTCAAATAATCTTTATAAAATTGACCTTTCTGAAACAAAGCTACCCCACTAGAATTATTTAATTTCTTATTTCTATAACAATAATTTCGTAAAGCAGCTACTTTATAAGATACAGACTGATAATTCACTTCCTTCTAACATATATCTTATAGAAGGATAAAAACAATTAAATTGATTTACAAATTCTTTCAATTTATCATTCTAAACTACAAACAAACAATCATCCACATATTTAACAAATAACTTTAAATGTAAACAAATCTTTTTAACAATAATTTCCTCATCTAAATAATAAACAAAGGTACTTTAGTATATTTCCTGCTATGATATATTAACCCAAACACCTTTTCTGCTGGTAACATTTCATCAAATATTAGATTAACACTTTCATGGCAACTAAGATACTGATATGACTAGACAATGCAAACAATTACAATATTTATGTGATGACCTGTAAGATTTAAAAGGAAGAAGACCAATTGGATTTTTTTTTTTTTGATATTTCTGTATTTTGTGCTATTGCCTTATCCTCATTAGTACAGTGATTTTTTGGTGTTATATTGTGATTTTATTGATTATTTTGGTAATATCTGTAGAGACACATATGAATGTATTGTTATAGCAATTCAAGATAGAAATGCATACATTATTATGGAAACCATTAAAAAAATGTGCAGGAAAGCTCTACAATTTGCAGTGATTGCTGGAAAGGCTACAAAACAAAGAATTGAATGAGGCTGTATATGATCACCTTCAAGTTAACCATACTTATAATTTTGTAGACCTCTCAACAGGTACTCACACACAAAATATTGTAAGATTGTGAGGTTTAGTCAAATGGTGGAATAAAAACCAGAGAGGGACAGCAAATCAACATATGTATGTGTTCTTAACTGAGTTTATGTGGAGGCCATTATATAAAGAGGACAGTTTCACAAACATTTTTACAGATATAAACCAGTTCAGTCCACCACAAAGATCACTGTTTGTAAGTAATTTTCATTTTGTCTTACATTTTGATAATATGCACTTTCGATATTATATATCTGATTGTTTTTTTTTTTTTTGTTTGTTGTTTACTGTTGTCATTTTTATAGAAATTATTCTTATTTTTACAACAATTATTCTCCTTATTTCTAACTTTAAAGTAATACTTTTTATCACATCTTTTTACGTGGCCATTTTCTTTCATTAACATGCCACACTTTATGACAGACTCACAGTATTTTTGTTTAGTAAAAATGACTTAAATTTGTATTGTTTATTTGAAATTTTTCTACTTTTTATACATTAATATTTAAAAAAAAACACATTTTTTACATGAAATATTTTCCTTATATCTAATTTTAAAATAATACCTTTTATCATGTTTTTTTACATGGTCATTTTATTTCATTAACATGGCACACTTTATGACAGATTCACAGTATATAGAGAAGAGTGTTTTTTTTTTTTTTTTGTAAAAATGATCTAAATTGGAATTTATGTTTAATTGAAAAATTTCTACATTTCTACAAAAATATTTGTGTAATTATTTTAAAAGAATAACACTCTTTTAGGCAATTTTTATTTAGAATTTTTCCTTTGTTTACTCCCAGGAATGACAAACATGATGTCTTCTGATGTCTTTACTACATGTGCACTGATGTATTACTTCTGAGGATGTATTACTTTTCCTGCTATGATGTATTATCCCAAAGATATATTACTCTAGTCTTCCAGGTGTTCAAGATAAGATCTCAACATGAAATGTTATTGATTTAGTTTGTATGCAAATCACATGGAGATGTTATCTTAAAGATCAGAAGACTAGAGTAATACATCTTCCAGATAATACATCATAGCAGGAAAAATACTAAAGTTCCCATTTTTCTAATTTGTGAATATTATTTATACATACACCCACACAATTATATCTAAATGTACACACTTTTATATATTTTTAAATACTAACACTTCTGCTGATTTAACCTTTTCTCTGCACTGTCTGAAGATGCACATGGTCAGCTTTAACTAGATTTCAACCTGCTAATTTTTAGCTTATTTTTTCAAGAAAAGTGTACTGTATGATGCTGTCTCCTTTATAATTATTTTAAAATTATAAAATCAATAATATGTAAATTTAAATTTATAACAATGAGATGAGTCCTGCTTTCCAAGGCACTGATTGGTGGTTTCTCATTGTCTACAAAAGGGAGCACTGTTCAACAATTTTGACAAATCTAAATCCTTTGTTTTGATTTTCATAATGAAAGTGTATGTTTTAGAGGTTTTTTTTTTACATATTTATTGTTATTTTTATAAAATATGTGTGAAAATATAATTATTTTAAAAGAATAGTACACATTTTAGTAAAAAAAAATATTTATTTTTACATGTAAGTAAATTGAGAAAGAAATAAAAGATGTGTGCTGCATTTTATAATATGTTAAGAAAAGTAAATTTTATGTTGTCACTATATTTTTTTTTTCAATTATAAATATAAATTTATTTTTAAAAAACTTTCATTTACTTCAATATTCTGACAAATTATTGATTTGCTTTTTAGAAACTAAACTAAAATGAATAATTAAAAAAAACAAACAAATATATTTTCACTGCTGATACTGTAATTGACTAATCGAAACATTAGCACTTTAATTCACTTAGGCAATAGGATTTAAAACATTAAAGAATTAATTGAAAATATTTTCATTTTGGATTTTTTTAAATATTTCAATTTAAGAAAGTTTGACTACTTATGACCCCACTTACCTTTCATTCATAAACACTATTCTATATGTACCTGGATTTACAGCAATTATGAAAGCAATTTACTAATTGTTTGTAAATTGTTATAAAGAAATCCCCCAATGAGCATTAGAAGCAGGGTATAATTATTAATATTTAATATTTGAAAATATTCAAAAACTTATATTTGAAGTCTAAAAAAATAAACATGATTATCCCCTTGCACATTGTCTTTATAAAAGTTTACTTTTGTTTTTACACTCTATCACTTGATTTTTCTATCAATGATAAATATGTAAAGAAATTTTTTTTAACAATGCATGTTTTGAATAACATGATATTATTGGTACTAAAATATAATGCTGCAACATATATTGTACTTCTTGAAGTTTGAGATGAGTTTCATTATGTGATAAAATTTCATTCTAAACTTTTTTTTGTTTGATTTTGATGATGTATATGTTAAAACTATGAAGCAGTGAATTATGTAGCTATAATGTGATAATATTGATATAAAAAATGTTTATTATTAATAGTTAGGTGTAGGATTGTGAATTGTTTTTTTTTTTCATTTTAAAATGGATATGTAAATAATAAAGCATTTAATTTGGATACGGGTTTTGTTCTTTTGCTACTATATGTATTTTTGTAACTGCATTCACAATAATAAATTACAAATAATACAACTAAATGTTTAATATCTCAAATATATTTGTCATTTTGCTTGTATAATATTATACTGGAAATAACAATATATATATATATATATATATATATATATATATATATATATATATATATATATATATATATATATATATATATATATATATATATATATATATATATATATATATAATATGTTTACAGTATAGTATAGTGAGAATGTATTATAAATTGTTTAATTTGTGTCAGAATGACAAAAATGATATTTCTTTTTTGAAACATCAATGTTTTTATATATAATAATTTTAAAATATTTATTTTATTTGTTGTATAGTACATTTTTATTTGAGATATGCTGCTTAAAATTGGTTAAAAATGAATACAAAGTATTGCTATAGGTACTCTGATGTCAATGGGGAAAGTTAAAAACAGAGCTGAATAGAAAAAAATTACTCTCTCTATTTTGCTTTCAATTGAAGTAAATCTATGTTCCTTCTTATAATTTTTTTAATTTATTTTTAAAAACATATGATTGTAAAATGAAAATAATAGTTGCCTGAAAGCAATAATTTTCATCCATTGACCTGACAGTATCATCAAATTTATGGAGAAATGATGATTTATTGAAATATAAAGATTAATTTATAACATTTTATTGGAATGTTTCTTTTCCATACAAATATATTACCTACTTTTCAATGATATCTAAATATTAATAATGAAAAAATGTACAAAAATATTATATTTACCTACTCATTTAATTTTATATGATTGATGAATAATTTATGGGTGGGATAAAAATTGGTTCAATTTACAAACCATCATCATGGATGAAACTAATGTCTGGTTCTTGTAATATTTTACAAATTGATTACTTGCTAAATGAAAGGATATCTAAATTGGATCATCATGAATATAAATGAGTCTCTGCACATTTATAACCTTACAGAAATTAAATATGTGCTAAATGAAAAGATAACTTAGATAATAAAAAAATATTAGAATTAACAAAATGTGCTTTGAATCTTACAGCTTTTTATGACATTTCTACTTTTTCTGGAATAATAAAACATTGTCTGAAGCCAATTAAAAAATAAGCATTACAACCATGGTATATTTTAGAAAACCTGTATTTAAAGACTACTATTTGGGTTGTCTTTTACAATCTCTTGGAATCCAGTTTAAAATTTCAATTGTCCATCTATTATCATCTCTTCTAGCAATAGGTCCCAGAAAGAGGCCACATGTGAGATGGATGGATGAAATAAGAAAATGTGCAGGGATGTTGTGGAGAAGAGAAGCTAAAGATCGGAGCGGATGGATTAAACTTGGAGAGACCTTTATCTTGCAGTGGATTGATAATGGTTGATGATGATTTGGGTTGTTTATTTATATTTGTCATTATTATTGCTGTATTTGTTTTCTCTTTATTTAATATATGTAATATTTATTGATTAAAATATTAATATAATTGTAGATTAAGTAGTGATCTATTTACATATATAAATGTAAGAAAGTTATGCCTTTCTATTTTGAATTTTTATTTTGCAGCATAATAATTATTATATTAATTCAATAGGCATGCTAATATCCCTAAACAGACTTTTCTGATAAATGATACAAAAGAAAGCATTTGAAACATCTATCAAAAATTATTCCTATCCCAAACCCGTTTTAGCTAAAGGCTCTTATCAGTGAGTGATTATGATATTCAGATACAAAATCTAAAATACCAAATGAAGCTCAGCATTTATCTAATACATAACTATTAAATAAAAAATTGAAAAATTTTCAGACACCTATATGACTTCAAATCCAGATAACTTACTTGAATATCTAAATGGGTCTCAATAATATTCAACTACAACATACATTAATATCCTTAGCAATATAACATTGTCAAAACCTTAAAAGCAACACTGTAATAGTAAGAAAATCAGGTCATACATCATGTGCCATAACTTAATACGCTTGTATTAGATATCTAATTTAAAGATCATGCTAATATCTCTAAACAAGCTTTTTCAATAAATGCTTCAAGAAAAAGCATTTAAAATTTCTATGTAGAATTATCCCTTTCCCCAAAACGATTTCAATATAATGGTTAATAGCTAAATTTGAAGACATATAGGTGTCTGAAATTTATGTTTAGGAACCATAACTTGTGCAAATATGAGGCAGATAAAAGAAAAAAAATCTCATCAATTATATAACTGATTTAAGAAAAATAGGATACACTTATTCATCCATCAACAGAAAAGTTAACACATTTTTCTATAAAATAAACCACAACCACAAGAAAGAAAACAAACCAAGAATCTTAATTCCATATGTTCACTCTACAGCTAAAAGCCTTATCATGCAACTATCATGTGACTTTGAAATCACTTTCCATTCACCTCCCAACACCAATAGAATGATAAATAATACCAAAGACAGGATCAAACCTGAACTCACCCCTCAAGTTGTGTACAAAATTACCTGCCCCAAAAGAAATTGTATGGCAACATATTATGGAGAGACCAAAACTAACATTGCCACCAGAGTAGATCAACACTGATACCTTTACAATAAAACCAAAACAAAGTTTGAAGGTAATTCGATTTTTGTCGAACATGAGAGAAACACTGGACATGCTTTTCTACCTACCACAGCCAGTGTTGTTTGCTCTGAAACAAATGACACCAAACGTAAAGTTAGGGAAGCTTACTTCATTGCGGCTGACCCATCGGCAATCAACAGAAGAGAGGCCTGCTATTCCCTATCTCGTAAATGATCCACGTAACATCTGCACATAAGTTTGCATAAAATTTGCATAATTTTACAGTTATTAACAGAATAACTCGCCATGAATATGGGACTGTAGACTGTCCTGAAAGTGCTTGGTGGTAAATTTTTAATAATTTCATGACAATTTATTAATAACTTCATCATCTGTGCATAGAGCACATATATATTAATTTAATAGTTAAATAGCTTGAATTGGTATTTTAGATCTACTGTTTGAATACCTTAGCACCTAACTGACAAGAGTCATTATCTTGAAACCAACTTGAGAATAAAGGTAATTTAGATAGAGATTTTAAAAGCTTTCTCTTGTGGCATTTAATGGAAAAGCTTATTTAAAGCTATTAGCATACTCATTCAATTAGATTAATAATACAAGCTTATGAAGTTAAGTCACATGATGTACGACTTTATTTTTTACTATTATATTAATTGAAAATATTCATTTTTTTATTTATTGATTATAAATTAACTTCAAGTATATCCCTTATATTAGGAGTTCAAAGTGTTAATATCATAATAAGTATTTATTTATTTATTTTTGTCTTAAATTTGTATTAATATATATATATCAAAATTTTCCTCATAAAATACATTAATTGTGGTAGAAAAGTTATTTAGAGAGTGCTCATTTTAAAATAGAATAAGAACTTAAAACAGGAATTGTTTTATTTATAATGTCAATTTAATAAAGATTTAAAGATTCAAAAGTGGTAGAATTGCTGATAGTTATTTATTAAGAATTTTTTACAAATCATTATTAATATTGTAAAGGAATCTGAAAGAGAAGGGGTAGACTTTTATAAAATGAATGACCCGTCTGTTTAATAAGAAAGTGTCTGATGAAAATCTTATCAGGGGAGAAGTAAATTTTCATTATAAAATATTTACTAAAGAAAAATTGTATGGGAAATCAAGAATAAATAAAAGTATTAAGAATCTGTTCAGGCAGATATATATATATATTGTAACAAGCACATATATTATATACGTATATATATATATATATAATGTATCAGAAAATTTTAATTATAAAAATAATCATTAATCATTAAGGGTCATACATGGTATCAGTGAAAAGCTTATTGAAAGGATTATTATTTGTTTTAATTTCATATCCATAGCAGCCGATTCTCCTTCAAAACCTTGAGTTTAAAATTGGTCTGTTATGGATTATTTTTTCTATTTATTAAAAATTTCATTTTTATTCTCTCAAGGGGTTTTTCAAAAGTGGAAAAATTCAACAAAACCATGTGATGTCTGTAAAAAAGTGAATAGATAATTTATAAAACAATAACAAACAACCAATTTAAAATTGGATATAATTTAATTGACAAGAAGTGTTACATGGAAATAAAGGGGGGATAGAAGGATATAAAAACCCAGCCATCTTTTAAGGAGGGGCTTGAACATCAATTTGTGTCTAAGGAGAACTCTGTGCAGGTTTTAATTATCACATTCAAATACAAAAATTATGTTTTTATTGTTACCTTGGCTCAATTTCTGAATAAAAGATTTAGTTAAAATTTATATTATTGTAACATATAACGAGTGAGTAAACTTTTGATCAGACATATGATGCTTTTCTCTGAAGTTGATCACCACCATAATTTCCTATATGATCTTAATCCCCTTAAACAATCACAGAGTATTGCAATATTGACTGCAGCTAAAATTTTACCCTGAGAAAATTAAGGAAGCATTAAGTTTTATAAATTTTTATTTCAAATCTTCACTTTTAAGGATGAATGAATATAACTACATGTGCTACAGAAAATTTAGAAAGAAAATATCACCATCAGAAAAAAGCTTGGAACTGAATTTTAATGTGAATGTAGTATATGTTAAATCCTGCCAATATATTGTCTGGATCATTGACGAATTGAAAAGATGATTTCCTGATGAAAAATAAATGATTAATATCTGGAAGAAAATATATTATTAATCAAATTGATATTCTACAAACCTATGAAAGAATTTAAGAAATATAGTGCTAAAATTCTTGTAAAAATATGCATGAATTATTGGACTTCACAGCATAAGATATAGTGAACTCTCTTATTTGTCTGGAAAGAAAAATTAAGAGAAAGCTGATTATGTTTTCCATTATAATATTGAATACAATCTCAGATAAGGAAACTTGAACTGTACAAATGAATTAAAATGCTATTTGAAAATTATTACTTTATGGAATTATACAGCCTCTTTATATTTAGTAATGTGAATCTGCAAAATAATTTTTCTCTTGATTATTATAACTTGTGTTTAAAATAAGTCTTATATTGATAAACTTCAAACATAAATAGCTCAACTATAAAGATTACTGAGTGAAGTAATTATTTAAAGTTCCATGGATTAAGTATCCAAATAAAGTGTGCACATAAAACTATAAGAGATGTTTTGCAATTGCAGGGATGTAAAAGGACTTTAGAGGATTGTATTGATAAGAGACTATTATTCTTTTATTCATTGTTATTTTATATATTTCTTTTCTAAGCTATATTATCTGATGCATTAGAATACTAGTTACTATGTGCCTGAGTTTAAAGTTAACCAATATTTAGTATAAGTTTGAGTTAGTATCATAATTTAAAATATGTTTTTCTTCAACAATAAAATGATTGCTTTACCCTAAATTATATAAGCGATTTGAATGAAAATGTTGAGGTTACAAATAATTTATAAAATAACAGGTTATTATTCCAAAGTTTAATGCTAATAAAATGTATATGCTGTTTTTCTTTAAATGTTTGTTGTGATAGAATGAGATAGACTGATCCCCAAGGGAGAGAGAAAATGATTTGACAATTGATGCACATTTCTTTTTTGTTATTGTTAAAATAGAAAATAATTTTAAACGAAGCATATATATATAATACATATTTTGCGGGTTCATCCGTGTTAAAAACTTTTAATATTAATATACTGACATTTCGACTTGGTAATTAGAACACAATCCCCAAACATTATGTATCCTTATCAAAAAAACGTTTATAATTTATCTAGGAAAGCGCTTTCTACAGATGAAATTTCGGTTTTAGAAAAAGGTTTCAATTTTGCATTAACACCTTCCCGGATACCTTTTGAGAAAATTGATTGTAATGTTGAATCAGCTCTCGATAAAATTGATTCTACATCGGCTGATTTGGCTAGAGCTGAGATTTGTAATATTTTAAAAAAAGTAAGCTTCCTAAAAATAATATTTCAAAGAGAGAAAGACAAGCATTAAATAATATAAAATCGGACAAATCAAATGTTGTACTTCCAGCTGATAAAGGTAATGCCACAATCGTAATGGATCATGACATTTAAAATAATAAAATTTTAGATCTGCTTAATGATAAAACTTATAAAGTATCAAAAAGAAATCATACTACGTATTTTGAAAAAACAACAAAAGCTATTATTAATAAATCACCTATTGAAACAGAGATAAAAAATCAAATAATCCCTCGTGAAAAATCTTGTGTCTGTCCAAAATTTTATGGACTTCCAAAAATTCACAAACCAGATACCCTCCTTCATCCAATAGTAAGTGCAATAGGTTCTCCAACTCATATTTTAGACAGATACTTATCAGATTTCATTAAACCTACAATCCCATCTATTAAATCATATATTAAAAACTCTCTTCATTTTATTTCTGTTTTAAAAAGTTTAAAAATTAATGCTACTGACATTCTGGTTAGTTTTGATGTTGTGTCTTTGTTTACAAACATTCCAATTGATGAAGCTTTAAATATAATCTCACAATGTTGCAATTTACCAGAACATATTATTGCTTTAATTAAACATTGTCTCATAAATACATATTTTGTATACAATGGACAGCATTACAGACAAGTTTTTGGTACTCCTATGGGCTCACCTATCTCAGGAGTAATAGCTGATTTATTCATGGAATATATAGAAACTCGTGCTTTAGAATCATCATCTTTAAAACCTCCCATTTGGCTCAGATACATAGATGACACTTTTGTCATATGGCAACATGGAAAAAATAAATTAGATAATTTTTTCTTACATTTAAATAATATGCATTCTCATATTAAATTTACAATGGAGACAGAGTCTGATGGAAAACTCCCTTTTCTTGATGTTCTAGTCACCAGAACACCAAATAGTTTATCTTTTTCTATTTACAGAAAGGATACACACACAGACAGATATTTGCATTTCCATTCTCATCATCACCCAACTCAGATAGTTTATGTAGCCAAAACTCTTTTAAATAGAGCAATTAACCTTTCAGATGAGACACATCTGAAAGAAGAAATAAATCATATTAATAGTGTTTTATTAGCAAATAGTTATAATTACAAATTTATAAAAAAAAAACTTATTTCAAGCCCAAAATAGACAAAATAGGAAACAAAAAAATGATAAATCAGCTGTTAGGATTTTGTGTTCCATATGTAAAAGGAACTACAGACAGTATCGGACGTATATTAAAACGCTATAATATAGATACAGCATTTTCTGCTCATCAAAAGATCAGCAATATAATAACCAAGCCTCAAGATTCAATCCCTCTTGAATCTTATGGTGTCTATCAAATCTCATGTAAAAATTGTAAAACTTCTTACATAGGTATGAGTAATCATCGCATCAGTGTTAGGAGAGATGAGCATGCTAATGCAGTTAAGCAACACTCATCATTATCAGCACTCTCACTCCATACTATAGATTCAGGTCATAAAATTGAATTTTCTAGTACCAGGATCATATCCAGATGTGATAATCTCTATCAATGCAAAATTGGAGAAGCCATTGAGATACTTAAAAGGCCAGATTGTATCAATAAGTGAGATGATACATGTAAACTTCCTCCTATTTGGAAAGATTTTTTTAAAAAACATTCCTAAATTTAACATTTTTTGCTATTGGTGGAATTTTAACATTTTATTCAAATCAGTGATTGTAGTGCTTCTACAACCGTCTTTCTACCTTTTATAACTCTGTGGATGGCTTGTGTGACCAAGTCAAAACATCAGTATATTAATATTAAAAGTTTTTAACATGGATGAACCTGCAAAATATGTATTTTATATATTTAACCCCTGCAAATTTTCGTTTTAACATATATATATATATATATATATATATATATATATATATATATATATAAAGCATTAAATCACCCCACATGGTTAAGATATCCAGTACCACCCTCGGTGAACTAATACATAAATACATTCGAGTTCGTATTTCAAAATAGCCAGCTCAAAATGATACCGCTTTGAACTGTCTGCTATAAGATGATATATATTGAAATACGAACAAACTCAAACAAAGAACTTGAAATTTTAGCAAACAAAGATCTTAATGTTTTGCTACTAACAAACATGTTTTACAATTATTATATAAAGACAAACTAAATATTAGTTATTTTAATCCTTTCTTAGCCTGAAATGCGAAATTGTAGTTGTCACCTTTAGATTGCTCTAACTAAGCCATTTTATGAGCTAAAATGATAAAATTATATACGATTTTGAGCTTAGAGCAGGCCTGTAAGATACTGCCCTCTTTTGAATTATTTTACAAGTAAAAAATCAATATTATGGGTGTTTTTATTCTAACAAAAAGAAGAAGACCAACGCTGATTGGCTGGGCCATCCAGTCACAATACATTCTCAATGCTAATTCGCTGATGGTGATTTGGTCAAAAAGAGACCGCCAAGAAATATTTTTCACCACTGAAAATGAAAATATATGTTTTAGAGTGTTTTTTTTTTATTATATTTCATACATATTTTATAAAATCTGCTGAAAATATGGTTATTTTACAAAAGTAGTAAGGTTTTATTAAAAAAATTGTATACTTTACATGATCGTAAATTGCAAAATAAATCAACGTTAGCAACAATTTTTGACATCTTGTCAAGAGTTTAGATTGCTCCAAGCTGTTTATTTGATTTTCAAACAAAGATTAATGTTTTAGAATATTTTTCTGGCATTCATTTAAATATTATAATGTATTTTTGGTGTATTTTTTAATAAAATGCTGAAAGTATAATTGTTTTGAGAAAAACATTAAGATTTTTCCTAAAAAAATTCTTAAAAAATTTGTAACAGCAAATATGGAAGGGTCTTAAATGACATTTACATTGCTCTAATTTGCTCCTAATGTTTTCTTTGATTTTTCTGCTTTTGAATATTTCTATAAATTAAAAAAAATATATATTTTTGAAATAACTTTCGTTTACTTTCCTAACATTACAAATAATTAATATACTTTTTGAAAATGAAACTAAAATTAATATATATTAAAAGATGAAAATATTTCTATCAAAGAGTTTGTAAATTGACCAATTAAAACCAATTAAAAGTTTCAGAGTATTACTTCATTTGTCCAATAATAAAAATGATCCAGGAAAGCGTTAAACAACCTAACACACATGTATAAAAAATAATCCCAGTGCATAATTCTGTACTGAAATAAATATACATGTGATAAGATGTGATGTATTATGGCTTCTCCTTAAACAAATATTAAGAAATCCAGTACCACCCTCTGTGAACTTATGTATAAATCCATTAGAGTTCATATTTCAAAATAGCCAGCTGAAATTGATACCGCTTGGAACTGTCTGCTATAAGATGATATATATTGAAGTATGAACAAACTCAAACAAAGACAGTTCAAAGTGGTATCGTTTTGAGCTGGATATTTTGAAATACGAACTCTAATATATTTATATATTAGTTCACAGAGGGTGCTACTGAATTTCTTAACCACATGGGGTGATTTAATGCTTAATGTTTGTATATTTATTTCAGTATAGTGTTAAGCACTGGGATTATTTTCTATACATTTGTATTAGGTGGTTTAAAGATTAAAATTACTAATGTTTAGTTTGCTTTATATAATAATTGTAAAACATGTTTATTAGTAGTAAAAAGTTAAGTTATTTGTTTGCTAAAATTTTAAGTTCTTTGTTTGAGTTTGTTCATATTTCAATATATATCATCTGATAGTAGACAGTTTAAAGCGGTATTGTTTTGAGTTGGCTATTTTGAAATACGAACTCTAATGTACTTATATATTAGTTCACAGAGGTGGTACTGGATTTCTTACCCATGTGGGGTGATTTAGTGCTTAATGTTTGTATATTTATTTCAGTGTAGCGTTATGCACTGGGATTATATATATATATATATATATATATATATATACTCTATATATATATATATATATATAGTGTTATTTCCATGAGTTTCTATGTAATAAAAATAAATTGAGCTACTGATGAAACTCACTGCACTCATTAAAATACCCATCCAATAGCCAATCAGATGTCATGGATAGCCATCTACTAGTAAATCATAAGATTTCACATTGTATGTTTATGACTTAGACTCAGTGAGTTGTTTGTGAAAATGTTTAAAGCTTCAAGCTTTCAAATCTAAATACTTATGACTGGCTTAGATATATAGAAAGAAAAGTTGAGAGAAGGGTGGTCATACTTTTCTAGTAAAATCTTTGTTGTGTGTTTAGGTTTGATTGTCATTTAGATGGCTATCATGACATCTGATTGGCTGTTGGATGGGTATTTTAACGAGTGCAGTGAGTTTCAGCAGTAGCTCAATTTATTTCAATTTTCAACTATCTGTGCTTTGCAAATTAAAATATTATTTAAAAATATAATAGCTATATTGCTGATGTTTCAGTACTATAACAAGTACTTTCCTGGCAGTATCAAATCATAAGAATGTACGTGGTTAGATTTAAAATCATTATTTTTTACTTTTTTTATTTCTTATTTTTAAATTCTATTGATTGAGAAGTTTTAAAAAATATAAATATGGTTAATTTTCATTCATTCACACTTTTCATTTATGTTCTTAGGCCTTTTAAATTTTTTTATAGTTTCCATTTGCAGTCTCTAGTCATATTTTTAATTTTACAGACTATGTGTTTTATTAAAATTGATGTTGTGGTCTGTTAATTTAATGTTTGAATAAATAGCTAATGAATTGGATTTTTTTCTAATTGACAAAATGTGATTTTCCTTTCTTATGTTTATTCTACAATTCATCTGTTCAATGTATGAATGTAAACAAATTTTCACATAGAATTTTATATATGCCATAAGATTTCGAAGGAATCTGATTTACCAGGGTTTAATGTTAAGAGCATACACTTTTTAAATATTAATAAATTAATAAGTTTGATCTAGATTATTTATGATCCAAAAAAGTTTTATTACTTATATGATTTTGACTTCTGTGGTAAATAAAAAGGTAAGATAAATCTGTACTAAAAAATGATAACTCACTTATTCTTGCTGCAGCTATCATTAATTATCTTTCATAATCAAATAATTATTTATCAACTCTAATTATCCAGAGATTTTACAATAAGTGTAAAGTATCTCATTTGAATATCTTTTCAGGGGTATTGACTGTTCAACATTTTTTTTTTCAATTCGGCAACTGTTTTTTTAATTTTGCATTTATTTCATGGTAGAATATGAAGTTAAAATAATATTGATGTATTAGTTAAAAATATATATAAAATTTAATAATCTGCATCTATTTGTTATCCTGCCCACCATGATGTTGAATGGAAGAATTTTGTTCTTTTTCTTCAAGGTCATTTCAAGAAAATTATTTATTAAATAATGATTTTTACAATTGCAATTTTTGTCCATTTTTTTTAAAGATATTTATGAATAAACTTACACAATATTTATAAAATAATTATTTAAATGTATAACTATATGTAATTACATTTTGATTTTATTTCAATAGTTTTTTATTTTTATTTTAAAAAATATATATTTACAAATTCAATCATAAGAGTAAGCAGGAAATTAAAAAAAATATTATTATTAATTCTTTTTTAACATTTTTAACATGGCAATCTGTTATGTCTGTAATACTTTAAAGATTATATATAAACTTTTAAGTTTTAAGCAGGCTTTGCATTACAATTTCCAATAAAAAACCATTGTTCTTTTTATATATTTCACTGTATTATTATTATTGCTGTAATTGATTCTACTAAGACAAGTTTGATATGTTTTTTTTTTCCCCAAATAAACAATTGACTAGTTTATATATATAAAATAGACTTTAAAACATGAATTTTTATTTTGTTACCTCAGATCATATGCCCCATTTTGTTTGTAATTTAAAATGGATTATATAATATTAAAAGATTAATTCGCCATTTTATATGGGCTTCTTTTTTTTATATGTCATAGCATCATCCGGGAGACGCACCCACAACCGTCTGCAACCAACTACTTCCTTGCAAGGTTGCTGCGATGACCTCTCGGCTAACAACTCTTTCGGAATCCTATATATGGTATATAAATTTTTACATTTACATGTAATAATATAAAAAAGAGACAAATAACATCGTTAAATAAGATTAATGTAAATAAATAATATTAAAAATAAACCGAAATGTAATGACCTTAATTTTTAAATATACATAAATAAGGAAGTAAAATTTTTTACTATATAACGTAACGGCCTTTTTTAAAATCACTTAAATGAAATAAAATGTTGTTAAGAGCAATTTTGCTTAAAACTCATTCAACCACATCTTATTGAATTTGTTTTAATATTGATTAGAAAGAAACACTTTACTTGAATCAATAATTATTTTTAAAGTAAATTTAAACAGAATCTTCACTAACTGTCAATAATACATTTAATATCAAAGGTGATAATTTTAATAATGCATTAAAAGTTATGATCAATTATAAAATATTGAAATTATTTCTAACATTTATTGAAATCTTAATGATGTTTTCATATTTAAATTTTAGGAAGCTTTAGCCTAAAGTAAATAAGACTACCTAACACACAAAGTGAAAACATATATAAAATAGTTAAAGTACTACTATATATATATGTTAAGATATAACTATCTTTAATTTTGTTGTAAATAATAAAATTTATTTCCAAATAAAAATTAAACAAAGAAGATAAAGCTGTTTTTATATACGGAGAAATAAAACTAATAAAAGAACTATGTAATGATTTTTGTTTTATCCAATATTTTAAATATGAAAATAACATTTCTAATTGTGATAAAGATTAAAATAATTTACATGGACTCTTTATTACTTTCGGCCCTATTATTAATAAAATGGTTTGGATAGTTTAATGTTAATTGACCAATATCTATAAATTGACCAATAGCGGTCCTACGTTTTAATAAAATTGAAATTTCATTGCTTTTAAGAGATTAGAAAATTAATTTATTCAAAGCATAAATAAAACATAAAATACTTTTTCCTGATGTTAAACTTTTAGGAAACAAAGACAACGAATCTGAAAGAGAAAAAAAACTAATTAGAACTTATTTATTATTAAACAAACTTGTAAATAAAAAGGGAGTAATAGACAATAATGGTTTATGGTAAAAATGGAGACAGACCTGCACATATTTTTGCAGTTCCTGTATTAGAATAATGCTGCAATTATTATCTTTTCTATGTGGATTTAGGACTTTCTATAACCTTGCATTATCAGGAGACAGTTTTATTTTATGCATATAAGAATTTAAAATTATTAGTTGAAAATGTTAGTATCATATGCACCCATATACAAAAACAAGACTTATTTGCTTGACAACCATGAGGTTGATGATACTAGTTACTAATAGACATAACAATTTCTGATTGGTGAAATGTTTTTGGCTTTAGACCAAACAAGGGGATAATTTACAATTCTAAAACAATTGTTTGTTTATTTTTATAAAACAAAAACCTATAATAAATGAAAATCTTATGACACAAATATTTTTATTATCTTTGAAACCCAATTTATTTGTAAAAGTACATCTCTTAAATAGTTTGTTATAGCTTAGAGGAAGCAGGTTTTGTTGTGTAGAGGAGTAAAATTGTCTTTGTCAAAATGATAAAGAAAATATTTATTAAAATGTTACTAACAATCAATAATATTTTAACTTTTAATTATTAATATTTTTTTCTTTAATGATAACTATTTAAAATTATATTCTTTTTGAAAAAATAAATTAAACTCAATAACATTAGTCACCATAATTATAGATAAGAGCCCAGGACTCCAGTTTTCACTGTTTCAGGTTCCCTGCTTGTTCACCAAAGTCATAGTCCATTGTTGGATTCATAGCAGAAAAGTTTACCAAAATGTAAGTGAATATCTGTTTCAGTGTTTTTTTCATCTTTAGAAGAAGTTTTGGAACAGTTTTGATTCAATGATAATTGAAATTATATATCATTCCATTTTATACAAATGGATGTCATTAGAAATAGACAAAAGCTAGCTTAAGTAATTCTTAGACTCATTAGAATATTATAAACCTTTTAAAAATAATTTTAAATGAAACCAAATAATTCTAAAAAGAATAGACACTAGAAATCCTAATTTTATTGATAGAATAAATAGGAAATTTATTTGGACATCAAATCTCATAGAAAATGTGGAATATAATATGTTCACAATGATGGTTTTAGGAAATGTATCTTTGCATTAGATTTTAGCAGTGTTAACCCTTAAACCGCTAATTAAATCATTGGTTGTATGAGATAAAAATCAAATCTTTTAATTGGCCAACTCACAAACTGAAGACAAAGCCTATTGTTAAAACATATTCGTCTATAATATTAAATTCAACTCAGATACGTTTATAAAAAGTATATAATTAATTTTTCAGGTCATGAAGAAAACGAAAGTTCTTTCAAAAATAAATTGCTATTTATTTATTCTAAGATATTCTATATCGGCAACATAAAAGTTATAATGTAAACAAAAAGATCGACTTTTACGTTATAGAAAAGTAAATATTTCTTTTTACTACATCTTCAATATATTTACCTAAATCTTCAATATTTTTCGAAAATAATTTTGTTTTTTTATTATTCTCTCTGAAAATTATGTTTAATTTCCATAAATATTATTTAATAATAATTTAAATCGTATTCGAAATGAAAATCTCAGCGTTTTTCTTTATTTTCTTTGATCAGGCAGTTTCTTTGTTCTTTCCAGCCAATCAGAATGTCTTTTTCGGCTGAGAGCATGCTAAGAACCAATCACAAATAATGTTCCTTCTTTGTTTAGGTTTAAAATGCGTTTTTTTTTATTTTTTACTTCTAAAATAAATCGGAAGATGTCACCATCGTACAGAACTTTTAAAAACGAATTAAATACGTATTTAACGAATTTTATCGTATAAAAACGAACTAAGTTAGAGTGATTTTAGATGTCGACGAGGAGTCTCGTCGAGCGCGGGAAAAGGGTTAAACAAGTTTTAAATATTAATTCAATCTCAATTTTAGAATTGAACATTATAGAAAATAACCTATGCTATCTTCCTGCACAAAAATCAGGTTTCTCAGATGATCAGAACAGAAGTTATTACTACCCTTCCCATGGATTGGGGGACACAAAAAAATATAAAAAAATATATATAAAAAAAAAATTAAATAAACACAGAATTACAATGAAGTGATTCCTGAGCTAAAAAATAATAATTAAAAGACAAAAATGAGTACAAATGATGTTTTAGACCTAAACAGACATTGAAGCTGCAGATTATTTATACTCTTTTATGCAATTATTATTGAGAATTTTCCAAGGTTTTCAACAAATTTCAGATTATACTTGAATCATTGATTACTAATCAAGACCTGAAATTCAATCAAAATAAGCAGAATCCAATTAGTATCAACAAATAAAAATCACTGTGAATCCCGAAGAACTTTGGTTGGTGGGTTGAACAGCTATTGTGAACATTTGCAGACAAAGGAGTTTGATAATGATTAAGGGAAGATGTTCAGCTCCATTAACCTCAGTGTGCAGGATGATATCACTGGATGCTAGACATTCCAGCTAGAAATATCATCTTTGTAACAGTAATAGAGTTTTGTTGTAGTATTTGCAGGCATGGGTCTGCACTCCTCACTTCTTCTGCAGGGGTTGATGATGGCGGTCATTGGGGGTCTGTTTTATGGATGCTGGCTGGTGATGATTTTTGCCTCTACCTGAAAAACCTGCCAGGAGGGTACAGGTCAAAGTTTTCAGCACCTTTTCCACTCTGATGGGCTGCTGTGCCCTCTTTATGGATTGTTTTTGGGCAGTGCATATCTGTGCTCGTCCATGTATAGATACACATTAAGCAAAATTATACAACCCTTTTATGGATATATTTGTTATCGAGCATACATACCTTGTAAACTTGGTCAATAATTGTTTTGCCTTGTAACATTGAACACTTTGTAATCATCCATGGGTCAGTGTACCTGATAATTTTTTGTAATCTTTTGACTAATAAAGGTTACTTTTGAGGAAATAAAAAAAAGAACATTTAAAAAATGTATATTTTATATTTTGCAAATATCAAATATTCACATTTAGAATACTTATCAATGGAAAGCTTACATTTATAATAAATAATGTTAAAATTATTAATATAGTAAAAAGTGTTAATTGTAAAATAAAATGTTCAAATATGAAGAAATTTGATAAAAGACTCACTAGGTCCTATTCACAATAGAAAGGTGAAATTTTCTGATGAACAGGCCTTCAACAGGTTGACAGTACCACTGTTTGCCCTGGTGGCATTTTTGCAATGATTTAACAATTGAATTTAGTATTTATATTTGTTACAAATAGAAATTTACAAAAAAAAGGACTAAATTGATATTAGAATTTTAAAAATATTAAAACAAATTACAAAAGTAATAATAACTTCAGTGTGCACTGAGAACAATGTATTTTTACTCATAGGATGCTATGCATGAAACCATTTAAACACATACATGCAAAAATATAATGAAATTTTTGTTAAATAAAATTTATTTATGAAAAAAAATTGAATAAATGTGAAAGCTTATAGTTCTCTAAACTTATATTTAAAATTTTTAAATTTTATTTCTAATTTTTATGATATCTCAAAAGATCATATCACATTCTTAGTCAAGGAATTAATGGTTGTTTCACAAGATGTGTCCATTGTACCAGATACAGTTTATTTATAAACAATGCTGGGATTTTTTAAAATATAATTTTTAAATGACGTAATCTTGATAACTGTTTTCCCTATTGTTTTCCCCAACAAAAACAGATTTTCACATTATTACAACTTTTCAACCATTACAAAAATTGACAAATAAATGAGACCCTTAAAAATATTTATGACTCTGTACAATGATTTCTATCAATGATAACATTTTAAAACTAATGTGATATGATGTGATACACTATGGCTTTTTTTTATTGGAATCAGGAACATCTCAGTCAATGTGTTCAGAGCAATCTGTCAGATGCCTTACCTTCCTTTTCCATTTCTCATCCTAATATTTTTTCATATTCTATATCCTGCTCCATTCCATTCCCACAAAATTATTTTGTCAACTCTATGGCCTTTACATCTAAATCCCCCATATCATTCCCCAAATCCAGACTAAAAGCCAATAACTCACTTTTTGTATAATCAATGTCTATATTTATTCTCCCACAACTTCATTATGTGTACATTTTCTGCTTGTAGATATTTACATTCAATTAACAGATGTCTAGCATTGTCTATGCCTTACTTGCAAACAAAATCAGCCATATTTTTTTTCCATTTATGTGTATATTCCATTGTTGCTAATGATCCTGTTCAAGCCTTAAACAGTAAACTATATATATATATATATATAAACTTTTTTACACTCCATATTAGTTGTCCATCTCTCCAACTCTCTATTTTTATTAATACATCTAATCTTCTATCCCATTTCTTGCCACTATAACATTCAACCATTCTCCTAACACAACACCCCTTCCTTTTATATAATAATACTGTCATAAAGTCTTTGTCCAAATCTGCTGCATACTGTACTACCTTTCTCACCCATCTCTTTGTCTGGCCTTACACATAACCCTTATTATCCATAAATTGCAATCTACCAAACATTTTCATTTTGTTTTTTTGCATCTCTTATATAAAAAGTTAACCATATAAAATATAATGTGGAAGTGCTAAAAATACTCAGGAATATACATGCAAATTAGACCATCACAAACATAAATATAGAATAAGCCCACCTACACCTATTTCACATTAACATTCACTAACTGCCCAATTCACACATAGTTCATGGGCAATTCCAGTGCTTCCACATTATTTCATCTATATTTTGGGCTATTAAAAAGTTATATATATATATGAAAGTATAACTATTTTTATCTCATTCATATGGGTAAACATTTATGAGTGTGTGCACGTATGTCAGGAAAAGTTTCATGTGAACATCATATGATAGTCTCATCTTTATTCTTCAGTTCCTGATATAAAATTAGACTCATGGCTAAGGAAGGTAATGAAAAAACCCCATCTAAAGCTATTAGGAAGCATTCAAGTAAACTTAGCATAAATACTTTTTCAAATTATATGCTCATGGTGTGGAAAAATCATTTTTGTAATATAAAACTGAAATTCAAGATGTACATGCTAAAATCCAGTAAGGTGCAATCTCTAAAACTCTTACAATTATGGGGAGAAAAAATATTAAGAACTAAATATTAAGTGATATTATTTTTAATGCAACTTCTAGATATAGTTTACTATGTGTTATATTCAGATTATTTAAAAATTGTATTCTCATTAATTATTTTATATGCTGTGATAATCTGTCATTCAAGGATATAAATGAGAAATATACAAAAACAGTTGTATTAAAGAAAAGTTAATTTGTAAACATTTCTGATTAAAATTGTGTGAGCATCATCATCCTTATTGTGGATCAATGTGTGAATAATGTTGATAAACAACATTTGAAGTGCCCCCACAAGAAATGTCACAGGTTTTGAAATCAGATGAGCTTATGGCTATACTGTGGAAGGTTAAAGTTTATTATTCATAGTGAGGACATATTCCAATTTTAATACTATAGTATTTATAATAAAACATTAAAAAAGCATGATTATTTAAGCCCCTTAATTCCTTAAAAATATTGGCATTACTCTTAATAACTCTTGGCTGAATAAAACTAATCCTGAAAGATATAAATCTTGCTGCACTAAAACATTCCTACGTCTAACTAATATTACAAAAATATTTTAAAAAATAGAATTAATATATATATATACACAAAAAAAGATATACATGTATAACGGGAAATGGAAGATTAAAACTTAAATAAGACAAATTAAGTGATACATAATTATTCATATGAATGACAATGAAGTGGTTAATTCTAATTAATTTATTCAACATAATTGAGTTAAAATGTCAAATAACTAAAAATAACTTTCTACTTGCATTGTCTGGAATTTTTTTAGACAAAACAATGATTATGTCATCTTATTATAAATTTAACAAATTATTTAGTAAAATGATATGAGGGATCAAAGTATTTTAAAGTTAACATTAGTGTATTAACAATATTAGCATTAACAAAGGCACAGAATGTTCCATCATCTGACTTACAATGATATGGATGGCTGAAAAGTTGGAAAGTGGAAAAGATTGTAATATGTCTTTTAAAGTATGATGAATTTCTATTTTAATATAAACTGAGCACTGATTATATATATGTATGTATGGAAAGTGATGATCTGGACCAATTGATGAGTGGCGGTTTAACATAAAATATTGAAGGGCATTTATCTTTTTTTACATGTTATTATTGGTTGTATAAGATGGAGTGGATAGATATAAGCAGATTGATGGTCTGAGTTCAAATCCATACTAAATTTATTTATCTATATTTTAAATTTTTAGAATATTAATTTTAATTATTTTAAAGTATTAAATATTTTTCAACAGAAAAATATTATGAGATAAAATCATTAAGCTATTTTAAATTTTAACTGATTTCAACAGGAACATAATTATTATTTTCTTTTAACTTCTAGCATTAAATTGAAATAGACTAAACACACTCACACACAAAAAAAAAAAAAATATTTAAAATAATTGTTTAGAAATAACTAATTTAAAATTATTGACTAGTTTTAATTTTAGAGTTATTTATTAATTATGAAGAGTAAATAATTATTAAACTAGCATTTAAAATTATATTTTAAACTTAAACTATAAATTAATTAATTACATTACTAAAAATCAGTAAAGCATTTTTAAACTTATTTATATGTTTATTTTATGACAATTTAATTTACTATATTGGTGTAATAAATACATTAAGAGCATATGTTAAATCTTTCAACTATAATATGTTTAAAATAAGCTATACTTTAAATAATGACTTCACGGTTTTATACACTTACAATTATCAAATAAGCTTAGCAGATAAACTAAAATTATTTAAATTCACTTATATAATTCTGTCTTAACTAATAGTGTTTTATAATATTAGTTATAAATAAGCAAACTAGCGTATAAAATGACTCACTATTTTTAACGTGATAATGGCATTTATTTAATAAAAAATAAATTATTCCAAATAGTTATAAAGTTCTGCAGACAGAACTTAAGATTACAATTTTTCCAAACTGTGAGGAAAAAAAAAGGTCACCAGATCTCCAATCAACAAGAACTGCAACAACATTATCAATTTTATAATTTATATACAATCACTGTCATCATATCGGTACATTAATTTCAATTTCAATGTTGAAATACAAACTTAATCTGCATGATGGATTGGTCTTAAATTACAAGCATTGAAGTTCTTCTAGTTTATTCAGGGAAGATCATAAATGCATTCAGCCCACCTGACTAGCAGTATGAAATTGCCCATTACATAGGGTCAGAATCTTTGTACATTTATGATTCTGGGGATTACTAACATGATTGAATATGGTTTTCATTTGAATTGACAAATACATTTATCATTCATTTTTCTAAGATTGATACATTTTCTTTTATATATCCTGTCCACTATCAATAACTTCTGAAATTATGGGCAGATGAATTTTATAAGCAGTGAGTGATTTAGGTATCCTGAAATGCAAATGGAGTAGAAAATTTAGTATACTCATTTATTTTAACATTAATATAATTAAGAATTTTGGGAAGCATTTTGACCAATTTCCTATAATTTTGCTCAATGTATACCCTGAAAAACTCTATAGTTTTCTCCTCATGCATTCACATGGATTGGAATGTGTATTCCAAATAGAGCTCATATGTTTAATATTATGTTTCTGAATCTTCTTTCTTCATGTACCAGATATAAAAACAGTAGCATGAACAGTTAAAATAGAAGCTGGTTTGCCCATTAACAAAAATTGCAGATTAATAAAATATTTGATTGCAGTCTTTGCATCAATCTAAATATGCAGGTACTTATTTTGTAAAATGTTGTGTATAATCAAAATATTTTTTGCTGATTAAAAGATGGAAGAGACTCACAGAAACTATATCGCTAACAGCTCAGTGTGTCTATATTAAAATAAAGGTTATAATATTCTGGCATAAGACTTATTGCTATGCTTATATTTCAAACAAATCTCACAAGTTCTTACTATATTTGCTATGGAATCAAACATTTTATCCCAATAAAATACTGCTTAGTCACATGTTTTATTTTCTTAAAACCATAATGGTTATATTGGCAATGAGCATAATAAATTAATGTATTAACAATTCAAGGTGGAATCATTGTTTTCCATGAACTATCAACATTACACTTTTGTATATTAAAATACTATGACACATCTTATACTTATCTTTAATTATTATAGCAGTTTACAACCATTATTTAATTTTGCAGGGTCTAACAGCAATGCAATATATTCTTTTTTCATTCAAACCCCCTGAGCTTGCAATGAGGCTATTGTTTTATAATGATTTATGATGGACTCTACTAACAATGCAATAATATTAGTGATGATACTATTCTCTGTACTAGGACACTCATAAATTACTTCTGCTGGATGCCTACTTAATATATCTGCTACCATATTTTTCTGACCATCACAATATATAATGATATAGTCAAATTTTTGGAGATAAACACATACACTTCACTAATATGTCATCAGTAAGCTGACTTTTATTTGAAAATTATATGCTTTAATAGCCTAATGAAACTAGAACCTCACATACCAAAATTAACTGCCATAGTTTCTGAAATACCCATACCCCATCCTAATGTCTCTTTCTCTAATATGAAATAATTCAACTTAGCTCCATTTAAATGCCTTCTCAAAAAGTATAATACATTAGATCCTTAACAATTTTCAACTGATATAGAACTATGCCCAAATCAAACCCGCTACTGTTAATTTGCAAATTTTTTTTTTACTAAAATCTGGGTAATCTAACATAATGTTATTGAAGAATATGACCTTGATCCTTTCAAACACAAGTGGATGCTCTTGGATCCACTTTTCATTACACATTTTTAACATTACAGATAATTCCATCAAAAGTGAAATTTATATAAAACTTGTAATATGATAATAATTGTACATTTATAAGCACTGGAAATTGTTGAATCAGTGCAATGTTCTCTAAATGAGGTTTAATCCTCTCTTCATATATGAAATAGCCAAGAAAAGTAATTTCCTTTGCATCTATGTACATTTTCCTAAATTATTTTTCATAATGTTAACTGAAACCCCCATATAGGAATAGTGGCAATGCTTTAAATAAACAGCTATATTTTTTAAGATAGTAACAGTATCATCCATGTATATAAACAACTTTTTAATATATATATATATATATATATATATATATATATATATATATATATATATATATATATATATATATATATATATATATATATATATATATATACATACATCTGATGAAGGCAGCAACACTGTTTGCTCAACCAAAGGGCATCATTTTAAATCCATATGATTAGACATGATAACAGAATGTCATATATTTTTTATCATTATAATGGAGTAGTATTTGTCATTAGCTGACTGCCTAGTCATGTATGGGAAATATGCCCTTGTAATTTCACTTAATTAATAACTCATGGACTGGTAGATGTATATCTCACTTTGGAACAGTAATCTGAATTGTCATACAGGCTTTCAAACAAACTTTTTAGATTCATCCTTTTTCCTTATTATTTACAAAGTATTATCATAGGATGAAGAACTTTTCCATGTTATTCACCATTCAGGCATCTTGGTTCTGAACTTCTTCCTGATACTGGTACATTATCAGATACATGTATTACTGGAAGAGTTCATTAATTTTTAACTTAATTTATTGGATAAATCTTTTTAATATACCTGGAACCAAAGAGAAACACTCTTATACAGAAATAACAACTAATAATATTGTTCATGATATTCTGAACCTATAGTATATAAACTCTCTAACTTACAAAAGATATTGGTATCAATTATGGATTCTTGTATACAAAATAATTTGCTTAGTGGACTATTTAAATTGTAACAAAAAGGCAAATTTATTTTTTGTACAAAAATATATTTTTATAATTTATACTATAATTGTTTAGATTCACAAAGTCTGATACAATTATGGCTTAATAAATTAAACCACATATTATTAGAAAAACTTGACCAAACTCAAATCCATTGATTTTTACAATGATGCAGACTTGATTCTTTGATAACAAAGTCATCATTCCATTTGCTAAAGTAACATGTATCTGTTTTTAGGAAGGGAAGTTATTGTCTGATCCACACTACTAATTTTAATGTAGGTATTGTCAGACAATAAAGATGCCTGATTTCCAGAGTCTAACAAATAATAATTCTTGCAATAGACATTATAATAAGTGGACAATTATATAAAATAGGAGCTTCAGCTATTTCATAGGGAGTTCTAGCTTTTCTTTAGGGTTCTAAATAATCAACATCTATATTTTTAAATGTTCAACTGCATCAAATTGTCTCTCTTCAAATTAGTTTTAGCACTCCATAGTGAAGAAATTTCCTCCAAGGTCTTTATTAGTATATTGCATAAGTTTTACCTTTAGCTTTACCTTTTATTTTGGTATTGTTAATACCATTGGTGGATGTATTGTATAGGCTACTATCTTCATTTCTTCTCTAATTGTAAACTTATTGTATCTGTGTCTACATCAAGGTACCAGCCTTTTACAATCATTCTTACTATTAACAATTTTATTTATAATATAATGTTGCATAGAGTGTATACTAATAGCATTTACAGGATAAAGAGTTTATTTTATAACCCTAGGTTTACTGTCAAGATTGTGTTTACTTGTCTTGCATGAATTTAGTATATGTGCAATTTCCTACATGGTACATATATCAGCAGCACATAAAATATTCTCAATGTGTTTATGAAGGTTGTGCCTAATGATCCAGACAATCCCATGCACGGACAAAGAAAATCATGTTAAATGTTCAACTTACCTGCCTTTCCTCAGATGAATTGAATATAGCTGCCTAGGTGTATGCTGTACATTTACTGGATAACTTAATAATGTATGTTATTTTGTCAGTCTTCACTCCAAAGCTTGACAAAGTAATATATTCAAAATCACCATATGTTTGTGGTTAGTTAAACAAGGATTGCCAAGAATCTTAAGTGGCTGCATTTATATAATTGCTAGCTATAGCTAACATTCCCCTTTCTGATAAAATACACAGGATAAATAACTCCTCTAAATTTTGTAAGTACTCTAAATTTAGGGTTTTCTAAATATTCACCCTTAAACAATATTATTTTCATGAAATTTAATACCATAAAATTTAAAGCATGATTAATCTAAGTGTTGAATTTAAAAATTATTATTTTCATATGAAACTTTATATATTTTCTACATCAGGGTCTATTAAATTATTCTCTGCCATTCACCCACTTCTTGCTCAAAATTAAGCTTATAGGTGAACTTTACAATATATATGTTCTTATCATTTATAACCTGAAAATCTTTTATTATCTTATGCACATTCCGTATCTTAGATCGTATTTGCATGTTTTCCAATAATCTTTCTACCAATCCTTTCTGCTTTTTTTCAAAAAGTATTTAATTTGTCAATAAAACTGATTTTCTATTATTCCACTCTGTCTGACAATTTATGAAATTTGCAATTTATATCTTTCAGATCTTTTTGTAAGTTTCTTTAAATCATTTCTTAAACAAACATTAAACTTTTTTTTATTTTTTGATTTCAACTTAGGACTCATGAACTTTGTTTTCTAATTCCATTTTAATTATGTATATCTCTAATTTATTGTGTGATTGAACACTTTGACCAATTTCTGGAATACTCTGCGTATTTTTTGAAACAAACTCTTTTTCAATTTTTTTCTGATTTTTATCCACCTTACAAAACTATTGCTGTAATTTAATTTTAAATTTGTCTCTAGAGTGATTTGACTGCACTTGGATAATTTGCATTTTATTATTTACAATTAATATCTTCTCAGTTAATGTGACTCTCATCTCATCTATTTCACTTTTCAAATTGTTCCAAGTTAAGATGTGACTCCGCTGTAATTGTGACACACATTCTTTTATACTCTCTAATTTTTGATGAGAATCTTCTTTGGCATTTTTATAATTTGTATCCATTAACTCAAATAAGAAACTGAATTATTTCATAATTAACTTCTCTATTCCTCTCCATTTTATGATCAAAATATTGTTTAAGATTATCTCTAAGTTTTTCTTACAATTCACTTAATTCATTTTCTAAAGACATTTAAGAGTCTTCAAATTTATTCTCTAAAGATTTGTGTGAATCTTCAGTTTTTTTCTAGAGATTCTTTCATCTCTTTAAGTACATTTTTAAACATTTTAAACATGGGTGATTAAAGAGAATACATTTTGAGTCACTTCCAATTCAATATTATCTTCTTTGTCACTCATAGTTCTTACTGATGATTAAATGTACATCACTATAAAATAGAATTATGTAAAATTTTTAACTTAATACCTTTACAATTTAGTCACGTCTTTTATTTTCAAACATTCAATACACTATCAGAACTCTCACAATACATTTTATACACACCATGAAATTTAAACATTTTACTCTTCAGGATTTTAAATAAATAATATAAAATACTATTTTATTTAAGTCAGAAAAAGTATCATCCCATATAATGTAAATCAAATATAGCATCAAAATATTTAAATGTCAATTATAGAGTATAAATCTCTTTAATTTTATTTACTTTATAAAGTGTTAAAATTTGAACAATAATAAAATAATGATTGTGGATAAATAAATAATAATTCATGCACATTGTGGTACAAAGTATACTATCAAACTATGTAGCTGACCAAATAATCTGACAAATACATTACAAAATATATAAAGCAATCATATAAATTGCATTTTCAATTATATCTCTTAAGCAAAAACTATAACTATGCCATAATAATCAATTGACACAAAGGTCACCAATAAATTGAGATCAAAATAAATGGAAATATATAAGACAAGAAGAAACCACAAATTGATGCATTTTAGTTGCAGCACTAAAAATGACACAAAAACTACAAATTAATGCACTTTAGTTGCAGCACTAGTAATGTAACCAATGGGATAATTACTAACAATCTGTTTTAATCATAGGCAATGAAAGTTTAATAATATGTAATCAAAATGATTGGATTAGCTCTTATGCTGCTCTATGATATAACATCTGATAAAAGAGTTGTAATACTCTAATAAATTCCAATACAATATGATTACACAAAATCAGGTTACATGAAAATTTATTAATCAAAATAAATATTTTTTAAGCTAATCAGTTTACTAATATCAAATCTCACAAGCTAAATAAAACTTCCCTAATCAAATCAGATCTCAGAAGCTAAATTAAGTATTCTTAATCAAATCAGATTGCTCAAGCTAAATGAAACATTCTTAATCAAATCAGGTCTTGTGGTTTATTGCTACAGAATTTTTGCATAAACCAATATAATCTTAATCTTTAACTTCAGTTCTTATTCAAATCATGAATGTTATCCTGATAAATAACAATGGTAACACTGAAATATGATCCATTTTTGGATAACAACCTAATATAATAAATTATTATTAATGTAAAAATTAATCATGAAACTCTAATATGTATAATATATGGCAATATAGGGTGACATTCATCATACTATGGGTATGAAAGAGATTTTGTAGCTACCATATGTCACACATTAGGTTCTCTTCTAATCCTAATCCAAAACAAAATAAAGCAATCTTATCTATGAATGTTATTTTAACATCAACACTATAATTCTAGTAAAGTGTCTTTTATATTTTTTTTTCTATTCTTATAATACAATAAAATATATGTATGATTTTTTGAATTTTTGAAACTGAAGTTGATGATAGAAAGAAGAATACCAAAATTAATCATTTAGACAACATTTGTTAACACTAATAAAGATTAACAGAAGTAATCATTAAATATTTTAATAAAATCAGAAAATACATTTTTGACAAGTTTAAAATGAAATTGTAAATTACAATTAGAAAAATAAATAAATAATCCCAATACGATTTATCTATGAGTACAGACACTTCTCTTATTTTATTTATCCTATAGAAAATGAAATTTACTGTATTATCAAATAAAGTTTACCATTATAATCATAGTGATGAATTTGAAAGAAGATGTATAATTTTAGAGAAACGTAAATAATTGTAAAATAAAGCAGAAAGAGTTTTATCAATATTTTTGAAACTCATCCAATATGCAAACTAAGCACATCATCAATATAAACATTCATAAACTGCTTACATATTTTCAAGAGCAATATAAAGGCATTGGTGGCATCACACTTGACCTTACAATAAGCAAACTTAAACATATAGTTGGTATGACTTTAAAAAATCTCACCAAGATAAACATCAAGAAATATAAAAAATGAAATAATGTAATAAACAAAAAAGAACACTTATCAAAAAAGTGCACAAAACAAATTAGTATTTCGACTTTAATCTAAAAATTATACAAAGCTAAACCATTAAAAAAGTTTGCCCAAAATATAGCATCATATGCAAAATTCCATCTAAGACACACAATATCTCAGTAGCATGATAAAACAATGTAAGAAAATAGAGATTATCCTTCTATCTTGTATAGCAATAATAAGTAAGTGTTACACAAAACCAATAAAATTTAACAATCACTGCAAAATATAGCTAGATATATACATATGTGGATTAATAAGTTAATAAGAAAATATACATCTTCCCCATTAATTCTTCATCTATTCATACACTCTTTAAATGATGTGCTGCAAGACAAATATGCCACATTCTGATTATATTTCAAAAACAATACTCTTCTGAGAACTACCATGATAATTACATTAAAAATCATATATAATATTACATAGGCAATATAAGAAACACAAGAAACATATCAACAAATGTTATAACTAAATATTTATCCTCTTTTACGAATTAATAATTCCTTAGATATTAAATTTTGTTTTTCATACTGTTTACTAGAACAATAGTTCCAATAATAAGTCGTTGTATGTATGGAACACTTATATTGAATATAATTTTGAGTTATGTTATTAGGTTAATAACTGAAATACAGGCTTATTACACACCTGCATTAACATATGCAATATATAGGGTATATGAGCACAGACTTTCACATGATCAATCACTCTCCATTCTATCTCATACTATTGATACACATAAACACAGATATGTCAAAAATATAAATAATCACCAAAATATGTATTTCATGTTAAACCAGCAATCATTAATTGATTCAGATTATCATCTCTACACTTATATGCAATAAGTGCTCAGATATACATTAAGGTAGCCAATCTTTATACTTTAATGAACAGGCTTCAATCCACTCCAAACACCAACTCTTTAACCATTTATCCAATTAAAAATCTGATGATGGAACACTCAAAGGCCAGCCTGAGGCTAATATTCTCATCACACCTATATTGACCTAAAGTCAATCTGACCCCTGATTTTACAGGACATAATCCATTTAATGCATATATGAGAAATGGGCAGACATCTCTACTATGTAATAACTGAAATACAGGCTTATGTCATATATAGGATATATGAGCACAGACTTTCACATGACCCACCACTCTCCACTCTATCTCATAACATTGATACACTTAAACACAGATATGTCTAAAAGATAAATAATCACCAATATACATATTTCATATATATATATATATATATATATATATATATATATATATATATATATATATTGTAACAGATGGAAGATTTTTGATTCACATACACTGACCACACGGGTGCCACTAGGTCAAAAATCAGCAGTAGACATTTATTTTAAGGGTGGACAGGATATGCGAACCTGAATGCGCCAAACTAAACATAGGGAGGAACAAAAGATCTTATGGATTGTTTAGACAATTGAGAAATAAAAGTAGCAAGATAAACGTCAGCCAAATAAATTTAAACAATTTGAAAGTATTATTTAATATTTAAATAATTAAAAAAAAATAATCCACCCACGAATACAAAAGTGACTTAGATTTAAATATGCCTATTTATCTGTCAGCGCACATGAGTACAGTAAACATGAAAACATTAAACACTTTGGCAGCACTATTCTCTCACCTAAAAATATAATAAATGGATAGGATAATATTATTCTACTGGCAATTTATGCAATTATCAAATAAAAAAAAAAAACAGCAACTCTAGTTTCCTGATTCAGAAATATAAAAACAATGTTCTTGTAAAAAATCAATAAAACTAGTGCAGATGATCGATCAGTAGCCTTCTAACTACTGACATTATAACACTGCAGGACTGCTACACATAATACTACTTTTAAAGCAAACGTGGTTGATCTCACACACAAGACAGCAAAAAGATATTTGATTACTATCTTTTGTAATCTAGAAAGAAATCTTTACTTTCAGAAAGCCAGGACAAAGAACCCAATAAATAGCCAGCCAAAAGATTCTGTTGTTTGCAAAAAGCGCAAACTAAATGTGTTTAAAATTAATTATTTTACAACAACTAAGGGCCAGTGAGTAAATAAGAATTATGAAAACTGCCAAAGCATTTACTAGTAGTTAGTGAAATAATTAGACATATATTAAACATAAAAATATACTCTCACCATGCACTATCTGATAACCGAAAATTGAAAACAAACTTGGAATCTTAAAACTAAGATTCCAAGACAAACTTTAAATACTAAAAAAAGTAAATACAGAAATGAATGTTAGATTAACTAATAAATAAAACTTTATATATCACACTTGTTTAAATTGAGCAGAGATTTAATTAGACACAATTTATTTACTCTGGCAAGAATCAGAAAAAGTTTACCTTATGATAAGGCAGAGTTTGAGTAACTGTCTGAAAAGTGTGCACCTTTAATAAGTTCATATTTCAGGCAACTTCTTTTTATGACAGAGGCAAGTGTCAAGGTAAATTGGGAATCCAGCTTATGCTAGCATTTAATAGCATAATGAAAGAACAGCTTAGCGACAGGTTCATCCTTATTTAAATTAGCAATGCATCTTATTGTTTGTAATATGTAGAGCAGCATTTGTTGACATCTTGAAGGCAAATTTCAAAAAATATCATAAATGTCCGAATTGCTATTGGTATGAAGTTCCACAGATTAATCAGAATATGGAGTATTTGTTTGATCAAGGTTCTCTAGTTGAAGCATGAAATTTTTGGGGTTATTTTTACCCACAGACAATTTCCTGTGAAAACTTGTTCTTATTTTTCTAAATTCTACCCCTGAGGGCAGGGAAAATTTTAATCTCCCACTCAATATAATTAAGGAATTCCAACCAGAGATTATTTTAATTAAAACAACAACACAACAATCAAATTTCTGCTTCTTAGAATTAAATTAGAACTGATAAAAATAAGCAACAGGTATGTAATTAGCAAGCTTGCCTGCTTTTAAAATTATTTTAAAATAAATCAATTCTATAAAAAATAAAATGACCTATTTAAATATAACTGAGTATAAGTTTTAATACACATACTCTTTTTAAATAATAACAAAAATATTTAACATTAGATAAGATTTAATGAAAATTAAAAGTTTTTAATTTTAGTAATAAAACCATTAAATCATATATCAATCCGGTTCAACTGCCTTAATACAGGATCAAAAAAAAAACATTCCTGTAACTTTTTAATTACGTTTTATTACTATCCCTAGAAATTCAGCTGAACATTTGTCTTGCACTCTAAAACAATATTTTATAAAAATATATTTAACTTATCCATTCTCATAATTCATTAACCAAACTCTTTTTTTTAATTAAAAACAATCTGTCTGATTGCTAAATGCTGAACCCTTAACTTTTATCCAGTGGTTCTTTACTCATTTTACTATCTTAAATGGCCTACTTTCACCCGTCTGGCTTTTCTTAGCTTATAAAACTTTTTCTTGTCCCTTTCATGTTCTGTTCTCCTTTCTAGCTCATATAACAGAAAACCTTTTTGCCAAGCAAAACACATTTCTATGAAGTCTTCCACTTTATTATTCATACTATCAGCATTAGTATATGGAAAGAATTTATCTTCTACAAACTTTTTGAATGTTTGACATAAGACCCTTCTATATATGGCTTCTATTTCAACTTTGAAATCATATTTCTTAATCTTTTTTAACTCTTTTCTTCTTTTCAAATTCAAATTCAAAACAAATATCCAATTTATTTTTAATTTCACATGCAGACTCTTTTACCTGATTTTCAGTCTTTACCTTATAACTTTCTCCAATATTTTCTTCCTCTACCACACTATCTATCTCTCTCCACTCTCTACTTATTTAAAACTTTATTTCCACCTTCTCTGTCCTAGAACTATCCTGTGCTACTTCAATTTCTATATCTTTTATGACGTCAACTTTTTCTACTTCCTGATTCTCTTTACTCAACTCATTTTTCAACTCCTTTTCCATCACAAACTTTTTCTACTTCCTGACTTTCATCTACTCTTCCCTTAATTTTACCCACCCCCCATCTCTCATTTTTCTAATAATTTATTCCTTTATTGCTTGCTGGTCCTGCTTAACTTCACTAATTTCTTTATTTATTTCCACTTTAAACTCTGTCATCATTGCTTGCTGACAATACTTGAATTCACTCATGTCCTCCTTCATTTCTATTACCAACTTAATCAACATCTTCATCATCATCTGTGACTCACTCTCTTTTTTTCCCACAATTTGAGGGTTTTTAAATGAAATAGGGCTTTCTTCTTTAACTTCCATTTTTCCACAAGATTAAATTTGCAATACAAACTTTTTTTTCCAAAAATAAAAAAAATTCCAAAATCAAATAAAATGCTATTTTCTATTTATTAAAATGAACTATTTTCACACTTTTTAATTTCCAAAAAAAATTACCTCCGAAAGAATTTTTAGAAAAAGCACTACTTGCTATTTATTTGTTTATCATATGAAAAAGACAAACCCCCTTCTACCAAACTGCTCAAATCATACATGCCATAACTAACAAAAACTGATCCCCACCTAATATATCTTGCCTCCTACATCTGAAATCTTTGTCAACTGTCTAAACAAAATCTCACATGGACTTGAAAACTCGAAGCCCTATGTTGGTTGCATGAAAAATTTTAAAGTATGTAATAGATGAAAGATTTTTGATTTGCATATACTGACCACAAGGGCACCACTAGTCTGAAAATCAGAACTAGACATTTATTTTAAGGGTGGACAGTATATGCAAACCTGTATGCACCAAACTAAACTCATGGATTGTTTAGACAATTGAGATATAAAAGTACCAAGACAAACGTCAGCCAAATAAATTTAAACAATTTGAAAATTTTATTTAATATTTAAATAATTAAAAAAAAAAGAAATCCAATCACGAATGCAAAAGTGACATAAATTTAAATAAGCCTATTTATCTGAGAGTGCACATGAATGTGGAAAATATTAAACAATTTGGTAGCAAAATTCTCTCACCTAAAAATATGAGAAATGGATAGGATAATATCTTTCTGCTGGTGATATATACAATTTCCAAAAAAAACAAAAAACAGCAACTCTAGTTTCCTGATTCAGAGATGTGAAAACAATTACAGACTTGTAGGAAATCAATGAAACCAGTGCAGATGATCGATCAGTAGCATTTTAACTACTGATGTTATAATGCCCCAGGACTGCTGCATGTAATAACACTTTTAAAGCAAACATGGTTGACCTCACATACAAGACAGCAAAAAGATATTCGATAACAATCTTTTGTAATTTAGAAAGAAATCTCTACTTTCAGAAAGCCAGGGCAAAGAACATGATAAATAGCCAGCCAAAAGATTTTGTTGTTTGCAAAAAGCACAAACTAAAGTGTTTAAAATTAATTATTTTACAACAACTAAGTGCCGGTGAGTAAATAAGAATTACAAAAACTGCCAAAGCATTTAGAAATAGTTAGTGAAATAATTAGACATATATTAAACATAAAAATATACTCTCACCATCCACCCTCTGATAACCGAAAATTGAAAACAAACTTGGAAACTTAAAACTAAGTTTCCAAGACACACTTTAAATACTAGAAAAAGTAAATGGAGAAATGAATGTTAGATTAACTAATAAATAAAACTTTATATATCATACTTATTTTAGATTGAGCAGAGATTTAATTAGACACAATTCATTTACCCTGACAAGAATCAGAAAAAGTTTACCTTATGGTAAGGCAGTGTTCAAGTAGCTTTCTGAAAAGTGTGCACCTTCAATAAGTTCATATTTCAGGTGGCTTCTATTTATGACAGAGGTAAGTGCTGAAGCAAATTGGGAATCTTACTTATGCTAGCATTTTATGGCATAACAAAAGAACAGCTTAGAGACCGAGATTCATCCTTATTTAAATTAGCAATGCATCTTAATGTTTTTAATATGTAGAGCAGTGTTTCTTGACATCTTGAAGGCAAAGTTCAAAAATATCTTAAATGTCTGAACTGCTATTGGTATGAAGTTCCACAGATTAATCAGAATACAGAGTATTTGTTTGGTCAAGGCTGTTGCTTGAAATTTTTGGGGTTATTTATACCCACACTCAATTTCCTGCAAAAACTTGTTTTTGTTTTTTCTGAATTCTACCCCTGAGGGCAGGGCAAATCTTAACCTCCCACTCAATCTAATTTAGGAATTCCAACCAGGGATTATTTTAACTACAACAATAACACAACATACAAATCTCTCCTTCTTAGAGTTAAATTAGAACTGATAAAAATAAGCAACAGGAATGTAATTAGCAAAGTTGCCTGTTTTTAATCAAATGGATTAAAAACAAATGGTGAAAGTAAACTATTTTAAAATAAATCAATTCTATAAAAAAATATTAAAATGATCTATTTAAATATAACTGAGTATATGTTTTAATATACATACTCTTTTTAAGTAATAATAAATAATATTTAACATTAGATAAGATTTAATGAAAAATAAAAGTTTTTAATTTTGGTAATAAAACCATTGAATTGGATATCAATCCGGTTCAATATATATATATATATATAATTAAGAGCGTGCTAATAGCTCTAAACAAGCTTTTTTTTTTTTTTTTTTTTATTTATGATAAATGCTACTACAAGAGAAGACATTCAAATCATTTTTATCTTGGATTGGTCTGGGGATGGGGACAATCCAAGATAAAAATGATTTGAATGTCTTCTCTTGTAGTAGCATTTATCATAAATAAAAAAAAAAGCTTGTTTAGAGCTATTAGCACGCTCTTAATTTTACATATTTGTAAGTGCAAGCTATATATAAGTCATGTGACATCTGACTTGTTATATATATATATATATGAAAACTTATTGCATATATGTGTAGAGATGATAATCTGGACCTACTGATGATTGCTGGTTTAGCATGAAATATTTATATTGGTGATTATTTATCTTTTTGACATAACTGTGTTTAAGTGTATCAATTTTATGAGATAGAATGGAGAGTGGTGGATCATGTGAAAGACTGTGCTCATATACCCTATATGTTATTAGGTTAAATATAATGTTTTGTTAAAAATATTTATTACTTTATTCTTTTAAGTCATTACAGTTTTTTTTCTTTATCTCAGAAGAAATCAGGATTTTTTAAATGGATTTTTTTATTATTATTTACAAGTTAATTAAATCTTGAGCTAATGGAAAAATAGATCTGAGATTTTCTTTTACAATTTTTTTTTGTTTTAACTGTATTTTAGAAAGACATTAATTTCATTGTCTTTTATCAAAAGATTTGAGTCAGTTTAGAATGCTATAAAAAGGGTGGTGAATAAGTATTTAAAATGAAAGTGAATATAATAAAAATTATAAAGCAATATTTGAGTATTTTTGTTTTAACCTAAATTACTAGTTTAAAAATTAAGTGTCCATTTGATTTTAAACATGAAAATACAATTAAAGTCCACACAAGATTACATTTTAAAAATCTATTAGATGAACGCTGTACATAGATAAATAATTACTGATTGTGAACATTCTCCTCAATCTAGTTCTAGTCTATATGTCTAGTGGTACCCTTGTACTGATCATTGTAATATAAATATTTTTTGGAAAATTGCAAGCAGAATATCATTTTGTAGTGGAATAAGAGTAAAGAAAGTTAAGATTAGAAAATGCTTCCCAAATTATAGGAATGTTAACATAGTGAATGGCCTGAGAAAAGAGTTAAAATAAATTAAACATGCCATTCAGGTATGGGCAGGATGGTGAGATAGAATCCCAGGGAATAAAGAGAGTACAGTTCAAGGGTTATTTTTCGTTTTTTGTCATTCCGAGAGAGCACTAATGATGTCATATTTTTGGCACCTCATCTGTAAATATAGTCGTTAAATTTTGAGTTATGTTATTAGGTTAAAGATAATGTTTTGTTAAAAGTATATAATGTATTACCTTTAATCTTTTAAATCATTAAAGTTTTTTGTTCTTTATCTCAGAAGGAATCAGCATTTCTTCGATGGATTTTTTTTTTGTAGTATTTGTGAATTAATTAAATCTTGAGCTAAAATAAAAATAGTTATCAAGATTTCCTTTTACTAAAAGTATTTTTTTAAACTGTAATTTAGAAAGACGTGAGTCAGAGGAATAAAATCTACAGATTTTGACAACTAACTCTATTTTTGAAACGTCAGATATTAAATGTATTTTGTTATCTATTGCACTAATTGAGCCAGAACTTTCTACTAATTAAAAAAATAAAAATGACCAAAAAGTGCAAAAATTAAAAGTCCTTGAATGTAGCTAAAAATAAATGAAAGTGGAAATCCTGTTGTCAACAAAATGTATAAATTGCGGAGTTTTCGTTTTTTCAAGTAGTCAGGACAGTCTTTCTAAAAATGGTATAAATCCAGAATTGTTGCTAGAAAATATGGTTAAGCAGTACCAAAAAACTGTTCTCCAGCTAGAGAATATTTAAGCAATTTTTATCTCAGAAAATACAGCTCACTTCCACACATGGACCCACCTAAGTGATCATTAAGCATAAACAGAAGGGAGTTTAATTAGTTACACAAGGATGTCAAAAAAGCCAATGCACAACATACTGGATTCATGCCAGCATATAAAGACTTTGATCACCAAAAGTAAGTTGAATCGCTGATCAATCAGGGTAACTATGAACTGTTACATAGTGAACTTTTATTCTTATTTGCATAATAGAAACATAGACTCAAATAATTGTGTTAAATGTTTCAACAATAGAGTGAGGGATTATAAACGAGGATTTTCTTATACTATTTTAACTTAATTAAAACAGGTGGATTATACTGATAGATTATTTAAGTATATTTTTTAAGCATTTTATTATAATTCAATGTATGAATCAGATTACATTTCTCTGAAAAATGTAACTGTTCTATCTTTAAAGGCAAGCAGGGGGTGAGCTTAAACAGAATGTTATTTGATAAATAATTAATCAGATGATAGGCAATAAGGGTGTTAATTTTAATTAATTTATTCGTTCTGAGTTTAAAAGTCAAATATCTGAAAAAAACTTTTTATTTGCAATGTCTAGAAATTTTTTAGGCAAAACAATAATTATATCATCTTAGTAAAAATTTAATAAATTATTTAATAAAATGAAAATTATTGCAACAATAAAGCGTACATTTATTTAAACAGACATATATTTTTTTCAAATTCATAAAATATTAAATATAATTAGTTTAAAATATTAAATATTTTTCAACAGAAAATTATTATAAGATAAAATCATATTTAAATATTAACTGATTTGAACAAGAAAGTCAAAACATAATTATTATTTTATTTTAACTTTTAGCATTAAATTGAAATAAACAACATGCACTCACAGACTAAAAATATTTAAAATAATTAATTACAAATAACTAATTTAAAGTTATTGACTACTTATTAATCTTAGAGCTATTTTCTAATTATGAAAATTAAATAATTATTAAAGTAGCATGTCAAATTATACTTTAAACATAAATGATAAAATAATTAATTACATTACTAAAAATCAATAAAGCATATTTAAAATTTATTTAAGTGTTTATCTTATGACGATTTAATTTAATGAATATGTGTAATAATTACATCAAGAACATAATTACATCTTTCAACTACAATATATTTAAGATACTTAAAAAAATGACTTCGTGGTTTTATACACCTACAATTATCAAATGAGCTTGACTGAGAAGCAAAATTATTTTAATTCACTTATATAAATCTGTCTTAATTAATAATATTTTATAATATTAGCAATAAATGAACAAATTAGCTTATAAAATGACTCACTATCTTTAACACAATAATGACATTTATTTAATAGAAAATAAATTATATAAAATTTCTTTTTTAAATACATTTCCAAAAATTATAGACAAAATTTAAAGTATGATTAAAATTTATATAACAGCCAAAATAAAATTTTACTATAATTCTTTCATAGCCATGGTTTCAACTATTAACAAATAAATCATCTCAATTGGTTAGTAGATGAAACTGTGGTGGTGGAAGAATTTTAGTAAAGTTTGTCATTTTGACTAGTATTGTATTATATGAAATTCAATTTTAGTTCTAATTGCTAGTATAGTGCTAGGCAGTATTTAATATTGAAATTGGTAAATCTGATTCAGACTTGCCATATCACAGTCTGACCGACCTAATTATTTATTTTACTAACGTTTGCTTTTTTTTTTATTATTCTAAAAAAATATTTTAACATTTTTTTAAACTATCCTGAATAAATCCTAAAATGTATTTTGGATCCTATATATATATGTAACTGTACTAACACTGTTATTCCATTTTTATTACTAAAAGAAAAAAAAATCAAATAATTAACTTTGAATTTTTTTTATATATTTGATATACACCTGGGTCTCTTTTTACATGGACTTATTTAACACGATTTTGAAGTTACACGATTTGTGTTTCACCGGAAGTCGAACTCCGATATTGCGCTATTACTTTAAATAATAAATTTCGCGCACTTACATTATATTGAAAGTAATAGCACATTAATGAAATTCGACTTTCAACTTGTAATTTCAATATTTTCAGTGCTTTATAATAGTAAGATTTTATGCAATAATGAAATTAAAATCATGATTTTCACATTTTATGTATACACACATTAAATTTTACAAGATTATAATGTAAATTTGTTCAAACATTGTGCATGTTAATTTTGCATTTTAAATCACATTCTGTTTTTGCTTTTTAAAAAAGAATGTTTAATCAATTATTAATCATTTAGTGTCCACAAGTTTATTTTTAAAAGATGAGTAATAGCAGTGGGCACAATTAAAATTGAAAATTAAAGACAAAAATAAGAATTTAATTTTTAGTTGTTAGATTAATTACTAATTACGTTGTCACCAGAAAACCATTAATTAACACAACATGAGAGTGACGTTGGTGCTAGTTGTATTTCATCTTGTGAAGAATCTGATTTTTTTATCAGTTTGCAAATGAACTTGTTTACCGGCAAATAGCGACAATAATTAAAACATGTATAAAAATATAAATTACTGTAAATTATGCATAAAAATATATTGTTTTGAATAAAATTAAATATTATAGTTAAAAAAAGTTTGTCTTGTATCAATTTTTTTTTAAATTTGAAATTTTTTATTAGTCATATTTTATTTCCTTATTTTTTTTTTTGCATGGATTTTAAAGTAAATTTTACATTGGTACTTTGCTTTTACGCGAGTTTTGAAAAATCACAGTCCATATCCCCCCTTTTTCAAGGAAAGTTACATCTATTTTTGCACGATTTCATATGCGCGTGTTTTCCGAGGAACCTATCTATCGCATAAAATGAGACCCAGGTGTATATGTTTAAAATGTTTTATTTTTTTCAGTTTAAGAATCCAAGATGGCCTTTTCTAAAAGATTTGTACCTCGATAAGAAGTTTAAAATAAATGTTTAAATTAAAAATACTTAGAAATTACCAAAATCCATTTTACTGTGGAATCTCTATTAATTAATTAATAGAGATTCTACATCATTATCTCTAATTAAAAACTAACATAAAATTATATCAAAATATATCGATCCTTATCAAGGTACAAGCTTTCTAAAATTATAATAAAAGAATGATTTATATTGATTTTAAAATTGCAAATCACCTGAGACAGCAGAAATTGAATACGAGTAGGAAGTTATAAATAGTGGTCCTTTTTAGAAAAAACAAAAAAGACTAGACAGAGAAGAGACAGAAAGAAAGTTGTAGAAATCTGCACACCATGACGATCGAGTAGTAAAAAGGGTAAATCACTGCCCTTTCCTTCCTGAGACCTGAAACCTCCTGACATACTGCTTCTAGAACATGCCTTCAAAGAAGCCATCTGCAAACAACATTTGCCTGCAGAACTCATCCCAGGGAATCCCAAAATAGTCATCCAGATATTTACAAGGTTATTACTAGAATGTAAATATAATTTTTAAAGTGTTGAAAAGTAAAAGTTATTGTTTATTGAAAACTTATTAACTGTCTCTTTAACCTTTTCTTTTAAATTATGTTTTCATAACTCAAGCTCACTATAATTTTCAATTTTTAATATATATAATTAATTGAATATGAATTTATTTATTTGTTTTTATGTTGATTTTAGCATGAGATGTCATGCTTGGATTTTTTATTATTTCGACAAACTTCACTCATGGGGGCTTGGAGTAATTTGCTAAGAGAGCAAATTATGTTTTACTAGAGGGAGTTTTGGAAAGAACAATTTAATTTTAAAATAAAATAATTTTGATCTTTTTTTATTTTGCAAGTGAAGTTATGTCGAATATATATATTTCAAAATAAACATGCCATAATTTCTTTAAACAGTTTTATTCTAGATTTCCCAGAATGGGATTCTATTATTTTATATTTCTGCAATTCAAAACAAAAAGTAATATGCTATAGATTTTGACCTAGTAACAGCGCCGCTGGATAGCGTCAGTTAATTATCATGCCTTTTTTTAAGTTAGGAAAGAGGGAAGGGAGGATTTATTCGAGAAATAAATTTCCTTATTTCTATATGTATGTTTTTTTAGGTTAAATATTTATATAAGGTAGTTGTTTACGGAGGTTGATCTCTACACAGCATTAGATCATTTAAGGCTATTTAATTAGAATTCGTTCATATTTAATGATTATAATATCTTGGGTTAATAAAAAATGCTTGAAGTATCAAGGACAGACCTAAAATGGACATTGATTTGGTGATTCGGAGTTAGCTTCCAGTTTTGCAATTTATGTCTGCGAATCAGATAGCATGTTTGAGGTAGAGTTGGTTTGTCAGCATAATTTGTAGAGGCGGATATCAGGGCTCTCCATAAGTCATATCTCCTGTCGGTATACACACACAACATGTATACCTACCTTTTTCCTTTTTATTCTTCATTGGTATCGGCATATGGGTGTCCGTAATCTGGCCTGTATATTCTTACTTACATTTCTTCTCTCCTTTGCATTCGTATATTTATTAACTCGACATTGTTCTGCTTTTCTTTTGCCTATCTAATACGTAAGCTATAGGGAAAGTGATTCTACTTAAGGATCTTCGATCTGAGTAATCAACTATCTTGTTTGTTTTTATAATTAGTTAAAATTGTTTGATTTCAGCTAATCCAAGTTATATTTTATTATAGGTTTGATTTTAGTTGTGTTGGCTTGATAAGTAAGTGATCTATTTTTTTTTTTTTTTTATAACAGCTTACAATTTTAATTGCTGTAAAGTTAGTTATAAGCTATTCCAGCAAGGTCCACTAATGTCATAAAACATTAGTTATTGAAAATCTAAAGTATTTTTATAAAGAGAAATAAAATCAATTCCTTTTTCTATACGTTGGTGGAGTAAGACGTCAAATTAGTCTCATTATAAAATGTCTATTTAATTAATGTCTTTTTCAATAGAAATGTTTTTTTTTTAATCTTGTATAAAGAATTCATGAAAATAGTCATTCTTATATATGTGCATTAGGCAGATGTTTAAACCTGCTGCTATATTACAAGCTTGTACTAAATGTGCACGGGGAATTTTAAAATCCGTGATCATTTAATTATAAAATAATTTTTGTCTTATTTTAAAGGAAAATTACTATAACCAAAAGTAAAAATATCTAAACTAAACAATGTAAAGATAACCGCTAATATAAATTCTTCAAGAATTTGTATGATTTATAAAGTTAATTTAAAGATTGTATTTTTTTTTTTTTAAGAGCTTGCATTAGACTAATGTAAAATGCTAAATGATTTTTAAATATATATATATAACTAAAACCAAACTTCCGGTGTTCCTCGAATCATTTTATTTACTTTTATTTTTAATAAATTTTGATTTTTAAATATATCTATTAATCAATCACCCAAGTTCTCAGTTAAATATAATAAAAATTGAATCTCATGCTTTAAGACCTAGCTGCTGGCACAGTGAAAGTAAAGGAATTCGATTGTATCATCAAGAAAAGCTAGTGATTAGATCTTTGACCTGGGGATATAGGTAAATAGGGCAGAATTCATGATGTACCTGATTTATATATCTTGTACACGGTCGGACTCGAAGTCATTTACCTGTATTCTGGGGTGTGCTGGATTGATGTGTGTTTTTCAACCGGTACAATATATATATATATATATATACTTGAAACATATATTTAAATAGAATGAAATATGTGAAATAATAAATGTAAATGTACAAATAACAATTTTGTTTGAAAAAAAAAAATAATTATAAAAACAACCAAACTGTATGCATTAAACATGACATTACACTCACATATATAACAAATTTATTTTATATGCCCACATCCTAACAATGAAACAACTGAATTTTAAAATTCGATTCAATCTTATTTAAAGGGCATAATATATATTTCATAAAATTATGTAAATACACAAATAAATAAAAGTGATAATCAGCTTTTAGTATGACAACTTTTTTTAATAGCGATTACACAAACTAATAATTTAAGTAAATGTAGAACAATATATTTATAGAATCGGGTTAAATCAGAAAAAGACACTGAAGTTCAAGAAGCAAAATATATAAATAATTAAGAAAAAAAAATTCAAGGTATTTATGCAGATTAAAAATTATTAATATTCCAGGTTATGAAATGTAATATTCTAAATGAAAGTTGCAATATTGAAATGAGGGAAGTGTTACATATTTATCTACATATACCTACCTATATGTATGAAAAATATTTTATATTAAACAAATTAATTTGAAAAGGCTTCTTCATTTAAAGTGTGAGAATTCAAATGAAATTAGCTTCAGTCAATTAACAGAAAGGTAATATGATTAAAAAATATAATAAATCAATATTAAAAAATATAATATTTGTGATATAATCTGTCGTTTCTATATAATGAAAATTGTCAGTGACAAAAAGGCAAAAAGAATGATTATAATTTATAAAATTCTAGTAAATATTTTATACAGAACATTTTAATGCAATTAAACATTAATGAAATTAATAAGATGAATAGTAAGTTTTATAAAATGAATTTGTGTCTGTTTGTTATATAAATATTTATTTTTCTTTATTTTAATAATTAATTTATATAAAGGTAAATTCAAATTTTAGCTCTTTCTGGGTATTATATGTTTCATTATTGAGACATTGTCAAATAATAATGCATTTAGCCTAGACTGATTCGTTTGTGAATATTTTATAGTTGTCTGTTATAGGTGTCCAAATATTTGATAATAGAAGCATAAATATAAAATGTTTTCATTGCTAACAGTTTTAATAAAATAGCTATAAGTCATGAGAAATTCTTTGATAGTGTTAATAAGTTGCATTTTATAGTATAGACAAATCAATGAAGAGATTATTTGTAAAGATATAGTCACTATATGTCACATGATTACCGTTTATGATGCATACACAAACTGTTAAAGCAGAGGCAAAGTTTCCCATACAATACTGCCACTGAGTGCAAGCTAATTAGTAGATGCAAAAAGATTTCTGTATAAAATCCCTGTTTATTGTCTACTCATCCAACAACCACAAATTAGTTTCTAGCTTACAACTTTCATCACTGAGAAGCTTTAGATATGATGCCACTGCACCTAGATCTTAAAATCTAATGCAATTCTTCAGCAGCCATATTTTACCCACTGAGATAATGGTAATTATGGTTATTAAAAAATCAAAGATACCAAAATGTATAGATTCTGAACTTGGTTCACATCTATATGACTACACAAGTGAATGACCTTGGATGGAAAACATTATTGGATTTTCATTTTGGATCCATAATTTTATAATTAAATAAGTAAAAGAATGGCTGGTTAAGAGTTGCAGTAGAACCTAAGATCTAGGTGTAGTGCTCTAAGGTCTGCAGCTCCTCACTTATGAAAGCCAGAAGTTAAAAACTAGTCCATGAATATTGGATAATTAGACAGTAAGTAGGGATTTTGTAAACAAATCTTCTTGCATTCATTGACTTTTCTAGCTTACATTGGGTGACATTACTATATGGAGAGTTTGCACTCAGACTTTGACATGACCCACCACTCTCAGTGCCACCTGATTTCACTCATGTTGAAAAGATAAATAATCACCAATATCTGTATTTCATGCTAAACCAGCAATCATCAGTTGGTCTACATTACTATCCTCACACATATATAAACAGATTATTCTCCTGTACATGAGGGGTCAGAATGACTAATATGTCAACATGGGTAGGATGACAACCATGACACTAACAAGGGCTTTTAACGTTCCATCATCAGATTTTCAATGAAATGAAAGGCTAAAGAGTTGTGAGTTGGAATAGTTTGAAGCCTGTCCATTGAAGTATATAGATTGGCTATCTTAATATAAATCTGAATATTGATTATATATATGTGTGAGGATAGTAATCTGGACCAACTGATGATTGCTGGTTTAGCATGAAATATGTACATTGGTGATTATTTATCTTTTCAACATGTGTGTGATCAGGTGGGGTCAGCAATATGAGATGGCATTGAGAGTGGGAGATCGTGTGAAAGTCTGAGTTTGAACCCCACATATATTTCATATATAAATGCAGGTTTAAGCCTGTACAATGTATTATATGGAGAGTTGTATTTCAGTTTTAAAATGTAGACATTGCATATGAGATTTTTGCTGTAATTTAAAACTCTGGTAACCGAAATCCATGAATATATACTATAATTTATTTATTTTTGTAGCATAAAATTATTTACTTTCTTTTGATGAATGCAAATATTTGAGTTACATCTAACATTAAAAATGTTTGTTTTTTATAGGAAAATAAATTAGTTTATTGCTACAATTTTAACACATCATAAGGTACAGCAGAAATAGATTTTGTGAAATTGTAAATGCTATTTTTATTTTTATTTTTTATTTTTTAAAATTATAATTTGCATTTTTTAGTTTCAAAAATTGTATTTGAATACTTTACTCAAGTAGATAATAATTTACATTTGATTTCTTATTAAAATTTATTCATTAAAAACACTTGTCACAAGAGTTGAAGTAAAATTCAATATATGATTCTTGTCCAGTTTATTTATATGCAAAGTTAGTTTATTATTTAATTGGAAAGTTACGATTCTAATGAAATAATTGAAATAGGCAAACAATTTATAAAAAGTTTTATTCACTAGAACATACCAATTTTGTTCTATAAAACTGTTTTAAATTTTACACAAAAAAGAGATTTGTCTTCAATTATATAAACTCAAATCTTTTTTTTAAGTGTATAAATAGAAAATATAATTAATATTATTTCTGCATGTTCAATACACATATCATAAACAGATTAACATATTTTTGAGAAAAAAAATCTAGCATTGTTTTTCTATTTCAGAAAGCTCAAATTTGATTTTGAAAAAGAGTAATGATGTCAGAAGAAAAACAACTTATTTTAGATTGTTGCAATTTGTCTGAATAAATTCAAGATGAAATTAAGTTGATAAATCATTAGATAGAGATGAAAACGAAACCCCAGAAAGCAACAACTAATATGTTGTATAACATTTGAAAAATAACTAGCAAATGTGATAAGAGATAAAAGGTAATCAATGAAAAAAATAAAATACCATTGAAAACTAAAATATTCTATACATATAATGAAATTCACTCAATATCTATACTGTGTGTGACGTGTAGCTTGTCACATGTTCATTTATTTTATTAAATACATTTTAAGTTTAAATGCAAGAAACACTTTTTAATAAGTTAAAAATAAAGAATACATTGTCCAATCATCTGTTTATGAAAAATTATTTAATGTTGAAATAGATTAAAATAATAAGGGATACAGTTAAATATAGGGTTCAAAGCCAGGATAAATAAAAAAAGGGTGAATCAAATATTCATATATATATATATATATATATATATATATATATATATATATATATATATATATATATATATATATATATATATATATATATATATATATATATATCTTCCTGGCAAAAATATTTTATTTAAATTGGAAAAAAATGATTATTTTATTATATTAAATAATAATATGTATTTATATTGTGGTTAAGAAAGAGAACTTCTCAAGCCATTCTTTAAAAACATAGCATTGCCTAGTAATTAAATAGGGGACATTATTACTATCATACCTGTTGGACTTTTTTGGTTTTATTTGATAAATTTAATGTTTATAAAGTTATTGACCAAATAACAACAATATTACAGTATATTTTGTAAAAGGAAAAACATGGTGTACCTCTTGACTGCTATTTTTGATGAAATAAATTGAGTAAATAAAATAAAACTAAATCATGTCTTCATGGAGAAGTTAAACCCTCTTTATTGCAAAATAAATAAATAAATTATGAAGTTAATGAAATGAGGACAATCAAAGAACACTACTCATGTCATTTTACCATCTTAACTATTATAGACTAAATTATTTTGATAGCACTTTCAATTACATGGTAAACCTCGTCAGCTTTAACTAAATTTCAAATTTTTTAAACTTAATGTTACGTATATTTCCATAATGTTACATAACATTAAGTTTAAAAAATTTGAAATTCAGTTAAAGCTGATGAGGATTACCACGTAATCGAAAGTGCTATCAAAAGAATTTAGACTATAGTATTGTATTTACCATGAATTTTATATATATATATATATATATATATATATATATTATAATGGGTATTGTATTATATATGTGTATGTGTGTTTGTGTGTGTTAAAAATATTTTTCTCTTTTAAAATTTTAAACAATAGTGGTATTTTTCTTTATAAATATTATTCGATATGAAGTTAAAATTTACAATAAGTAAGTAAAACTTCATTGAGTTAATGCAAATGAAAGTAATAGACAAATGCATAGTATATATATATTTATTTACTTTATTTTTAATATATAAACTTTATTGTATAAAAGACATTTGTTTATAATATGAGTTCTTTTGACACATATACAATAAAAAAATTCATAATATATTACATCTGATTGTTAATATGTAGGTTTCCCCATTTACTGACTATTGTGTGGCATGACTTTAAATTTTTGTGTAATAAATGTATTTTAAAAAAAAAAATCCAAATAGAAATTTTTAGAGAATGTAGAAAAGTCAAGGTTGATTATAATTAATAAGTGATTTTAAATTTATGATAATGTAATTGCTATTTTTGTTTTGTTATAATTCATTTTATGATGCTAATAAATGTATAATCACTCAACAATAAGCACATTGTTTGCTATAGATATGAATTGCCACAATCAGAATGAAATACATAAGTTTCCTATCCCAACCATCATTTAAGAAAGGTTATGCATCCATTGGAGATATCAAGGTTGATTATAATTCAAGATATCAACCTTAGAGAAGTTGGCAGAGAAAACAAAATACAAACTAATGGAAGAATTGAAGTGAGATCATGCTCAATAAGTTAGTCTGGATCATACACATAAGTTCCTAAGAAGCAATCACCATCTTTATCTTCAATTCAAGTTGCAAGTGAGGTATCTACAAAAAATGAACAACAAACAAAAAGAAGTAGATCCAGTCAAAAACAAATATTCATTCATGTCAGCACAAGGCAACTAACAATATACAAGAAAACTGATATTAAAGAAAGATAAAGGATGGCTTGCTCTTTGTTGACTTAGTTTCTCAAAGAGTTAATGATTTTGAATAAAAAATATATAATGTTTTTTTTTTTTTAAATAAAGTAATACCTTTTATTTTGGAAAAAAAATATTTGACAAAAATGTCAATAAATAATTACATAAAAATATTGATGGTTATGTGATTAATGCAGATAAATGAAATATTTCACAGACACATTGCTGCTTCTTGGTGAGATGTTTAACAGCTGTATTGACAATGCCAAATTTACATTATTAGATTTTTGGGGAAATAATAGTATATGTTCATTTAATTAATTTTTCCTTTATTAAAAGTAAGATATTCTAAAATTCATTATGGAGATGACCCCACCTCCGCTCATAAAATATAAAATTAGCAAAAGTGTTTATATACATGAAGTGGAAAGAATATTAAAATGAGATTTTTTTCCACTCATTCTTCATACTCTTTTTTGAAGTAGAAAATAATTATGTACCACATATAAGAGAGAAAATACAAAAACAAATGTAAAATTATATCTATATTTTAATTTTACTTAAAGTGATGAAAATATGTTTATAGTATGGCTTGTTGTGAAGGACTATGCTAAAGTAAATAGCTTGTCAATCTCCAACTTAATGCAGTGGCCCAATCTATAATCCTTATGAACTAGTTTGAAAAAATACTATTGATAAATGGATCTTTGCAAATGGATTATCAGAAATAAAATGAGGATACAAATGCCTTGTATAACTGTTTTTAATGCTTTACTTAATGATACTTAAAGGAAAAAAAATAAAAGAAGAAAAACGTTTCAAGAGTGGTAAGATGTGCTAAAGTAATACCTTTTAATGCTTTGATATTGTTTGTTAATAGTCAATATTCAGAAGAAATAAACGAATAAAAAATATTTATGAACTTTTTAAAATCTAAAGCATGGAAATTAGTTTCAGAACATGTCAAAAAGGACATTATGTTTTATTCATGAAGGAACTATAAAAATATATTTAAATTTGAATTATTTATAGCATGAACTTTATAATAATATTTAATAATAAAATAATAAAACTATTTCCAGAAAAGCTAATTAGAAATAAATAATAACTTTTTTTAAGTGAAAAGTTATCATGTAAAGTTGTATAGAGGGAAATCATTTGAACTTTTATCATAATTTTGGAATTGGAAAAACATTTAAGAAAGAAAATTTCCAATAAAGATTCTAAGTACTTGTTTTATTATTTATTGATTGATTGATTATTTTATTTTGTTTTCAATAAAATATTTTTTATTTACCAACTTATTCATCATTATTTCTTAAAATTTATTAATTATATTGGATTAGGTATACTACTTTCATCTTATGCATAAGACTTGTTAATAAAATATACATAATATATACACACATATGACACATAAAATAAATTTCCCAATAGCTCTAAGAACATGCTATCTGATGTGTTACAATTGGAGCATATGCTAACTAAGGCAAGATATATTTGTATGTAGAATGTGCTCTAGTTAAGTAACTACTACTCTTGTATTTTTTCACTTAACATTTTCCTGTTTCTGCTTATATTGACCAGATATTAGTATTACAATATATATTTTTACCTGAGTCTCTGTGAAATTTACATATTACTGCTAGTTTTAAATAATTTTAAATAACTTTCTATATCTTTTGGCTTTAAACTTTAATATCTCTAGACTTTAACTAAGTTCTAACATTTACTTTAATACATAACTTCTTTATTATACTTCTTGGTAATTATTCTTTTGTTTCATTTATATTATGGAAACAGACTGGCCCTTAAAGCAAAGGAGAAGAATATAATCATCAGTGATACTTATGACCAGATTGAGGCTATACAAAGCACAACCTGTGATCATGTTTCAAGACCATAGTTTATTTGTATTCACTATACAACTGAGGCATTATCTGACATATATAAATTATAAATGGTTGGCAAGGTTGGATGACAGACAACAAATCTAGTTCTTGAAAATCCCATGTTAGCTCATATTCTGTAACAGGGGTCCAGTGCATTGACTTAACACATAAAAATAACTATACTCTTAAATTAATGGTAATACAATGATGAAAGACAGATAGAAAGAGGAGACCAAATAACAATTAAGCAAACAGTAGTTTTTACATGCACACATATAGTTAAAAGAATATCATATAATAAATTTTACAAAAGAAAATATAAATGATTATTTTCAGGCTAAAGTTATGATAGTCCTTTGTTAAAGTTCATTTCATTATTTATAATCTATATTTACCGAGGGTTCCATTTGCATGTATTTTCCATGGGTTTTGATTCCAATCATTTGGCTTTTGGTTCTCCATTGAATGCCTTCATGGCTTTTCTTCTAGGTTTCTGTCAAAAAATGAGGGTGATAGTATGGAGCAGCTATTATTTACAATCTAGCATTTGTTCTGAGCATTGGTTCCAAGTGAGGACAGTTGATTTTTTTGCTGACGACTATGGACATGAAACCCAGTTGAACATCCTACAGAGGTATAGCAACACATGTTGCTAATGTTGTGGATTCTGCATTCTTTAGAAAGAATCCAAATGGATCTGACTTTTAGCAAGAATCTGAACTGAACTTGAAAACGACTGAATAATAATGGATGGCTACAACTTTTTATATCTTTCCTCTCTCATTGTTTTAATTTCCTTTTGATCTTGATTTAAATCTATTTTTAATTACCTTTTACATTGCATGTTATCTAATCTTTCTTAGATTAATCTAAAATTGTGTTTATGAGATAGATTACATGTTTTTTAATTAATTAATTTATCAGTTTTACCATTTTTTTATCAGTTAGTAATCTCTTAAACTAATTACATTTTTTAAAGATGTCTTGTACAAACTAATTTTTATTCTGATTTTTTTTTTTTATATTTACTTATTTTTATATGTTTTATTATTTTAACTTCTTTTTAATTTATAAAAAGGAGAGGATAAGTTTTAAATCTTTTTTATTTTAGATTTTTCCCTCTTCACTCTTAATACTAAAGTCTTTCTCTTTTTTAAAAAAAAAAATAATGCAATCTTTTGCTTTTGCAAAATTACATTTCTTAAAACAAAATAAAAAAAACTACTGTGAAACATATTACTTTTTTCTCTATTTTTGTTTGTATTAAGAATTTAATCAATTATTTTTAAATTATAAATATGTTATGCTAGTATATATGTTGTTTTGTAACATATGTCTCACTAGCATTACAATATATATATATATATATATATATATATATATATATATATATATATATATATATATATATATATATATATATATATATATATATATATATATATATATATATATATATACATTAAAAAGCCTAAAGCTAAACTAAATAACAATCAAAATTATCCCAAATTCACAACTAAACCAGACTAAATAAAAATAAACTCTAAAACACAATCAATGATTTCACTACTACAAGCACATCTTCTCAAGTGTAAAGGACTAAAAGATAACAACTTTATACTAAATATTACCCACAATTCCACTTACCACACAACCTTAATATTAAAAGATCTTTTAAATATGTTAAATGTTTCATAATGATTAAAGAATCTTTATTATTAAAAATGTATGATACTGAAGCATTTAACATGTTTAAAAGTTATTTTAATATTAAAGTTGTGTGGGGTGAAAGTGAAATTGTGGGTAATATTTAATAAAAAATATCTTTTAATCTTTTTGTCATATCTGACCTTGCCTTTACAAGTGGACTATTCCAGATTCCTTACCTGATTGTCTAGCATCCAGTTGCTATCCAAAGAGATTAAATCCTTTACTGGGGTTCGCATACCAAATCTGCATGTTTTCAGTAAGGTAGGGGATCTGCAATTAAATGAAAACCTTTTGGAGGCAAGACAGAGAGCAATTACTTCTGTTAACCTAATGACAGAACATGCTATCCATTAAACCTTTTGCCATCAGCAAAGGTATTTATCTAGTCATTATCACAATGCCCACCCAATGAGGGAAGTCCACCTATGGATTGAAAACTGCAATGTCTGAATTAAAGCCAACTTGTGCAAGCTAAATATAAAGCTGGAAGAATCTTACCAGAGTTCATGAGGCAGGCTGATCATTTAGCTAGAAGTGAGTTCCATACTTGGCTTGAGCATTCAATAGTAACAACTGTACTTATTCATTTGTTTAACTAATGTGTATATTTTTGGCACTAATAAATTGTACATATTAATTGCTGAGTAGTTATTCTTTTTGTGTCTGTTGGTTTGGAAGTGAACCTATAAGCTTAACCAAACACAACAGATCTGGTACAGTCACAGAGAAACTTTTCCCTCACAGCTAGAAAAAAAGATACAATAAACTATGCCAGTTTCAACAGATCTGGTGTAGTCAGTCAAACAATTTTTCCCTCACGGCTGAAAAAATTATATAAAATATGCCAGTTTCAACAGATCTAAATGTATGAATAAATATGAAAGTGTGCATTTTGCATATTAGTTTTATTATTCTTCTTTTTGAAAAAAAAAAATGTTCCCATAATTTCATTACAGTAATTTTTAAAAAAAAAAACTACATAAAACTATTGAACAAAATTGATCGCAAACAAGCAGGCATGTCAATTTGATGCTTCAACCAATCATGAGAGATTTACTCACAAGTTAGTGACAAAAGCTTGCTCTAGTGGTTTAAAAGCTTTGTTGAGTTACTTACAATAACGTAACTGTAAAATCAAAATAATTATGAGTGGCTACTCACATAAATAATTAATGATGGATAAAGCAATCAGCTCTATGGAATCTTTTGATTCGGCTCAGCCTGGGAGTTGGCCTAATTATAAAGAGCATTTATTTTTTTTATCTACAGGCTAACCAAATATAAAAATTGAGGTAAAATTAGCCACACTAATGTCTATAATAGATTTGCAAACATACAATATACTCAAGTCTCAATCTACAGCTGTAACCCTAACTGAGCTGGATTTTGATAGTGTGTTAAAGATTATCACAGATTATTTTTTCTCCTAAATCCTTGGCAATAATGCAGAGATACCATTTTAATCTGAGCATACAAGAACGGCATAAAACAGCTAGAGAATTTGCAACACAAATCCAAATATTAATCTTGAAGTGCAATTTCAAAGACTTCATGTATGAAACAATTCATGATCATTTTATTTGTGGCATAAACAATCACAATTTGAGGCTGAAAATGGTAATGATTCTGGACCTAGATTTTGAGACAGCAGTAGCTCAGGCAGGACAAGTAGAGACAATATATAATTAAGCTATCCCATTAAAAAGGCTTACAAAGTATGAAGTGCAAAAAATTGAGCATAACACTGAGTCACCCAAATACACTGTCAGCTCAGAGAATTCAGCATTAAATAGCCCATGGCTTTGTTTTAGATGCAATGAGCACATGCACATGCATACAGAATGCCTTTACTGCAAAGCAACATGCATGTTTTGCAAGTGAGTTGGACATATAAAGGCAGCATGTCTGAAATTAAAAAGACAAACAGCCAAGTCTAAAATAGAAACACCTATTCATAATGACAGTAAAGGCACTTATAAGAAACATAAACAATGTGCCTGTATAAACCATATCAGAATTGACAAGTCTGGGTTTATACACACTGTCCTAATTAATTATATGCCAGTCCAGATGGAACTTAACACAGGGTCAGCAGTATCTATAGTTTCAAGAAAGACCTGGACAAGCATTAATAAAAAGAATAAATATAAACTGCACCCTTGCAATAGGTCAATATCAGACTATCAAAGAAATAAAATCAAACTGTTGGGTCAAACAACAGGAGAAATACTATGCTTAACAAAACTATATACCTACTACTGGTAATGGCATTAGGAAACTATAGTGACATAATAGGCTGTGACTGCTTCAGTCACTTAGGGTTCAAAGTGACAAAAGTGAACCAGATCACAACTCTATCAATGAGAAAATCTAATGACTCAGAAGTCTTCAACAAAAAGCTGAAACCTGATGCCAAACTTCAACAAAAAAATAAAAACAAATTAAAACTCCAAATAGAAACAAAAGAACTATGTCATATGTACTATGGGTCCACAAAATGGATACCAGCAGTGGTGATGCAAACATAGGGTTTCTATATAGTCATTGTGTAAATAGAAGATGGTCATCATCATCATCGCCATTATAACCAGCTAAAACTCAACCACACATGAGAAGCTAATGAGCAGTGGTCAATCTGGGATGAGTAATTGAAACAGGGAAGAGGAACAGCAAAATAAAGACTGCAGCAAACAACCACAAACAACTTCACCAAGTGAAGAAGATGAACAGCAATCAACTAGAGAAACAAAGAAAGCGAACAATACTTCATCTAGTGCATTATATGACTATATTCCCCTATACTAATTTTAGCCAGAGGAAGGAATGTCATATTTGAACTTGCTTTTAGAAGTGAAATATTCCAGATTTCTTACCTGATTGGCTAGCACCCAGATAGTATCCAAAGGGATTAAATCCTTTATTGGGGTTTGCACACAAAATCTGCATGTTTTCAATAAGGTAGGGGATCTGCCATTAAATAGTCAGCCTTTTGGAGGCAACCCAGAGAGCAATTACTTCTGTTAACCTGAATAACAGAACATGCTCTCCATTAAACTTTCTGCCATCGCCAAACGTATTTATCAAGTCATTATCACAACATTTACACAGTGAGGCAAAATCCACCTATGGACCAGAAAATGCAACATCAAAATTAAAGCTAACTCAAGACAAGCTAAATATATAGCTGAAAGAATCATACCAGAGTTTATGAGGCAGGTTAATCATTTAGCTAGAAATGAGTTTTGTATTCGGCTTGACTATCTCAGCATTCAATAGTATCAACTGTATTTATTCATTTAACATGTGTATATTTTTAGCACAATAAATTGTACATATTAATTGCTGAGTAGTTATTCTTTTTGTGTCTGTTGATTTGGGAATGAATCTTTAAGCCTAACTAAATACAACACTTTTACACTAGGGATGGTTGGTTGTAGCAGATAAACAATTGGTTATGTTTTAAAATTTATTTTTTTTGGATAGTCTGGGTTTATGGTCAATTTGGGAAATTTTGACATATACATATATATGAAAAACAAAAAAACACAAGTTAAAAACTTGCTAAAGCTTGTCTTTATGACACTAGATGGCATTGTACCAAAAACACTGTCAAGCATATGTTTGTTTACATAAACATCAGAGCAAGCATTCACTATCTCTAACTTTAGTTCCACCTTCAGATCATGATTTCAAGCTATTTTCTATCATCACTGAAGGACAGGAATAAGAAACTAGATCTAAACACAAACTCTGAGCATTTATGAAACAGTTTCTATTCAGCTTGCAAGCATGAATATTTTAGACATGTAATGTCTTCAAACCCAGCATAGCAATCCAGATAGCTACATGGGTCTGATATCAGTTCAGCATCACCACATAGTAGAAGCATCTGCAATATATATCAATGCAAGAAACTCCTCAAAGGTACATGTATGAAAAACAAAAAAAAACACAAGTTAAAACTTGCTAACACTTGTATTTATGTAAAGAAACATACACTTGACAGTGTTTTTGGTAGAATGCCATCTATTGTCATAAATACAAGCATTAGCAAGTTTTAACTTGTGTTTTTTTTTTTTTTTCATAAATGTACCTTTGAGGTTCTTTCTTGCAATGATATATATTGCAGAAGCTTCTACTATGTGGTGATGCTGAACTGATATCAGATTCATGTAGCTATCTGGCTTGCTATGCTGAGTTTCAAGACATTACATGTCTAAAAGATTCATGCTTGCAAGCTGAATAGAAACTTTCATAAACGCTCAGAGTTTGTGTTTAGATCTAGTTTCTTATTCCTGTCCTTCACTGATGATAGCAAATAGCTTGAAATTAAGATCTGAAGGTGAAACTAAAGTTAGAGATAGTGAATGCTTGCTCTGACATTTATGTAAAGAAACATACGCTGACAGTGTTTTTGGTAGAACACCATCTATTGTCATAAATACAAACATTAGCAAGTTTTAACTTGTGTTTTTTTTTGTTTTTCATAAATGTACCTTTGAGATCTTTCTTGCAATGATATATATATTGCAGAGGCTTCTACTATGTGGTGATGCTGAACTGATATCAGAACCATGTAGCTATCTGGCTTGCTATGCTGAGTTTGAAGACATTACATGTCTAAAAGATTCACGCTTGCAAGCTGAATAGAAACTGTTTCATAAACGCTCAGAGTTTGTGTTTAGATCTAGTTTCTTATTCCTGTCCTTCACTGATGATAGCAAATAGCTTGAAGTCATGATCTGAAGGTGGAACTAAAGTTAGAGATAGTGAGTGCTTGCTCTGACATTTATGTAAACAACATAAACTTGACGGTGTTTTTGGTAGAACACCATCTATTGTCATATATATATTTATATATATATATATATATAACTCAATATAAAATCATTTATAATTTGTATGTCTTTAATCTGACCATGATAGAATTGATCAAAAAGTTAATTATTATTGTAATCAAGTGATTGAGGTAGTTATTGTTCAGAGCCAGTCAGCACTAGACAAATTCATAACTTGGGATGCCATAGATAAACAAAATTTTTAAAAAAAATTCCAATGTTTTCAAACACAATAAATACTCAACTTAAATTATATAAAATAATAAGCAAAATGAATCATTTTTTTTTTAAGTTTTATATTTCCTTGCTCTGAATGTATACTTAATACATCTAATTAAAATAATTGATATTATAAATATGTGAGTTTTTTGGCATTATGAAGACTGTTGTGATTTATTGTACACATGTACAATACACCACAACAGTCTTCATTCATAAAGCTATCAGTATAAGATTTTAATACTAAATCTCGAAAGCGCTAAGCAAGCTTATTAAACTTTATAGTATAATTACAGCTTCACCAAAGCATGCGAAAAAATCGCATATTTATAATTACAAATTTTTATTGGTGAAGAGAAAAACAATTTATTACATAAAACATTTGATAATAATTTTCTTTTAATTAATGTTGGTTGTTGCATTCCTAAATTTTGTTGTGATGTGATTGACAGTCTATCATGCTTAAGGCTGAGGCTGCAATAATTATTGGTATAAATAGAGCAAGCATTTTATTTAAAATCAACGTAAATATGAGATTATTATTTATATTGTAAACACAAGCACTAAAATTATATTTATGAGGGATCATTCCATGGTGGTAAATAGAAGAACAGCACCAGTTCATGATCTCAGTGAGTATGTTTATTTTATATTTTTGTATGAACCAAAATAATTTTAATTTATGTATATATGGAAATGCAATAAAAATAAGTGCACATTTTTAGATGGTTATCACATGTAAATTATACCATCCTAGTCAGTGTGCAATAGTAACAGCAGGATATCAGTTGTTTGTTATTAAAATAACACTCAAATCAGTAATTTTGATTCATTTATAGTTTATTATATTTAAATCATTGGTACGTAATTTGTTTGAAAGGGTGTAAAAATGATTATTTATTCATAAACTTTCAAGGAGTTTACCCTGACCATCTTAATGAAGAATATTCAAAACTTCTATGGAAGTTGCAATCTCAATTTGTTTAAATTAATTGATACCATTCAAATATACTAAATATTATAGACTGTTTTAATGGCTTCCATTTATTATCTGAACTCTACTTGATATAAATAAATTACTCTTATTCAATTCACTAATGGGAGACATTAACTAAGAATATGATTTATATATTAACTTGGGAATTGCACCCCACTAATTTTAAATTTTTTAAGGGTAGTATTTATTCAAGTAAAATGGCAAATTGGCATAACAAACTCTATGCAACTGCTTATCTTATGGGAAATAATTATTCAATTAATCATGTATCTGTCTATTCAAATATATATTTATCTGGCTCTATTTATATTAAAAATGTAGAAGTGTGGAAGGGAATTTGTGCAGCATGCATTCCATTGGTAACACAATATATTCTATTCTTCTATTTTATCTTGTATGAGTAATATTCAGTTGCATATTAAAGTATATGAAGCCGATTCGGTAAAACTGCAGTTTACATGTCACAATAAAATTCGAAATTTGTTTCACATTTTTCTCACCAGAGTGTTTCATGTTGAATATTTAAATAAGAAAAATAATTAAAAATAATTAAAATAATAATTAAAAAAAATAATTAAAATAATAACAATATATCCTACCAACATTCTTAATTACTGTCCAAATTTTTCTCACCACAGTGTTTCTTGTCGAATTAGTGTGGAATGTTACATTGTCTTGGCACACATTTTACAAATTTTCCAAAGTAACACATGTTTTTTAACTTCCATCGTAATTCATAAAATGAATCCTTTAAATGGTAATGTAGTTGTAGTACCAGAAAATGAACTGTTACATGCTGCAGATATTTGTGTAGAAAATTGGACATCATTTCTGTTGATGAATGAGCTTCGAACCCCGGAGTTAGCAGTGAAGTGCTTAGCAAGGAGGTGACTGCTTAAAAATAGTACTCTATGCCAGCATTGTGGCGTGCAGTGTTCTCTCATCAAACAGCAAGAATGTGGAGATGGTCACAGATAGCAATGCAGATTATGTTGCCATCGTGTATCTATCAGAAAGGTTTTTTTTTTAGAAGCCATTTATCCTTCAAGACAATTATGCTTGTAGTATATTATTGGGCACATAATTTGCCACAGTGTTTTCTTGTTCATGAGCTAAGTGTAAGTTGGCACATTATAGTAGACTGGGCAAATTTTTGCCGCGAAGAGTGTGCAATGTATTTTCACAGACATCCAATGCAGGTCAGTGGATTTGATGATAATGGAGCACCTAAAATCGTAGAAGTTGATGAAACAAAATATTTTCATCGAAAACATCACAGAGGAGCAATTCGAGAAGGTCATTGGGTCTTTGGTGGAATAGAGAGAAATTCAGGAAAGTGTTTCTTGGTAAAGGTCCTTAACCGATCAGCTGCGACTCTCGAAGCAAAAAAAAACAAGAATATATTTTACCTGGGACCCACATCATTACGGATGGATGGGATGCATACAACAACTTAAGCACAATCCGTAATGGTTTATATATACACTCTGTCATCATACACCAGGAGAAATTTGTAGATCCTCATGACTCTAATATCCACACACAAAATGTGGAAAATATGTGGATGAGAGCTAAACACAAGCTGAAACATCAGTGCGGGACCAACAGTACTTTATTCGAATCATATCTGCAGGAATTTGCTTTTAGGACTCTCTACACGACTGATGCAGTCTTTGCTAATTTTATCACTATTGTAAGCGAAAACTACAATGGACAGTAATTACGAATGTTGGTAGGATATATTGTTATTATTTTAATTATTTTTTTAATTATTATTTTAATTATTTTTAATTATTTTCTTATTTAAATATTCAACAAGAAACACTCTGGTGAGAAAAATGTGAAACAAAATTCGAATTTTATTGTGTCCTGTAAACTGCAGTTTTATCACCGATTCCTTTAGACTTCCATACAAAGTATGCACCTATGAAAGAGTTATTGATATATATATATATATATGGGAACCAATCTAAGATTAATAATATATGCAATTTAAAAAAAATTCATCAGCTCTTACGAGCATGACATTATTAAAACTGAATACCTTATAATAGAATAACCATTGAAATTCTAATATGTCGGCATCTGAATGTTTCAATTTTTTGGAATTTTTAGTATCAAATTATGAATTCGCGGTCAAACATTCTTTATTAAGAATTTTTCATTTAAACACACACACACACACTACGTTAAGATTAATAAAATTCAATACATTGAAAACATACATTATTTTATGTATTAATGAATGATTTAATAATGGAAATAATAAAGTTATAATTTATTAAATCATTAATATAATTTTAGTTTATTGCATACAGTGTATGTGTGTGCATGTATATTCATTGTACCTTATTTAAATTTATGGAAATATTATTTTAAATATTGATATAAAAATTACATTTAATATTTTAAACAAAAAAGAAATAGGTCGTTATATTAATATTTATAATTTATATTTTAATTTTATAGAAAATATATAATATTTTATTTTAAAACATTTAAAAAATATTATTATATAAATTAAAATATTTTTAATGAAAAATAAAAAAAAAAAAACATTGTGAATTATTTTAATAGCTATTTCCATCTGCCAAATTGGTGGTTATATAGGTTTAAACAATATAATTTTTATGCCCAAAGACAGATACAACAAAATATTGAGTAGAAATTAAAGAGAACCTTTTTAAGTACTGCTAACTTTAAAATACAATATCAACAGAAAGTTATAATTAGAAATATATTAGATTCGAAACTTACTTTCATTCACTTTTTATTACCTAAGCATTCATTGTTTTTTTTTTTTTTTTGGATATAGTAATTATTTCTAAATGCAAGACTAAATACAAACAAACAGTTTGCCTCAGGGAAATAATCTTTCAGGATTGTCTTAAGTGGTTAGCATCTTGGCATATCACTACTAAACAAGATTATATAAGTTAAAGTAAACATTGAATGTTTTAAAAGTTAATTTCTTCGAAAATGCTAAGAGCAAGGATTGGCTAACTGCGGCTCGCCTGCGAGCCACATGCAACCATTTGATCCCAAACTTGCAGCTTTTTTTTATGGAGATAAACATATACTTTTTTTTCTCTTATAATTTGTAAACAAATATTTTGATGGCCCTAGAAGAGAAAAAATTATTTTTACATACAACATTGTTTCTCAAATTTAGCCCTACTATGAAATAATTATATATAATGAATGTTTAAATATTAGATATTTGTGAATAAATCAAACTGTCGATGTATTTTTTTTTTTTGTTTTTGTTTGTTTATTTTTAAGAGAATTTTTATTTCCATTGAAATATATACAGATTGTGCTATATTCTATTATTAAAATAAATGTTCAAATATATCTACTGAAATTGCGAAATTAATATTTTTCATAAATCTATTTTTCTTTTGCCTTACAATTATTATATTGGTGGATGGTGGAAAAAGATGGGTTGAGATATTTAAACAAAATGTTTTTTTCATGTTAAAAAGTCTGCCGAACACTCGCCTTTTACGATCTATCCAATGCAAGGAGAAAACTGAAGTTTAAAGATAAACACCTAACTTTTCTTCTTTAAAAAGAATAACTACATTGTCCTAATATCATCGAGAAAATTATTTTATTATTTATAAAAATTGTTTAAAAATTAAAAGCATTGAAAATAATTAGTTCAACAATCAATCTTAAAAATTTTCGAGGAGAAAAAAAACATCCAGGAAATTACTACAATATAAATACAGACTTTAAAAAACTATTTGCTAATTAATATATTTTTTATTATTTGTTTGTTAATGAAAAAAATATAGAATTCTTATGATATACGGTTTCTCAGAAAATGGAGGATAAAAAAGAATAATCTCAGATAAACAAGTATTTATCATTTAAAATCTCTATTTTTTATATTGCTAATAAATAAATTATTATACACATCTTACATAAACACTTATCAATGCAATTTAATAGAATGTAATTTATTTCTGCTTTCTCACAGTTTCCACTGTACAGCAATCGACATCAAAGCTCTTTTAAAGTCTTACCAATTTCTAAACAAGCTTTAAAAAGTGAAAATTTATATTGTTGTATTAAGTATTTGTGTGAATATTTATTGTTTAAGAGAAGGTTGTTTATTCACGATTAATATTCAGGTATATTTTCTAAATGATGTGTTTTATTGATCTATAAAATAGTTTCTGCTCTGTGTGGTTATGAATTTTCTCTTAGATATTTTGATATTATATTATTATGTTCCTATATCTACATTATTGACTATAAAAACCTTGTTGTAATATGACATAAATTTTATAAAAAGTTATATGTTAAATGAATATATCTATATTTATACACATTCATGAAGTAGATATAAGAGGAAAAAGTCAATAAGATAATAAGAATGTTGTTTCTTTAAACAAATGCACAATAATAGAAACCGAATGCTGTTATAGGGTACCAAATAATATTATTACTACCTACTCTATTACAATAAAATATATATTGGTATAACCACAGTAAATGACACAATTTATTGTAGTCTTATATAATGCTATATTTTCTAAATTCACTTTATCATAAATCAAACACTCACTCTACTGTCATTAGCTATTGAATGATATGAGCTAAACCTATTTACTGTAGTTTGCCTATCAGATATTTTATACAACACATTCTTTATAAAAATGTATTTCATGCAATAGCTCTAACACTTTCATTTATTAATTTTTTTTATTACGTTTGCTTGAAAAAATTTCCAAGTTTGAAACTAAAATTCCTATATTCTACTTACTTTGGGATAAAAAAACCATTTAACCTTTTGATGTTTCATCTTTACAGATGAAGTCTTATATTCATTATTATTAAAATATGTATTGTTACCATTGTAGTAGGAATCACCAATACTGCCTAAAGTTGTCATATAATCTTCAACTTAATAAAGTTCCTTTATTAAAATAACTTTTTTCAAATTATTATCAACCTTAAAAGCATTGTCCTTTTACATCTTTGCTTCAATAAACTATTAATAACTAAACAATCTTTAGCTACAAAATCATAACTCTTTCTTATCTAATTTTTACCTATTGAAATCAACTTTTTCTTCATTATTCTCTGATGAATCATCAACATCAAAAATATATATTACTAACATGAAGCTTTGAATAATCTATGCTATTATCACTAACTATAGATTCTTTAACTTCAGTGTCATCATTTTTCACATTCTCTATTTTTATTCAATACTTTTATCAACAAATAATTTGTATTTTTAATTTTAGAGATGCTATGGTTTCTTTTAGATCCTTAATACATTTTTGAAGGGATCGATTTCTGTTTAAAATTTGAAATTTACATCTATAGGATCTCTATTAAAATATTTCATCCTATCCATCATTTGTATATGTACATGGTAAACTCCCAAAAGGTATTGATGATCTTCATGAATTTTCTTACATTAATGCTTCCATTCAATATATGTAAATCTTTCACCCCAAAATGCATAAACTTTTTAAAAAAATGATTTAATTTTCAAGTTACCATTCAGTTGTTATTCACAGTTAGATTTAGTTGCTAGTTTAATTTCCCATAATGTTATTTATGCTTTCTGGATGTTGTTTATGCTATCTTATGGTCAATTTTGATTACAATTTCTTCATTTTAGGCTTATTTTATAGGAAATTCGAAATTTAAAATTTTAGTTCTAAAAAAGTCTACATATGGCATTATATTTTGAAAAAAAAAAGTCAATTTTCATTTCTGCATATTGGTGTGTAGGGCAGTCTCTTTTCTCTGATTAGATGGCTGCCAACTCTGGAAATTGTGCTGTAGGCATTTCTAAATGACAAAGTCAGAAACCAAGCCAAAATGTTCTACACATTCATAATTGATTTCAAAGTAAATAAATATATTTATCTGCAATTGTTTACATTCATAAATAAGATTTGATATTACTTCATCATAATAGAAAATTTGATTGGAAAATTTTTAATTTTTACAAAAAACATAAGTGTGGAATGTGACCACTGTTCAAGAAAAATGGTTGACAGTTACTGATTGTAATTTGCAGATCAGGCATTTCTAAATGACAAAATCAGAAATCAAAATGAAATGTTTTACGCATTCATATTTTGAAGTAAATAAATATATCTATCATAATTTTTTACATTCATAAATAAGATTTTACATTACTTTATCGAAATATAAAGTTTGATTTAAAAAAAATTAAATTTTACAAGAAAAATAAGCATGGAAAAGTGACAACTCTTTAAAAAAAGTGAATTATGTTGACAGCTACAGAACTGAATGATGGCACACAGATTGTTTGACATATAATTCTTTTATTTTACTGCTGGCTATTATTTTTTAAACGTTTTTCTTATATTTTTCCTCAGTTATTAACATTATTTTTAATTTTTCTTTACATTTAACCAATTTGAATCTAACATTATTCCAATTTTAAATGGTGAATTGCAACAATTCTATGAATTTTAGATTAAAATTTTAACAATAGAAACTGACTGGAAATGACACTGATGAATAATATTGTTATCAGATTTAAGTAGTGGACCAATACAAAAATTAGACAAATGTTTTATAAGTTGAGATTTACAGCTGAAGGGTTAAATTTTTGTTAATAAAACACATTCAAAATGCTTTAAAAAAATTAAATACTAACAAAATATATTTACCTATAAATATTCACCTGAAGCTAATTAAACCTCTTTATTGCTACTTAGAAAAGAAAATCATCACATAAAACATATATAAATAAACAAAATAAATAAATAAACAATTCTACCTTTACTTATTAAATATTTATCTCAGGAAATTATATTTTTTTTGGGAATACAAATTCATTGCAAAATGCATTATGTTTATTATTCACTGAAAAGAAAAAAAAATGCATGAATCAATATATAATTCCACCAAAAAAATATTAATACAAGATTATATGGATAACTTAGCATGTCACGATAAAAAATAAGATTATACCTAAGCCAATAGATTTGTCTTGCCCAACACTTTCCAGGCACCAATTGATACTACACAAACAGGTTTATTGTGTCAACACATCTGAGCACCAATTGTAATTGTAAAATATTTTTTTATGATTCTAACATGTATCAGCACCAATTATAAGTGTTAATAGTGTTGGCTTTGTCATATTGCATGAATTGTGAAAACCAAGCAAAATAATACAGACAAAATTTGTTTAAAATGGCGTATATCATTAAATGGTATGCTACATGTAACTATAAATTGATAAATGTAAATGGTGAAAATTTGATTTACATTCAGTAAATAAATAATCTAATAAGTTTTAATAAATCTATATTTTCTTATATTCCTATTTGCAATTAAGTGTATGCGTGTTTTCTAAACATTAAATCTCTCCTTAACACTATGACAAAGTGTATTCTCATTAGGTTCAAAATTTTATTTATAAGTTAGTTAAGCATAACAGGGTAAATAAAATATTCTCTATAAACAATTAAAACATAAGAACAATAATTTTGATGTGACATAATCTTATAAATAAATAGAAAAATATGTAATCATGTTTAATTAATAAATAAGTTTAAATTTTATTTACATTAAATAAACAAAATAATAATATATTGATTTTCAACTTTAATATTAAATTTATTTGTTATTTCCAGTTTATATCAAATAACAAATAGCTTATTGTATTACATATATGAAAATAGCATTTTTCTGATTCAATACTTATTTAATTCTTGATTTACAAAGTGTTACAAAGGGTTATCTATGCTTATTAAGACTAAAAAAATACTTATTATAAAATAATTGTAAATAAACTATAGATATGTTTTCTCAGGTGAATTATTTTAATAATTCATGTCTATCTCCTTTAAATATACTTCTTTTATTTAAATATTACACATATAATTTTTACAAACACTACTTCTAATACCATAATGGTGAGTTATACTACTGAATGGCTGAAATACAAAGATATTAAATGAATAAATACATATGATTCACTAAATATGAATCCTTAAAAATATGTGCCATAATGCAACTAAAATATATAGTCACTATTATTAAATATACAAATAATATTTATATAAGTTTATAGATAGTTTGCCTCTACTATTCAAATATTACACAACTATTGCAAATTCAAATTCAGCTTTAAAGACATATTATAAATGATTAGACTAAATTATTGTGGTTTATAAAAAAATATCATCTAGGTATTCTTTGTTAAAAAAATATATTTCATACATATAATGTTAATTTATTCATGTTAACAAACAAATATGTGTTTTATATGTGAAATATATCACATAAATATTAAAGAAGTATAAATATCTGTTTTTCATTTTCATATACATTCATTGGAGAATGCTAAAATAAAACATATACAGAAATCCTCATAATAATACATTGACCTGCCTATTTATTTTATTTTTTTTTAATAGGAAAAAAAAATCTTAAATGTTTTATGTAAATAAATCTCATGAAGCTATTTTGAAACCTTCATCCTGTGGTCATATAGGAAGAACGATGAAAAGATGTGTAGCTTACAGAAAATATATATATATATATATATTAGATTGAAAGTTGAAAAGAATTAAAGTTAGATTGCTTATTGTTCAGGTGCTTATTTATGAGTTTAATTACAGCAAGCAAATTACATTAATTAACAGTTTATGCACTTAGAAAATTAGTTTAGCTGATGGCATTTTTCTTTTAGAGATATTCTGATAGATTGTTATTTTTTATTTATTTTATTTTTAAATATACATTCTGAATTATTTTTTGATGCCCAATGGAATGAGCAGTGTAGCTAATAAAAATTTTAGTACTTCTGAGTTTTCAGAATAACCAAAATAGTAGTCTGTATTTTTGATAAATATACAGTTTCAAAGGCTTACAAAGATGGCAGCCCATATTTTTGATAGATTGCATAAACAATTTTTTGACATTTACAAAATTATTGTTATATTTCTAAAAAAAATATATCCTGATAATGTTCATTAATGATCTTTATTTTAATTTTTTTTCTTATTAAATTAAAATAAAATAATTTTTGATAAATATAATTGACAATCTTTATTTCATTTTTTAATTTACTTTCTGAAAAAAAATGAGTTGAGTGTCTACAATCGGTCAAAGTTGTGTTTGTCATATTTACAAAAAATGAATAAATGACCTGCAATTTCTCAAAAATGGGCTAGTTGTGTTTAAAAAATGAGTAAAGGGCCTATAGTCTCTCCATAAAATGTGATAGTTACATCACCAAAAAGGAAACAAAAGTATATATATATATATTTACAATTTATTTATGTTTTTGGCATGCATTCTCTAAGCGTTTCCAAAATCACTACAAGTAAATCTTGTTGTTGCAGTGGATTTCACATAAATTCTATTAAATCAGAATCCAGTCATGATCACATGGTTCCCAGTGTTTTTTTTATTTTATTTTATCCTTTAAAAATACTCCACTACATTTTTTATGTGAGAGGAAAATCCCAAATTTTGATCATTATCACAATTTGGCAAAAAACTGTGGCCAAAAGATACATGTTGAACTGAAAGTTATGACAATGTTAAAAGTTTCTGATGACATCCATATTGTAATATAACTAAATTAAAATTGAAATAAATATAGCTCATGAAATTTATCAGAATTCATTACTTTTTTTTTGCAAATATTACACTATTTTTTTTCTTTATTTTTTGATTTAACAATTAACATCTTCAAAAGATTGTAATGATTTTGTAATCCATTGTTGATTGCATGCTGACAACATGAATGACCTGTAAATATTGTATTTATATTATTTTTTTGGTTTCTTTAATGTAAATACAATTAAGATATCTTTGGGAAGTAAAAAAAAAAAGACTGTTAATAAAATTTATTGGAATTCTTTTTTTTTTAAGTTTAACATTAATTTTGTAAATGTTAAAATATTGTTACTGAAATATGGGTTGTCATATTGCCTCAAAACTATATTTATCAAATTTTATCAAAAATATGGACTGCCATCTTGGTCATTCTGAAAACTCAATTTCAGACAAATTAGTCACCCATATTCATTACTTCCTCATAAATTAAAATATTTTTTTAAAAACTCAGCAGTAAAATGACAAAATAATAAAGTAGAATCATCAATAACCAAAATTAAAAAAAAAAGTAACACTTTTTTGAACATTTTATTATTTCTATACAATTTTCTTTTTATGTGACCATCTCTATGGTATCCTTCAAACATACAGCTGTTCCTTGTATGTTTTGTAATATTCTTTCTTTTTATTGAGGTGCTCATAATTGAATCTAGCTTTTATAGTTTTATCATTTTCAGCCATCCTCCTCTACCATAAAATGGTTAAAAGCTCAATTTGGCAGATTTATAGCCACATGTAGAGCACCATTTGTAACTGCAAAATGTTTTGGTGTTGTCATGTCCCAAGAATTTGACAAGAAAATTGAATTAGTACAGTAAACAATTGATTAATAGTAGCCTAAATAACAAAAAGTATGCCAAATGTAGGTATAAAAAATTAAATTTAAATGTTGAGACTGTTAATGTAATTCAGAGTCAAAGGACATTTTATTGAACAAACTACATGCAATAAATAAATAATGTAATAAATATTAATAAATTTACATTTTCTTAAATTCTTAATTGTTTTTATGTGCATGTGTATCTAGAATAAGCCTGTCCATGAAAGTATGACTATCGGCTATCTTAATAAAAAGCTGAGCAGTGATTGTATATGTGTGTAGAGATTGTAATCTGGACCAACTAATGAGTGCTGGTTTAACACAAAATACATATATTGGTGATTATTTATCTTTTCAACATGTGTGTGATCAGATTGGTCAGCAATATTAGTTGACATGGAGAATTGGGAGTCATGTGAAAGTCTGAGTTCGAATCCCTTATATATTACATATATATCTATATGTGCAGGTGTAAGCCTCTACAGTGTATTGATTTATAAATCTCTTTGTAACATTATGGCAAAGTATATTCTAATTTGGTTATTCAAACATCTCAGAATAAATTAAATATCTGTATTAACAATTATAAACATGTGGTCCAAAAATATGATAAGTGATATAATCTTATAAATCAAAAATATAAAGTCAAGTTTATTCAATAAATACATTTATATTCTATTTGTATTAAATAATAATAATAATAATAATAATAATAATAATAATAATAATAATAATAAAATAATAATAATAATAATAATAATAATAATAATAATAATAATAATAATAATAATAATAATAATAATAATAATAATAATAATAATAATAATAATAATAATAATAATAATAATAATAATAATAATAATAATAATAATAATAATAATAATAATAATAATAATAATAATAATAATAATAATAATAATAATAATAATAATAATAATAATAATAATAATAATAAAACAAATGCTGCACAATCTCTGCTGAGGTAAGAAGCAATCCTTAAGTTTTCCGATGTAAGTATTTATTTTTTTCTTTTGTTCCAACTTGTTATTTGCAAAACAAACATAATACAGGAAAAATCGAATCATATAATAGATTAATAGTGTTTTTTGAAAAATATCGGTGTGTTTTCATATCTTTTTTTAAAAAAATACTGACTT
>JAQFVV010006202.1:16097072-16383704 GCA_028023455.1 Epiperipatus broadwayi | reverse complement strand
TATTCTAACCTAATATTTTTATTATTTAGTTTATTTATTAGAAGTTTATCTTATTTTTTTTATTTGTTATTTATGCACTTTTCACCCAGGACATTTCTAACCCAATATTTTTTTATTATTTAGTTTATTTATTTTTTCAGGTTGTTGTTAAGGCAACCAAAATAAAGCAACATATCCATTAATTTTCCAATATGATCTAAAATACCTTTCATATAATACAATTGTACATTCAATTCTCTTAAGCCATGCCACGATTGTAATAACAACAATAATTGATCACTTATTAATTTCAAGAATAATTATAATAATATTAATCTCAGGGTTCTTTGTTTCATGTAAGGAAATGCTCGGCAGTATTGTGTTGTCGCATATGACTGGCATTCTGGTCGGCTATAGGAAACATTTATTTTACTTAAATTCAATGTGTCTTCATCTCTCATATCAACTGCTATATTATTTAAAGAGATGATAATTCTATTCAATAATGACGTATAATTTTGAATAACACCCCTTTTTTTTTAGAATCTCAGTCAGATTAATAAAAAGACAAGGGTGCTTTTTGTGTCCTTCCATCATCCATGACAACACAATAATATAACTAAGATTTATTACTTAGACAATTTAACTAAATGGGAATGGAATAATGTGCAACCAAAGTTAATGGTTTGGGAATAAATTCATTTTTTTTTCTTTACACAAAGGTGAATGTTTAGTCTTAAGTTTTCAACTCCATAAATAATTATCATTAAACTAAAATTTAATGACATATTCCGATCTGCTCAACTTTATTTATCTGGTATATTAAGTTTTTAAGAATTTGTAATGATTTTGGACTCAAGAAAAGGTTTTGCAAATATTGTGCAAACACTTATATTTAGCATATAAAAACAAAAAAAAAATGAATCTACACAAATTTTAACAAGATTATAATTTATTATTATCAAAAAAAAATATATGAACATTTATTCAATAATCCCATAGTAATACAAAAATATAAAATATAACTGTCATTAATCTGTATACTCTTTTGGTTATGGATTAGAGGTTACTACTTCTCCTGTATGCAATCATATGGATTGATTAACTAAAAGTACATTTTATTACCAATACATTGTTTATTAAATTTTGGTAACATTGTAGAAGCTTTTATTCAAAATTATTGACTAACTATTTTTGTTTTAGTTTTTTTTTTTTTTTAAATGATTAATCCCATCATATGCAATATGCAAAATATTAAATTTATTTCTAATACATTTACTTTATTTATGGTCTTTAATGGGATAACCTATTCTAATTATAGGCCAGTTATCAGAAGTTACACTTACCATCTTACATTTAACTTAATGCTAACTTAAGTTATGATACAAATTTTATTCATACGTATAATTTTAAATATGAGTATTATTTAATTACTAACCAGAATTAAATATTGCATTTGAATATTCCTTCAGTAAATAAGCGTTTTAAATTATGCAATTTTAATTACTTTCTCCATTGATTTACTTGTCAAATACTAGCAATATTTAACAGCACAATACAGATATTGATCCTAGTTACTAACACACTATTTATACTAAAGTGGATCTTGAGGAATTAACACCTCGAATATAACCTTTATCTTGCCCGGACTTTCAAAATTAAGCACAATAATCAACACCTTCCATGGTGGAGCTATCTTTATTTTCACATGAGGAATATGGAATAACCACGAAGGTCTGTAGAGTATTCTACTACATTAAAATATTTTGGTGGTTTCTTGCCTCTTACTTGGGCATACAACAAACAAACACCAAATACAATCCTCTCCTGGGATTTAAACGAATGAAGCATACTAAATGCTAGATAAATTCTTGATCATCCTATCTATGAGAATCGATCACTTGGGCTATAAACATACCCGAAAATTATATTTAAAATCTTCCTCTCATGGAAAACAAAGCTTTAGAGAGATCATTTTTCATACCACAAAATAAATACCTTATAATTATTACCTATGCAAATATTAAGCATATACCAATGCTATATCTGGGCAGGATAAGTAAATACACTGATTATAATAAACTTATGTTACCGTGTATACTTTGATCAACATCTGAAATCAATGGACATCATAAAATAAAAGTATAATAATTTTAATAAAGGAACATTCAAAATAGTTGGTAGCATACTATATTAAACTAAATAAAGTGGATGTGTTATTTAAGAATAATTAGGAATAAATTCCTCAATTAATAACAGTATAAATTCGTTTCAAAACTTTAACAAGAAATATTTTGTTATAGCATTTTTTTTTTTTTAGTTACTTCTGATAATTTTCAATATTTATTTTACCTCTTAAATATCTAACATACAAAATTTCTACCTACAATTGTATGTAATAATTAAAACCTATTTTATAGATTTTTTTCTTTCGTGTTAAATATCAACTTAACCTATAATAATTATATTAAAACATACCTTTGTCATTACAAGGCTATTAAATATCACTTGACCATACAGACTTTAACCTATGTGATATAACAAAAAAATACATATCATTTATAACTTAGTTTTAAACAATAATTAATTAACAAGTGCATACTCTCTCATTAGAAAATGTTTTTCTGTTGAGCAATTGAAGAGCTTTATCCAATCGTATTTCACGAAGCAAATTTAAAAACAATAAACGCATGGTATTATTTCCTTTAAATAAAAGTTTTCTCTTATTTTGTGCGTTTAATAAATTAGGTAAAGTAAAATATAGCAGAATTGAAGATTAATTCTTACTTAAATTAAACTGCTACAATTTTGGGATCCAAAGAAAATAAAATATACATATTCTAACATAACGAATAGTTGACGATAGACGATAAACATACACAATTCTTTTTTTTTTACTTTATTATTGACGATACGTACAATTCATATTAGCTAGCTTACTTATGGACGAAAATGCGCAATTTATCTGAGATTATTCTGATAATAACTGAAGCTGATTTACATGTATAGGAAGTTTTACTAACTCCAACTGATGTGTAATATAATATATCATTTATTTTTATCATTAAGTCACTAAGATATTTGGTTTTGTTCATACTTTAGGAATTATAAATTTTTTTAACGGTAACTTCTCTGTAAGAATGCCCCGATATAACTTTTCCTATATTTACTCTGAGAAAGTTTATATTTTCTTTATTATTATTTTTTTTTAAATATACAGGTGCATAATTTAATCTTATTTATCATTATTATTATTTCCAGACAATTCTTGGTGAATAAAACATATTCTAACGGATGTAACTACATTACTTGTAAAGGCAGACAATATTGAGAAAGAGCGCGAAAATGTTTCTAGTTGATTTTCCTTGGTTTCAAATATTTCTTTCAATTATTTTTTTTTTCTTTCTATACCAAAAAAATATCAATAAATGACATAAAGTGAATAAATAATTAATTTTTTCTTGGGAATCACTTCTTTTCCTTAATTTAGATATAATATAATTTTTCGTGACTCTTTTAGTTACATCTGTCATTTTTGAACTTTAGCACGAGACAATAAATGTTTAAGTATAAAAGGTCTTTAAATAGGTAGATGGCACAGGAAATCAGGATATCTTATCAAAAAAATTTAGCCACACATAATATTATTAAAATTTTACTTTGATTACATTTATTTCTGCAAAATAAAATGAAAAAATTGAGTTACCAAATTTCAGCACTGTTCCTTCCTTGAAAACTAAAAGCAGACTATATATATATTTTTTTACTTTAGCGACATCTTACAGAAAAATAATCATTTGATTATAACATAAACAAAAGAAAGGAAAAACTTATTACAATCATATAGTTTTCAGTATTATTTACCTGGATTACAAAGTAATTTGACAATATAAAAAAAATAATAATAAATACATTAAATTAACAATCAGTGATGTATAATTCTTTAAACATTATTTTTTTTACAAAAGAAATTAACAGAAGTTATTGTGCTTTATGATAAGACACTCATCCACTCTCCCCTCTACCCATCAAAATCAATTACTGTTTAGCTTTTATACCATATTAATTTGCTCTAATTATTAATATCTCAATTAAATTATTCATGTTCTCTCTTTAAAAATGACATTGAGTTATTAAATCTATTAGTTATTCACCCAAAACATGCCAAAGTGAGTGAATAGCATACTTTATTAGTCAATTATTACTATTGTTATTTTATCTTTTTATTTCTTTCAAGAATAGCATTGTTTTCCTGCAGAAATAATGCCAAGTAAACCAAGTGTCAATAACACTAGGTTACAATTCTCCCACCGTTATAATAAATAAAAAATAAAATAATATATGCATTTTTAACACTTCTTATGGTATTACTAAGTTTATATCCTACTTCTTTTTTATGTCAATAAATACAGTTTAAAGGATTTAATTTTGCTTGGGATATGGTAGTAAGCTTCGGGCATTATAGGTACCTCTTGTTCCATCAGGGGTTGAGACCAAAAAGGCATTCTCACCCACTTGTTTCACAATTTCATAGGGGCCTTCATAAAGATACAAGAATTTTCTAAACATATGTTTCCGGAGATTACTCACATGGGGAGTTCTAATTAAAACAAAATCATGGACTTTAAAAGGATGTGGACTGGTTTTGGAATAACGAGTCCGTTTATCACCCATCTTTTTAAGGTTAATTCTGGCCAGTGCTTGGTCATGTTCCACATTAATATTTTTCACTATTACAAGTAACGGTGTTTTGATTAGTAAAGGTTCAGGTCTACCAAAGTGCAGCCGAATTGGAGACATCCTAGTAGACTCATTAATAGTTATATTTATATAATTAATCACCTGTGGCAACTTATTGACCCACTGTTTGTGATCCCATTCTATATATACTGGAACAACCTACTTATCTCACGCATGATTCTTTCACTTGGATTGGATTGGGGATTTCTAATTGAGCACATGATATGTTGAATATTTTGCTTCTTACCCCACTTTTTCCATGTACCAGAAATGAATGCAGTAGCGTGGTCAGTAAGTATTGAAGCTGGTTTTCCTATTAATGGAATTTGATAAGTTTCCAAGCACTTAATAACATTCTTAGCATCTGTTTTTGGAACTGGGTAAGCAGAGACATATTGGTAAAAACGTCATACATCACATGAATAAATTTTTGACGGTTGAAAGGTGGAAGTGGTCCATAAAAGTCCAGTGCCAATAATTCATTGGGCTGACTGGGCAGTATGGGTTGAAGTGTTCTCACATACGATTTATTTTGAAACTTAGTTTTTAAACAAATCTCGCATTCCCTAAGTCTACGGGCAATGGATTCAGACATCTTATGAAAATAAAAATGCTTCTTAATAATAGGTTCAATTTTCTGAATTCCATAGTGTCCATATTGGCTGTGAACATAATCTATGAGTTTATTGACTAAACATAAAGGAATAATCACTCTCCAAGAATTTTCATCTCCCCTTTTTAACTTCTTCATTAAAATTCTATCTTTAAACATATACCCCTCTTTAATTCTATCAGCATATCTACTTTTCTGACCTAATTTAGCTGGATCTGATAAGAAGTGAATTATTCTCTCCAGCCTAGCATCCTGTGCTTGTAGTAATTCTAAATTTGTATAATCTCTAACTATTTCTTCCTCTAACAAACTAGACATATTACAAATAATTATATTTTCAGTACTGGTGTTCTGATAATTAACAGAAACAGGATTGCAGCTAAGAATATCTGCAATGACATTATCCTGTCCTGAACAATATATGATTTCATACTGATACTGTTGGAGATAGAGGCTCCATCTGATTAATCTTTCATTATTAAGGTAACTCTTGTTGAGAAACTCTAAACTACGATGATCAGTTAATACTATAATTTTTGATCCCAACAAAAGCTGTCTAAGTTTTTGAAATCCCCACACAACAGCTAATGCCTCTTTTTCTGTGGTGGTATAGTTAAGTTCCGATCCCCTTAAATGTCGGCTTAAGAAATATAAGACTCTAGGTTTCTTATTCTCATTAAATTGGTATAAAATCACCCCTAAACCGAACCCATTACTGTCAGTTTGTAAATAGAACTCTTTATTTAAATCTGGATAGGCTAAAATTACTGTTTTTAAAAAGTTATCTTTAACAATTTGAAATTCCCTTGTATGTTCCTGGGTCCACCTCCACTTTTCACACTTTTTTAATAAAACAGATAAGTGCATAGTATCATATGAAAATTTTTTATAAAACCTGTGATAGTAATTACACAGTCCCAAAAACGATCTCAAGTGCTTTCTGGTTTTAGGGACAGAAAACCTTTGAATGGCGGCAATTTTGTCTGGGTGAGGTTTTACCCCTTCAGCACTAACCAAATGACCAAGAAAAGAGATTTCTCGGGCAATTAAAATACATTTTTCTAAGTTGACTTTTATATTGTTATCTGAACACTCACAAAGAAACATGCTAAGATGCTGTAAATGATCATTTAAATTTTCTGAAGCAATGACAATATCATCGACATATATAACTAACAAATTTTTCAGTTCTTTTGAAAAGACCATATTCAAGCATCTGATAAGGCCAGCCCCACTATTAATTAAACCAAAGGGCATCCTTTGAAAAATATAAGATTGGCCCTGGTAACGGAATGCCATATACTTTTGATCATTTTTGTGGAGTGGGATTTGCCAATAGCTGGTGGTTAAATCAAATGTGGAGAATATGCTCTTCCCTTTGAACTTCGTCAATAATTCCTGAATAGGTGATGGTACATCATGCTCTGGAACAGTATGCTGGTTAAGTGTACATGCATCCAGACAGACTCTAATGGATCCATCTTTCTTTTTGACTATTACCAATGGATTCACATAAGATGAAGGGCTGGGTTTAATTATCTGCCAGTCAATCATCTTATTAATCTGCTGATGAACCTCTGCCTGGTATTGATAAGGAATAGGATAAGTATGTTGCTGGAAAGGCTCATTATCTTTCAAATTGATTCTATGGACATACCCTTTTAATATACCAGGTATTTTGGAGAAAACACAACGATACTGGAACAACAACTGGAAGAATGGTTTATAGTATTCTGTTCCAATAATACATGAATCATCCAACTTAACTTTAATATTTACATCAACTGTTGTCTCCTGTATGGTCATTAATTGATTCATCTGACTATTACAATTGACCACAAGAGGGCAAATCTCCTCTTTACATCCAAAAGTTTCATCTCTGTAATCAATATAACAATCATTTAGAGTCATGAAATCCGAACCAATTATGGCTTCATGAATCAAACCTGGCATGATTAAAAAGACATGCTCAAATTTGCACAAATTAATTTCTAATGTAATAAAAACCTGTCTATTAAATAACTTAGTCTTCTTTCCATTAGCAAGTATTACCCTAATCACCTTAGTTGGTAAAATTGGAATAGATTGGTCAGCTGACTGAATTTTCAAGTAAGTTTCTTCAGACAACAAGGAAGCTTGACTGCCTGAATCAATTAAGGTGTTGACAACAATTCCTGAAATGATAATCTTTATCATGGGACAGTTGTACAAGATAGGTGGCTCAGACATTTTGCTAGGTTCCAAATAATCAATGTCAAGGTCTATATTATTGATAATCCACATCATGCTGTTCCCCATATGTTTAAAAATAGGGCCCCGAAGTGAGGAACATTCCTGCGAGGTCCTTTTTAATTTAATGCCCCGCTACTTTTACTACCTTTTATATTTTTCTTTGGTATTGTTGGGATACCACTAGTAGAAGGCTGATTCTCATTCAGAATTCTACTCTTAACTGTTGGCCTACTGAGGTGGCTATTCTGTCTACCATAGGGATTCATCCTATAATATCCTTTTTCTCCAACTAACTTCCTCCTTCCCATATGTGACCTATCTGCGAAATTGATATTACTCACCATCGGATGGGTGTCTCTATTTACCCTAATTCTATTATCAATATTCCTATCGCTGGTCTCTAACGAATCTAAAATTTCTACTACCTCTTCTATGGTATGTCTATCAGCAGTAATCAAGATCTGTTCTATATGCCTCGGCAGATTATGGCAAATTATTCGCACAATTTGTGTCTCAGATAAAGGATAAGCTGTCAAGGTTTTCAATTTGACGGCCTGACTCCTAAACAACTGAGTATAACTACCCTTATTTGCATGATATCTTTCCTGAGATATCTGATATCTCAGGTTATCTTGGCGGTCTTCCCCCCAAAAACTGGCTAACATGAGATATTTGAAGTCTCCATATGTTTCTGGTTTAATAAATAATGATTGCCACCAGTCTTTAGATGCTGCACACAAATGGTTAGCAGCAATAGCAATCTTTTCTATCTCAGATAAATGACATAAGGTGAATAACTCCTCCAGATTCTGGAGATACTCGTGTGGATTCTCCAGATATTCACCTCTAAAAAATTTTATTTTTAAGAAATTTTAAGGCCATGGAGCTATTACTTTCTGGCTCTAGCATGACTTTACTTCTAGCCTCATTTAATGGATCGTATATTGATTCTACTGGACTAATTACCATATGTAACTCAGATATTACTTGGTTATTTTGACCATTATTTGTTTCCTTTACTTGAGTTTCAGATAAACCTTTACTTTGAACAACTTTTTTACTTTTTGTAAAATTATCCCTATTATAGTCTATAGCTTGCATTCGACTCTCTAATTCTAACTTATAGTTCTGCCATTCACAGTCTATTCTCTTTGAACTATCTTTTAGGCCTACATTTAAATGTTTAATCTGTTGTACCAATTGGTTAATAGTTTCATCTTTATCTATCCCGAATTTATCTTCTAACATTTGATAGACTTTACTCTCACACTGAGTCATTAATTCCCCTATTTCATCTTGGAGATTATTATGTAATAGCTGTGCATTACTCTTTATTATATCATTAAAATTTTCTACTCTTCCCAAAACTTGACTTAGCTCACTTTCTAGATTTTGATTAATCTCACATTGGGTTAACTCTTGAGTTTCTAGTTTAGCTATTAATCTGGTAATTGGGCTCTGACATTATTTCACTACATTGTCAGGTGCTAGAGTTATATTTTTAACTTCCTCTTTCAAATTACTGACTTCACTTCTAGCACTGTCTAATTCTCCCTTAATAGATTCAACTCTATCCTGAACTTCTCTTTGAAATACTACTGTTTCCTTTTGATAATTTCTTATTTCCTGTACTTCATTGTTTAATACAATATATTGACTTTTAAAGTCCTGCTGGATAGCCTCAATCATATTTTCTGCCCTTTCAGAATTTGTTTCGATCTCTTTCCTTATTCTTATTTCCAGCTTTTCAGAGGCCAATTTTGATTCTTCTACATGATTTCTCAAATCTTCCCTTAAGTCCTTTATCTCCTGTACTTGATTTTGAGATGTCTCTTTGATCTCCTGCATTTGATTCTCTAATTTAATATTTAAATTTTGTATCTGACTTTTTAATTCACTTTTTGAGTTTTGTATCTGACTTTTTATTTCACTATTTGATTGTTCTAATTTACTATTTGAGTTTTGGATCTGACTTTTTAATTCACTTTTTAATTCACTATTTGAGTTTTGTATCTGACTTTTCAATTCACTATTTGATTTTTCTAATTTTTTCAAGAATTCCTCCAATGTATTTCTCATTAATTGATCTGGCTCATTTTCATGTTTTCCCTTTATTATTGTGGCTTCTTCTGGGTTAGCTATATCCAAATCTTCCCCTTCCTCTTTTAATTCTACACTAAAATATGAAGTCTGTGTATCAGGGGATTGTAACTTTTGGGATCCTCCCAAATCCTCAGAAATACTATGATTATCTTTGTTTTCACTCACATTAAAATTCTAACTCTTTTAGTATTTAACAGTACTGAAATATTAGCAATGAACTATTAATAAATTTATCGATAAGAAATTATTGACAAGACATCCTGCCTCCATGCCTCTCCTACCAAAAACAATCTACACCAAAAACTATGCTCTGAGATTTAATATCCCTAAAGCTCCAACATTAACTACTAAATATGTTTTTTTTTTTTACATGCTTCTTGGTCCATATAAGTCTCATTAGATATTATGTAATATAGCATAAGTGCCAATCACAAGACCAGACAAACAGATCATCATAAATGATAAAATCATTACAGTGTTTTAGGGAATTGCCTACAGACCACAACATCATAAACGGACAACTTAATTATTTATTTTTCAGTGGCAAAAGATTAGATCATATAATAGATATTCACATAATATCTTATGGTTAAACCAATTCATTATTGGCAAATATTTTTAATCAATGAATAACTAATCCATTCAAGTGCAAACAACATTAATATTGACTTCAAGAAAAGTTTACTAAATTCCCCATGGCCAGCTATAGCCATCGAAGGCCCCTGTAGTTGGGCGGCCATTTCTAACCAAATATTTTTATTATTTAGTTTATTTATTAGAAGTTTATCTTATTTTTTTATTTGTTATTTATGCACTTTTCACCCAGGACATTTCTAACCCAATATTTTTTTATTATTTAGTTTATTTATTTTTTCAGGTTGTTGTTAAGGCAACCAAAATAAAGCAACATATCCATTAATTTTCCAATATGATCTAAAATACCTTTCATATAATACAATTGTACATTTAATTCTCTTAAGCCATGCCACGATTGTAATAATAACAATAATTGATCACTTATTAATTTAAAGAATAAGTATAATAATATTAATCTCAGGGTTCTTTGTTTCATGTAAGGAAATGCTCGGCAGTATTGTGTTGTCACATATGACTGGCATTCTGGTCGGCTATAGGAAACATTTATTTTACTTAAATTCAATGTGTCTTCATCTCTCATATCAACTGCTATATTATTTAAAGAGATGATAATTCTATTCAATAATAACGTATAATTTTGAATAACACAGCCTTTTTTTTTTTTTTTTTAGAATCTCAGTCAGAATAATAAAAAGACAAGGGTGCTTTTTGTGTCCTTCCATCATCCATGACAACACAATAATATAACTAAGATTTATTACTTAGACAATTTAACTAAATGGGAATGGAATAATGTGCAACCAAAGTTAATGGTTTGGGAATAAATTCTTTTTTTTTCTTTACACAAAGGTGAATGTTTAATCTTAAGTTTTCAACTCCATAAATAATTATCATTAAACTAAAATATAATGACATATTCCGATCTGCTCAACTTTATTTATCTGGTATATTAAGTTTTTAAGAATTTGGAATGATTTCGGACTCAAGAAAAGGTTTTGCAAATATTGTGCAAACACTTATATTTAGCATATAAAAACAAAAAAAAATGAATCTACAACAAATTTTAACAAGACTATAATTTATTATTATCAAAAAAAATATATGAACATTTATTCAATAATCCCATAGTAATACAAAAATATAAAATATAACTGACATTAATCTGTATACTCTTTTGGTTATGGACTAGAGGTTACTACTTCTCCTGTATGCAATCATATGGATTGATTAACTAAAAGTACATTTCATTACTAATACATTGTTTATTAAATTTTGGTAACCTTGTAGAAGCTTTTATTCAAAATTATTGACTAACTATTTTTTTTTAAATGATTAATCCCATCATATGCAATATGCAAAATATTAAATTTATTTCTAATACATTTACTTTATTTATGGTCTTTAATGGGATAACCTATTCTAATTATAGGCCAGTTATCAGAAGTTACACTTACCATCTTACATTTAACTTAATGCTAACTTAAGTTATGATACAAATTTTATTCATACGTATAATTTTAAATATGAGTATTATTTAATTACTAACCAGAATTAAATATTGCATTTGAATCTTCCTTCAGTAAATAAGCGTTTTAAATTATGCAATTTTAATAACTTTCTCCATTGATTTACTTGTCAAATACTAGCAATATTTAATAGCACAATACAGATATTGATCCTAGTTACTAACACACTATTTATACTAAAGTGGATCTTGAGGAATTAACACCTCGAATATAACCTTTATCTTGCCCGGACTTTCAAAATTAAGCACAATAATCAACACCTTCCATGGTGGAGCTATCTTTATTTTCACATGAGGAATATGGAATAACCACGAAGGTCTGTAGAGTAATCTACTACATTAAAATATTTTGGTGGTTTCTTGCCTCTTACTTGGGCATACAACGAACACACACCAAATACAATCCTCTCCTGGAATTTAAACGAATGAAGCATACTAAATGCTAGATAAATTCTTGATCGTCCTATCTATGAGAATCGATCACTTGGGCTATAAACATACCCGAACATTATATTTAAAATCTTCCTCTCATGGAAAACAAAGCTTTTTGGGAGATCATTTTACACGTGTGCTCTTCCGATCTCATTATAATTATTACCTATGCGAATATTAAGCATATACCAATGCTATATCTGGGCAGGATAAGTAAATACACTGATTATAATAAACTTATGTTACCGTGTATACTTTGATCAACATCTGAAATCAATGGACATCATAGAATAAAAGTATAATAATTTTAATTTTAATAAAGGAACATTCAAAATAGTTGGTAGCATACTATCTTAAACTAAATAAAGTGGATGTGTTATTTAAGAATAATTAGGAATAAATTCCTCAATTAATACAGTATAAATTCGTTTCAAAACTTTAACAAGAAATATTTTGTTATAGCATTTTTTTTTTTTAGTTACTTCTGATAATTTTCAATATTTATTTTACCCCTTAAATATCTAAATATTTTTCTTTTACATATCTAACATACAAAATTTCTACCTACAATTGTATGTAATAATTAAAACATATTTTATAGATTTTTTCCTTTCGTGTTAAATATCAACTTAACCTATAATAATTATATTAAAACATACCTTTGTCATTACAAGGCTATTAAATATCACTTGACCATACAGACTTTAACCTATGTAATATAACAAAAAAATACATATCATTTATAACTTAGTTTTAAACAATCATTAATTAACAAGTGCATACTCTCTCATTAGAAAATGTTTTTCTGTTGAGCAATTGAAGAGCTTTATCCAGTCGTATTTCACGAAGCAAGTTTAAAAACAATAAACGCATGGTATTATTTCCTTTAAATAAAAGTTTTCTCTTATTTTGTGCGTTTAATAAATTAGGTAAAGAAAAATATAGCAGAATTGAAGATTAATTCTTACTTAAATTAAACTGCTACAATTTTGGGATCCAAAGAAAATAAAATATACATATTCTAACATAACAAACAGTTGACAATAGATGATAAACATACACAATTCTTTTTTTTTACTTTATTATTGACGATACGTACAATTCATATTAGCTAGCTTACTTATGGATGAAAATGCGCAATTTTTCCGAGATTATTCTGATAATAACTGCAGCTGATTTACATGTATAGGAAGTTTTACTAACTCCAACTGATGTGTAATATAATATATCATTTATTTTTATCATTAAGTCACTAAGATATTTGGTTTTGTTCATACTTTAGGAATTATAAATTTTTTTAACGGTAACTTCTCCGTAAGAATGCCCCGATATAACTTTTCCTATATTTACTCTGAGAAAGTTTATATTTTCTTTATTATTTTTTTTTTTAAAATATACAGGTGCATAATTTAATCTTATTTATCATTTATTATTATTTCCAGACAATTCTTGGTGAATAAAACATTTTCTAACGTATGTAACTACATTACTTGTAAAGGCAGACAATATTGAGAAAGAGCGCGAAAATGTTTCTAGTTGATTTTCATTGGTTTCAAATATTTCTTTCAATTATTTTTTTTTCTTTTTATACCAAGAAAATATCAATAAATGACATAAAGTTAATAAATAATTAATTTTTTCTTGGAAATCACTTCTTTTCCTTAATTTAGATATAATATAATTTTTCGTGACTCTTTTAGTTACATCTGTCATTTTTGAACTTTAGCGCGAGACAATAAATTTTTAAGTATAAAAGGTCTTTAAATAGGTAGATGGCACAGAAAATCAGGATATCTTATCAAAAAAATTTAGCCACACATTATATTATTAAAATTTTACTTTGATTACATTTATTTCTGCAAAATAAAATGAAAAAATTGAGTTACCAAATTTCAGCACTGTTCCTTCCTTGAAAACTAAAAGCAGACTATATATATATATTTTTTTACTTTAGCGACCTCTTACAGAAAAATAATCATTTGATTATAACATAAACAAAAGAAAGGAAAAACTTATTACAATCATATAGTTTTCAGTATTATTTACCTGGATTACAAAGTAATTTGACAATATAAAAAAAATAATAATAAATACATTAAATTAACAATCAGTGATGTATAATTCTTTAAACATTATTTTTTTTTTTACAAAAGAAATTACCAGAAGTTATTGTGCTTTATGATAAGACACTCATCCACTCTCCCCTCTACCCATCCAAAATCAATTACTGTTTAGCTTTTATACCATATTAATTTGCTCTAATTATTAATATCTCAATTAAATTATTCATGTTCTCTCTTTAAAAATGACATTGAGTTATTAAATCTATTAGTTATTCACCCAAAACATGCCAAAGTGAGTGAATAGCATACTTTATTAGTCAATTATTACTATTGTTATTTTATCTTTTTATTTCTTTAAAGAATAGCATTGTTTTCCTGCAGAAATAATGCCAAGTAAACCAAGTGTCAATAACACTAGGTTACAATATATATATATATATATATATTATATAATATATATATATATATATATATATATATATATATATATATATTATCGCACATATGCATATATATGAATCTATTATATATAGATTTATTATCACACATATGCATATATATGAATCTATTATTTATGAGAATATATGCAAAAATTGTAACAAAATGTTAAAGTTCCACCAATGGTGGTACTTTAACGTTTATTCAAATCAGTGATTGTAGCACCTCTACAACCATTTTTCTACCTTTTATCACCCAGGGGATGACTTGTGTGACCAAGTTGAAATGTCGGAATATCTATATTTAAAATTTTTTTAACACAGATGAACCTGCAAAATACGTCTTTTATATATGCAACCCGTGAAAATCTTTGTTTCAACGTATTTATATATGCAACCCGTGAAAATCTTTGTTTCAACGTATATATATATTCAACATCTCACCTACCTTTCCTAACAACAAATACTTGGGATGCAAATTCTATTGATCATAGAATAAGCTATTAATCTGATCTCACTTTAAATTATTTATGAGACTCTTAAAATACTGTCCTACTTTAGCTTAGATCAGTTGGGGTTACAGAGATCTATTAGGTGTAGAATGTATACTAGATATGGGGTGAAACATTATGTTCAATAGGAACAAAACATCTAAAAGAAATAAGTAATTGGAATTGATATATTTCTACTGTTTAAATTGACAAGTTGTAGTCTATATCTTATTTTTTCCAATTATACACATGCATTGAACAACCTCTACTGTGTGATAAAATTAAATTAAGAAAATGAAGATACAATGCTAATTAATTATATGGCATGTTAAGTTAGAGATAAATACAAGATAAAATATAACATTATTTAACTTTTAATGTTACAGTAATTTAAAATAAGTAACTGAATTAATATCTAATCTAAATATTAAGGATATATCTCAGAAAATTAATTTATTGCATAGCTTAATTTTAAATCTATACTTTTCAACAAGTACTAGTTACTATCATAAAAGTAATGACATATATTAAACATTATTCTAATAAAAATGGTAGTAGTTAGATAATGAAACAGGATATATTTAGATTTCAATCCATCATCTAAATAATAACTGAATGATAAAATTTTTAGAGAATCATTAAATAAACAGTGTTTGGATCAAGAAAAGCAACATCATCAGATCTGGACATTTTCATCATTAAATCATGGCATAGTGCAGTCATATCATATTGGATATGTAAATGTGTGTGCATGTGTGGAAGCATATAACACAAATGTATGTCAAAGAAGAATTCTGAACACAGCTGTAAATAAATAAAACATTTATTGCAAGATAATTTAAATAAACATTTGGTTTTATAGTTTACATGTATACATATTTTGGTATAATTCTAACATCTATGATTAAATGGTCTACATGAAAATAAACAACATAAAAATAAGCTTTCCATATTTCAATTAATATATGCCATCCATCAATCCATTTTCATAAAGGAAATGTTATAATACCATCACCAAAACAATAAACATGAAACTAAACTTCTTGGTATATTACTTATAAAATATATTCTATGACACAGAAAGGCTATAATACTAAACTAAGATAACAAAGTATGAAATTAATGTGTTGGTATCTTGCTTGAAATACACATACATTACCAGTCAATTCTAATATACTCATGAAAAATAAAACTCTGTTAAACACCGGTATTAAAATTATAAAGTGTAAAATTAAAATTCTTGGCATTTTTACTTCAAATGCACATCAAAATAATAAGAGAGTGGTTTAAATCTATGAGTAAAAGGTCAAGCTATCCTTCACAAACCAAATAAGTGAATCTATTAATTAGCTACACTTTTTTTTTTTGCTTGCTCATTCAAATGAGGATGAAGCATTATGAGAGTTGATGGTATAAAACCTAAATAATTAATAGAAAATGATTTGAAACAATAATTACAGAGTTACACATTAATGATGGATTTCTTCTTACCTTCCAGATGAATACTATTTTATGCCTACTTATGAATCATGCTATTTGCTATAAAATAATCAATATAACTAAATCCAATTAGTTTACTTATTAAATTGAAATAAATGTTATAATATTGATGATGACAATGGTCAACCAAACTTTCACACTAATTCTACTCCAGCTGTTCTGTGATAAAAATCAATTTTACCTTTATTTTATTTTCTTATTAACAAATTATCTTACACTTAGCTATGAATAAAAGATGGGAATGCATTCCACACAACTACATGAGAGATAAAAAGACTTTCCTTATTTATAATCACTTAAATAACAGTACACAATGAATCCCAAGTCTAATTTCTGATGCTTAAATGCTGGTGTGAACATTGTCCCATCATCAAAAACCAAGTCAAATAGACTGCTTGGCTTCACATACTATAATTCATAAAATACAATGAATTACTCTGGAGAATATAATCCACTCCTGACAAATATTTCAACAAGCTAAGAGAGAGATCTCTCAATTCATGACAATACAATATATAATCCACTCATGATGAATATTTTAATAAACTAAAGGCAAGTTTTTCTCCATTCCTGACAATATAATATATAACATAAACAATTCCTTCTGCGTAGCCAATGGAATATATTTCAATCTAAGCATTAAACATATAATAAATTTATTCTTAAATAAATTATATCTTACCACTTCTTATAGCACATTTCATCATTTGAAACCGATGGGAATTACATTATTTCTACTTTCAATTCAAATGTTATATAACTGGATTAACTAACAAACTGGTATATAAGCATAATAACACATACACAATTTCAAATCACATTTAATAAATATTGTAATTACATTACTTAATAAGTGATAAAAGAAATAATGAATAAATCTCTCATATCTGATAAGTATAATATTTCAACTTGGAAATATAATAATTATTATTAACTAAGCAAGACAAAATAACTTCTAGCAAAGCAAAGATGAAATAATTCTTTAGTGTATTTGGCATTAGCACAAAATTAAAATAAAAAGTTTGGTTTGGGATAAACAACAAATCTTTAAATTTTGAGTAAAACATTTATTAAAAAATAATTATCATATAATTTCTTAAAAATGCAAAGATAAACAATAAATTTTATATAATGACCTCTTTCAAAGACAAGCTGTTAACTCCTACATAGCAAATAGATATTTTTATTTCTAGCACACATGTGTATAGAAACACAAGTACATAATAAAAACTATATTAAAATAATATTAATTATCCAGTATAATATTTCTCCATATTATATCTTTGAAAAATTTTCTTGAAGAGAGAAATAATCAAATAGTAAAAATTAAAAAAAATATAAGACAAATTTTTAAATCTACCTATCTATCAAATGCTAACAAAATAATAATAATCATTAAAGTTTTTTTTTTTCTTAACTAGAATGAAAAGTTCATTTACAGTCTGTAGATGAAAATGTCATTTACAGCCTAGTATAATCATAAATATGGATAAACATATAACAATTTCCTGCAGGAATGTAAATAATCTTAAGTAGATTCAATTGGATAGTGTTTCAAAGTTCTCATAAAACTGCTGGCAATACAACACATGAAAATCTTCATTATGGTAACAAATATCTAATACTGCATAAGTTGAACAATAATTTATTATCTAATTCATTAGAAATATTCAAGCATTTGTTCCAAATTTTCAAAAGTCATTTATCAAGCAAGTTGTGACTCAGATCATAAAATCATTTAAATTCATGTAAGTTTATTGATAACATATTTTAATAAAAAAAATCAAATGCAAAAGAGGAGAACAATAAAATAAAAGAAATACATATCCAGTTTCATGCTCTTTTACCCATTCTTTTATCAGAATATTTAGAGATAAGTCAATAATTCCTTAATTATATGTCACTCATTTTTGTTTATTATTTCCAGATACAAAATGGTTAAGTATATATTTTATCAATAATAATAATAAAACAGATTATAATAAATTATTCACACACATTCTTCCATTTAAATTTTATTCCTTTATAGGTAGCAAAAATTATCAACAAAAGTCTATTAAGTGTTTAATAAAAAAGTTCAGCATAAATTTTCCAGAATAACAACAATAAAAGTCATAAATTCCAGTTATTTCTTTAGTGATAGAGATTAAATCTAGGTAAATCATACTTATAATGTAGGCATACATTTCAATTACTCCTTTAATATTAGAAATATAATTTTGGCAAAATTGATTTGAAATATAAACATGCATTTCACTTATTTCTTTAATATTAGAAATTGAATTTAAATAAATGTATAATATAGGCACACATATGCATCTCAAATGATGATCTTAGAATTTAAACCAGTCTGTTAAAAGCAGGGAGATGTACCTTATTTTTGAAGTGATTTATTTCTGCATATTTCCTCTTTTACTTCCCCCAGTAGAACCTTTGATTTGTCTTCATCCAGAAAATCAATAGTAGTTTTAACTTTCAAGCTTGGACCATGGATGAACGAACTTGTAGAAATGAAATTGTACTAATGAAAACTTTATGGAGAGTTAATTGTTGAAATCAGAAAAGCAAAATCAGTCATTTTTTTTGTAAAAGTATTCCCCTTTATTCCAGATATTTAACCCAAAGCATCTGTTCTCCCATCAATCCAAGGTCACTCAAAAGTTCAACCCTGGAAAAAAATTGCTTCTCCCATTGCACTGACTTAATTAATTCTAGAATAAGCAAGAATCTTTCTTTCCTGAAAATAAACAAAATTAAAAAATCATTTTTTTTAAATAGTAAATTGAACCAAGAATAAAATATTCTCTATTTCTAAAGTAACAAAATAAAAACTAATGATAATTATTTTAGCAAATAAAATATTTAATAGTGTATTTGTTGTTTAATAGTTCACTGGTCCAGTGATCTATTAATTCATTTAAAATTTAACTAAGTTAGTTATCCAAGCTATGGATTAGGAAATCAAATATTTTGCTATGAAACACGATATTTGGTGGTTTAATGAAGTAAATGAATGGAAAATGAAGTAGAAAGATGGCACAAACACACATGCACATCTCTAAATGTTGTACTATAGATACTAAACTGATCTGATTAAAAAGAAAATTTCTATGATTATGAGTCAATCATATTGCCCTATTTATATTAAGGATTGAAATATTGTAAGCAAATAAACAGAGAAATTACCAAAACAAATATCAGTATTGTTCTGCAGACAAATAAAACAAACTTGGCTCAACTTAAACTAAACTGACAATTTCTGTGACAAGCCAGCTTCTTTCTAACATTAATTACTCACCAATATATATATATATATATATATATATATATATATATATATTGGTATAAATATAAATTTATATATATATATATATATAGTATATATATATATATATATATATATATATATATAAAAGAAAGTTACTGTTAACACTATCTGAAATAATTATAGAAAATATACTAACCATTATACAATTACAAATATCCAGTAACTCCCTCTGTTTAAAGCTCTCTCTCTCAATAATAGACTAAAAGATACCCTAAGGTTGTAAACGATTAAATATTAAACAGTACTCAGGAAATAAATAGAACATCAAATTTAATAAACTAACAAGTTTAAAAGTTAAAAGACAAACTAAACATTAGATAATCTAAATTCTCCCAAACTATAAATGAAAAGAAAGTTACTTTAACTATCTGAAATAATATAGAAAATATACTAACCATTATAAGTATAATGTATAATGGTAGATATTATAATTATTCAGAGTGTAACAAATTCATTTATAGTTGGGAGGATAAGATAAAATCTAATGTTTAGTTGTTTAATAATTTGAATTGTTAGTATAGCAAAATTAAGATCGTTGTTAATTTATGTTGTGTTTGTTGTTTTATTTTAATCGTAATAAGTGGTTAGGTGAGTTGTTCTGGATATTTTATTTATATGTAGTATATTTTATATATATATATATATATATATATATATATATATATATATATATATATATATATATATATATATATATATATATATATATATATATATATATATATATATTATACCCTCACTTTTAGAAAAATATAATAATACCAAATTGGTCTAACTCAAACAAATAATTATGTTCACTTTTAAAAAATGTATCCAATCAATAATAATAATATATATTCTTTAATACTATCATTCATTAAACTAGCTTTAACTAATAAATAATAATATAGTTTTGTTTCCTAAATTAAATAAATAAATATCTAATAAAAATCATGAGACTATGAAGTGAGTTTACAAGTAGCAAGATGAATACATTGAGCCAGTACCCATAAGATACTACCTCAATGGCACAAGAATACTATTCTCTCCTATTATCTCAAACAATAAATCTATAGCATTCCTATGTCTTCAATAGTTGCTTACTTAACTAAAATTATCTCAATAAAATAATTCTCATATCTTTATCTAAATAATCTAGCTCAAATAATCTCAGGTTCTTTTAAAATAATTCGAAGCACTTATATTTTATGTAATTAAGCATGATAAGGGATTTAATATCATTCTTAACTACAACTGACTAATGCTAATACTAATTAATAATAATAATAATAATAATTTTCAATGTATACTCTAATCTCATTGTAATATTAATCATGTATAATAATAAATAATAACATAATGTAATCTTTTATTAATGTGGTATGATCTTATAATCTGAGAATATGTGGCAACCAAAATAATACTATAATTCTGTGTAAAATATTTTATGGTTATTCTATGACCATAATAATGATATATAAATAAATCAATTATTTTATATAGTGCATTAAGCTGTTTAACTATTACAATAATGATATAATAAATGAAGTTTCTTAAAAAAAATCATATCAGTTGTGCAAATATTGTATTTTAATTCAAAATCATATCAGTTGTGCAAATATTGTATTTTAATTCAAATTATCTGTGACTATGTAATTTTAATGTGGAGAAATTGAATCAACACCAAAGTTTATAAAACAAGTTTAACAAATTTTATTAACAAACTTAACAATAAAATTATTTACATTATTTACAATATTAAGGAACTTTTTTTACTCACATTTATGTACTTTTCAAAAATACATTCAATAAAATAAAATATAAGCTACAGAACATTCTTTTTAAAAAAAAAATATCTATTATTTTTTTTAAAAAATATTTTCATAGTATCTTTATTACATCTCCATTAAATTTCATTAAGTCAATATGTTCTAAAAAATATAAGATAAATTAATTATTTTAATATGCACTTATTATTGTTATTTAGTTCTTTTCAAAAATATAATTTTATTATTCCATATAGTCATTCCTCACTAAATAATGATGTGAATAACCTTAATTAATAGCATAACAATTAAACTAAACTGCTTACTAATCATTACTTTAAATATCAAATATAATGTATGTTCTGGTGTGTTATCATAGAATCACTTTTACAATACTTATGACTACTTATTTTCATTAAACATGATTTAGTTTTGTCCCTTTACTTGTAAAAAAATATGCATTATAAATAAGTCTTTGAAAAATACTTAATAATTAAATAATATCTTTATAAACCCCCTTTTAATTATCAATTATTTATTTTTATAAAAAAAAAATCATTTTTAAATATGAAAAGTTTTATGATTCTTTCACTGACAAATCACATTCTTGTAATCTTTACATTTATTTTTATCTTTTCTCTAAATAACATAACTTATCTTATCCACTTCAATAATAATTCTGCACTTCCAAACTTATTCATCATTTCATATTTTAAATACCATCCTTCATGATGTAATCCAAGAAATTTTGATAATAAATAAACAAGTAGGTATATGGAATAAACTAAAACTTTAACTTAATAGCACCTTTATCAATTAATCATCATGATAACAGTGTATAAGAAATAAGATATGACTTATTTGTCTAATAACCTCCACTACTGAATATAATGTCCTGGCTATTTATGCATCACTATGGAACATTAAACTTTAACACACAGAAAACAAATACTGCCATGAATATATACAAGATATAGGGCTAAGTTATCTTTACTTGCATAATCATCACTATTGTCTACCCTTATTTCCATATAAATAAACCCTACATAAAATATTATCTTGGCTTCATTTAACCTAATACTAAGCTATTATCATTAGAGATCTATCACTTTACATCGCTAAATTCATTCCCACACTTCTATAACAATAAATAAATTCTTGTTTAAAAATAACAATCTAACTGACTAATAAGACAAGATTATTTTATCCTTTGGTAACTCTCAAACCTAAATATAAACAATCAGTATCAATGTCATATTTTAATATCTTAATCACTTAAAATAAACACTAAGTTCAGTTATAATAGAATCATATACTTATATTTTCCTTATGTTTAAATATCCTTATAATATCAATAAAAGTATGCATATTCTTTAAAATGACTAAACAAATGATAAACCATGTGTATGCATCGTGTTTTATATATGTCCTCTTACATCCACACAAAAAATAATAAAATACATTATAAAATCATCAATATGTTTAAATTGTTACCATAAATAATATCTTCACTGGTGATTATTCAATTGAGATTTCTAGAACACGAACTAAATAAACATTATATATTATCATTTATTCCACATTATTATACTTTAAAATATTAAGTTCTTTTTTTAAAATTATTAAAGATTTTTATAAGAATTTATCATTAGGTCAGTAAATAATTTAATGTTTTATGTTCCTTCCCTATTTTTATTCTGTGAATAAGCATTAATATTATGTTTTAGTACAAAAAAAGTAGTTTTAAATCATATTTACAAAAACTCATTTGGTCAAAGTCATATGAAAAATGTTCTTTTCCTCCTTTACTGTTGATCCTCCTTCTGATGTCAAGACTATGCATGCTCTGATGATTTCATGTTATAGCACAAAAATGAATGATAATGTTCCAAATTAAAATATGGTAAGTTAATTTTATAAAATCCGGAATAACTGAAATAACCATTGCTTTGCTTCTAAAAGTTTTTAAATAACTCATAAATCCCATTGCTCCATAAATATAGTATTAAAAACACTTTTGATATTTTACACTTAAATAATTTTCAAAGTTTTGTAACTTTTATTCATATTTCCCAATGTTCAAGTTCTCTGATACAACAAATAAAATTCCAGCATCTCCCGATAGTTACGATGTATTTTTTATATTTCCATAAATACTTTTCAAAAACTTTTGTATGTCCAGCATATATTATTTAATTTATTTTAAAGATTTTTCAATATGATATAAATCATTTTGCTAATAATCTTAATTTTTATACCTTTAAAAAAAATCATTTTAAAATTAAGTGCTAATCTTCAGAAAGAAATATTTATAAACAATTTTTGGTCACATTAAAGTTTCTTTTAAAATTCATTATCTTATTAAAGGAAGCTCTCTGAATAAAAATATTTTCAGACTTTTTGTATTTTCCATTTCTGGTGAATTTTTTAAAAAAATCTCCGTGATGTCCAACTTGTTACTTTCCTTAAATAAAAATCATTAATTACAATAGGCAAAATTATGTGCCTAATGGAAAAATTATCATTCCAATATTTCCCACATAACTTAAAATTTAGTAATGGTTTATTCATGTTTAATGTGATGTTAATTTGGCTTAAATAAATTGGTAGGTAAGGAATTACTTAGTTTTTAGCCTCGCATTGTACAATCTTTTAATAATAACTTACTGTACTTTTTTTTTAATTTTAAAATAAATAAATTGACTATTACTGGTACTTCTAATCTTTTAAAACTGTAAATTACTAGAGATTCAGTTTTTTAATATAACTTACTCTGTCTATAGAAGTTGTATCTGTAGTAATAACAATAATAGTAACCTGAGAATTGTACACATGTTTTATATTTTCGCAAACTACAGATTTGATTGGTCAATTTCAACAATGCTCTGCCAACTTATTACAGCAACGCTGCATTAAAATTAAAATATAAATGATGACTCATCAAATATTTACAAATTATTACATTATTCAATTATCAGTTAATTTTTATATTTTATTAAAATCAATTAAAATCCTGAAAATAATTTTTAAAATCATATCATAATATTTATTATTGCTTTAAAATTTTTTAAAACATAGTTATTTTTAAAACAAAATAAAAATCTACTTTTACTTATTACATTCATTTTTAAAAACCCAACTTAATATTTATAACAATTAATATTATTTTATTCTGGGATAGACAAATCTAATATTTTTTAAATCTTATATTAGAATTTTAAAATAGTTTTACAACTTTACTAGAAAAACTTCTCAAGCGCACATGTGAATATCTACATATCAAGTGATTTACAAAATTACATGAGATGCTCATAATTTAATTGAAAATAAAATAAATGATTTAATTTACAAAATATTACATAAAAATAATATTATAGCAAAATTTAGAATAATTATTTTAATATTATAAAATCAAATATGCACTTGTCTCCAATATTATCACTTTTAATTAATTGATTTTTAAGTAGAATTATTAAATATAATTATTATTATTGAATAGTCTATTTATTTAACTTTAAATTATTACTTTTAAATTTTACTTTAATCATTTATTTACAAGACTTATTAATGCAGTATTTATTATGGCCAGTTTTCCCAACCATACAATATTATAATTTATCTTTAGTTAACTTTTTTTTAAAATACTAACACAATATTACATAGTAATTATTTTTACCTGCTCTAACTAGATTTTCAAAAGATTATCAACACGTTACATACATCATTCCCTTACTTAGCTTTGAAATTTAAAATTTTCTAGTAAATTGATCTAAACAATTCATCCTAACCTAAACAAAAGGGTACAATATATATATATATATATATATATATATATGTACCCTTATGTATATATATATATATATATATATATTATCACACATACATATATGTGAATCTATTACTTATGAGAATATACACATAAAATGCCTGCTTGTACTGTATGTATTATTTTAATCTATGATTATAAAAGGAAAATAGTTTTCTCAATGCATATGTATGGACTTCTAGCAGATTACAAGTACCAATCTTATATAAAATAAGAATTACATGAAGCGGATAAACTAATGATGAATAAACTAATATATAAATATGGTCTAGAGAGGTTTGACTATCGACTAGCCCAGACTCAGGTCGGGTGGCATTATTGCTGGGAGTAGATATGGATTGGAAAATAATCACCCTCATATCACAGCACCCCTTAGAAATTGAGAATTTATCTACATATAAACCCTCATGAATGACCACGAGTAAACAAAACAAAATAACAATATATTACATACATGATTTTAACAGCTAACATAAATTTTATTGGTTTACAAATTAACGTCAATCGATAATATTATATGAACGAGAAAGAAAAATCCCTCAATAAATGAAACTAATCCTCTGCTGTTTTGATTAACACACACCGATAGCATGCATTCATATATACAATCTACATTTGAGGTAAGATTTAAAAGTCGAGAAGAGATTGAAAAGAAATTATTCTCTTTTTTATTTATTAAGTTTTTTTTATATATATATTTCATAATTCTTAGTTTAGTTCAAGGCAAGCTTGCACAATTTGTTATTTTTCAGTAAAAACTCTTAAGTTGATTTTTTAACTATGTCTAGAGAATCTGTTGTGAAATTTCGATCGAAATCAATACAAAAGTTTATACTACCTGTCTTTCCCTGGGGCGCTTGTAGAATAAAAACACATTTACAGTTTAATATGAATCCAGGTAAATATACAACATGTGAGGGTTCTTCTTTATTTTTACCAATTTTACTTTTCTTGAAAGTTGACGATTCACAGCTTTGCTAATGTATACGCACACACCAACACATTAATCTATTTTTCCATCGATATTAGATTTATTCTAAGGACTTGTAAAAAATCACATCGCACAATTCTTTTCTATTCAGACAATCTTTAATATCACTGTGAGGTAATTGCTTTATTTCTTTCATCCTCTGAGGCTCTCACACACTTTCTTGGAAAACATCAATTATTTTAATAGATCATTTAATACGTCATCTGATTTGTAAAACATATTTATAAGTTTTGGTAGCAATTAAACAAACTCTATCATTCCAGAATATTTATAATTCTGACATTTAATTTCAAATATATTCAGTTCCGACTTTACTTGTCATCATAATGAAATTTTATGATTAAATTTATCAATTTTCTTTTTTCCAACTTTACTTTTTTAATTAATAAATAATAATTCATTAATATTTCACAATATTTCATACAAAAAACAGTTTATCTTTCATTATGATTATAAAAAAGCATTCTATAGTTTTTTAAAGTCCCCTTTTAAAGTAGTTTTAGCATAAGTTCAAGATTATAGATATCTCTAGAAATTAATTCATTTCTTTCTCCTTTTCTTCCAAAACAACTACTCAAGCAATCCCTAAAAAATAGCAGTCTTTTCTTCCAAAACATTCACTCAAACAATTCATATAAAACAGTTTCAGCAAAATTATGATATGGGGAAAATGATACCTGTGACATTTTAAGCTTGCAATGCCAGGGGGTTCATTCCAGATGTCTCATCTCACAACACATTGTATGAAAATTTTTTAACATTGTGATCAGATACTTAATGAACTTTGAGATTAGAATGATTTACATCTACATTCTTACAAAACTTATTAAAACTTTACTTTTCTAGTACAAAATTTTAATAGAATTTTTAATGAAGAAGTACAACAAGCACAAACACCCTAAGAAGAGTGACACATCAACCAGAATCAACAATAATAATAACAACAACTCAAAGAGATGCATGGCTTATTATAATCTTTGGTTGTCAATCAACTTGAACAATGCTTCATTTTCCTACTCTGTCCTTGTATTAATTTTCTATTGGTTATGACTCTTACTTTTGACATTAATTATTTATATTACCTAAATGATCATGTGATTTACTTGAAATTTTCCTCATTTTAAATTGTATTAATAAAGTCAAAATAAAATAAAAAATGTAGCAAAGTGAAAGTAAAAATAATCTAAATAAATGATTTCATTTAAATTGATTTTTTATGACTGAATATTTTTAAATATTTCTTTAAAATTAATTTAAAATTGTTACCCTTTCAATTTGCTGTCAAATGATGTCAAACATGATGCATGAACATTTATAATTTTGAAAATAATGAAAATTACATTTATATGGGCACACATGCATGAACCCATATCAATAACCATTCAAGCTGAAGTATGGAGACTACAGCTAGTAACAAACCTATTCAACATTCTCAAATTTACTGACCTAATCAAATATATTGATGCCTTAATTCTATATCACATTGCAAGTTAAATTTGTGATTGAAACTTACACATCTATTTCTTTAAATTAAATGCATTATTCTATTATTAAAACAGGCAAAACTCTCCATGCAGTAGTGTCATTCAGTGTCAACCAGAGTAATGAATGGATTCCAGAAGGCTTGTGCATAAAATTCCTATCTAGTACCTACTCATTTAATATCCTCAGACTTTGCCTGTTTTAATACCAGTGATGTGCTAGCATAAAAAATAGTGATCATGTGATATTTAGTTGTTTAACATTATTCTATTAATTGCAAATTTTAACACTTAACCCTTCTCCTTCTAAGGTGACTCATCCAATCCCAACAATCAAGGAAAATATATGTAAATCCACTGATTTATAGACTTTAAACTGTATTTCAAAACACAACTATTTTAAAATATTATAATCTATAATTTTTAAACATTCTTTGTCTAACACAAGGTCTCAGATAATCACCTAGAATAATCTAAACTGATGTCAGTTATATATCCTTTCAATTCTCTAGATTTTTGTATATTTTTTTTTGTGAATGATGCATCTATCATGAAACTATCTTTGTCCAAAGCCAAAAGTTACAATATATATAAATATTAAAAGCATAAAGCTATAAATAAATAACCAAAATTTCCCAAATTTACAACTCAACCAGATTAGCCAAAAAATAAAGTTTAAATTCTGACCAATGCTTTTACTACTACAAGATGACTCTCAAATGGAAAAAAAACTACAAAATAACAACATATTTAAACTGAACATCATATGCTCTTAATATTAAAAGAACTTTTAAATAAGTTAATTGGTTCTGAAATCATAAATTTTTAATAATAAATATTCATTAATTCTCCTGTTTATACAAATTTTTTTAAAGAATACAATTTTAGCTTCATCAATATTAATAGTGTGACCAATATCTTTTTCATGGATATATAAAACAAAACAAGCCACACTATTTCTTCTTTGAGAGAAATGAAATAAAAAGAAGAATTAATGAATCTTTATTATTAAAAAATTATGATTCTAAAGTAATTAACTTATTTTAAAGTTATTTTAATGTTAATGCTGTATGGAAAGTAAGCGGAATTGTGGGCAATATTTAGTTTAAATATGTTGTTATTTTGTATTCTTTACACTTGAGTAGTCTGATTGTGGCAGTGAAACCATAGGTAATGTTTTACACTTTATTTTCTTAGCCAGAGTGTTTGAGTTTTGAATTTGGAGTAATTTTGATTATATATATTGTAAGGTGATGTCCAATTCTTATAAAAAAAAATAATAATAAGTAACTGATGTTTTAGGATAAAAATGTATAAAGATTAAATAAGCAGCCAATTTTTAAAACCTAATTTTTTTTTTAAATATTTGGAGACATATACACATATATATACACACAAACATAACCATAAATTCATGAAGGAATGAACACATTTTTTTTTATTAAATGTAAAATAAAATATATACATATACACATGAATGTAGATTTTAAATCATGACATGACAAAATAAAAAAAAAGAATATTTAACATTAAATTCTAGTAACCACGTTTCTTTTGTTTAAAAAAGAAAAAAAAGAGTAAACCTTTGTTGATTTTGGGAACGTGGAAAAATATCTAAGCAACAGATTTTTTTTAGTTGTTGTTGGTTTTTGTTGTTCAACTGAAGTGCATGAAAGTAAAGTTGTAAAGAATATTTTAATTATTATATTAGTTATTAGGATTTCCTTTCTTTATTAATATTAAACTATTTAATATTTGGAATTTTATTATTGATAAGTGTAAAATGTTTTAAAAAGAAAAAAAAAACATTATTTAATTGATGAACTTTCGTTCGTTCAAATAAATGCTAAGAGCATCATAGTTATTTAACATTGTTAAAAAATATAATTGCTATCAAATGTTTCTGGGATAAAATAAAATCAACTAATGATGAAATAGAACTTTATTAACATTATTTTTAAAGTAAAATCTTTATCATGCATTTCATACATATATAAATAAAACTGCATAGAAATAGCGTTCGCCTTATAATATAACGCCTTATAATATAACGTAAGCCTTGGAAAAGGATTCATATTTAATAATTTATATTGTGTAAATAAAATCTAACAATGCACTTTTGCTAATTGAGTGTCAGGAGATTTTTCTATCCTCTTGGTGTCGTTGACGTGTGATGGAGGATCATATTTATTGGTATATATTGTTTAAATCAACGTGGAAAGATCTTGTTATGGAATGGAAATGCATGGCTTTAAAATCAAACGCAGAGGAATTCAATTTCGTCATGGGAATTGTAATGCATAGAATGTCAACATGACTAAATATACATGAAGGAAAGAAAGACATTATCTGCTAAGAATACAGAAGCTGCTCTTAAAAATTTAATGTGCTATGGTTTTAAGGAATTCCAAAATTTCATTATATTTTATGTTTCAAATATTTTTTTTTTTAAATGTATACTGAGAGTTGGGTTGTGAATTTTTCTCACTCTTTTATTCAAGTGTAGCAAACATTTTTTTTTAAAAAAAAAAAAGAACCCATTTGTTTAGATTTTTATAGAGTGAGAGAGGTGCACAACTCAAACTATACATCAATATATTATATATGTTTGTAAATAAAATATTATCATAATGGAAGGTTTAAATTAAACTGGACAATGACTGAAACAAAAGGTAAGATTTTAAATATTTACATTTATTAGATAATTAATACATTAGAATCAAACTAATTAATAAGTAAATATATATAATATTTTCTTAACTATACAAAACACAAATTAGCAATTCATGGACATAACCTTGAGGTACATTTAAAGGACATAAACAGAATGATAATCGTACATTAGTAATATAATTTTATATTTAAAATAATTAATACATTATTGTAAATTATGCACTAAATTTTATAATTCTTATTTCAACCCATATTTTAATATTTAAATTACAGCTAGTCTTATTGTTGTAGAGATAAATTAATGTTTTATAATAATCATGTATATATTCTGTTGATTTATAAATATTATAACTATAAGCATGATCTGTCAATAAATATTTATTGTTTGAAGTTAAAACCTTTGTTTCTCTGGTCTCTAGATTGTCAAGCATCATTCATACTTCACTCACCAGAATAGCTATTATACATGCATACATATTTTTAATTTATTATTAGCAATAGCCATTAAGGATCTATATAGAGCTCACATTATTGCCATCCTATTTAATTCCATCCTTGAGCAGAGTTAAAGGCAAATGTCTACACTGAGTTAGAACCTGGAGTAGTAATAGGACCTGTAAGTAGAGAAGGCTCTGGATGTACTATCCTTAAAGGTTTTACAGTCCGTTACATATTTTGGTAACCCAAACATTTGGGGCATCAATTAATTATATATCTTACCCTGTAGATGCCCGGTACATTTTACGGTCCATTTCTATATATATATATATATATATATAAAATACAGAAGATTGATAATTGGGAAGTGCTTTCATATATATATAATAAATAAAATATCCATTAATTAAAAATAATATTGTAATTATAATTGAAATCATATTTTTAATGGTTTACAAACAATCCTTAAATCTGCAGAAGTACTTTCGGTTACTTTCTAACCTGCCTCAACTGCCATTAAATTTAAAAACCAAAAGTGGAAGCAAATGTAATCAATTCAAATTCCACGAATCTCATATTTTAATGTTAGAAGCTTGTTGATTTATTAAATGTGTTTTATTCCTGTTTATAAAAATTGCCTTTTTAATTTTCTTTTACTATGGTTTCTCTCTTCATGAAGAATTTTCACATTTTCAAAATTAAATTTAAATTTATATTTACATGTTTATTCGTGATCAAAGAAAACTGAAGGAGATATTAAATCACCATTATTTTTATTTTTTACACGCTTATATAACAATTCATGTTCCTTCAATCTTTTCTCAATACTGCACCTAGATTCTCCTATATATGATAGCATACAATCACAAAAAAATTGATGTAGGACATTACTTTTTTGCTTGACAGGTATGACATCCTTAGAATTATTGAGTAATTTATTAATATTGTTTGGAAAATAGAATGAAACATTAAACACATTCTTATATAAATCCTTAAAAAATTTTACTTGTGGATTTGAAATAAATGGAATAGATATCCATTTTTTACTATTAATCTTCATTTCTTTTAAATTATAATAATTCTTTTTAAATTGACATAAAGTATTGGTTATTTGTTCCATTTTATAACCAACATCAAGCAATTCCTTGGCAAAAATGTCAATATTTTTCAGTTTATCACTTTGGTCACAACATAATTTTTCATTCCGAAACAAAAAAAGATTTAAAACTTGCCATCTTATGCATCATTGGTACTTTTGATTTACAATTTATATATCCTCTTTTTTTGCAGTGGCTTAATTATTAGTTTATAATTTAATATACTATTATCTCTTGTGATCATTAAATCTAAATAGTTAATCTTATTGTCCTGTTCTTTTTCAATAGTCCATTTCAAGCCATTCAACTTATTTAATTCCTCTATAAGCAAATTTATACCATTAGTATTTCCACAAACAAAAACATCATCCACATATCTTTTGTAAATTTTAATATCTCCAAAAATACACATATTTAAAATACTACTTTCATATGTAGATAAAACGAAATTGCGAACTTGTGCAACTACAGGCAAACCCATAGGCCAACCTTTAGTCATTTTATAATATTGACCTTCAAAAGATATAACAATGTTATCATTAAAAAATTTTAAAGAATCAATGATAAATTTTATCATATATTTACAAATATTTTTACTGTTTAATGCATGTTCAATTATTTTTATGGAATTCATTCTATCAATAAATCCATACATTTCTGTAACATCCAATGAAGCAATAACATCATTTTTATCAATCATTAAGTTTTTAATACTATTTAAAAGTCCAATGATGAAGCAATAATATTTTCCCCAAATCCTAAAAAGTCTTGTAAAAGTTTACCAATATATTTAGAATTCTGACTTCTAAGAAATTGAATTTAGGAAATTTAAATAATGAAACAAAAAATATAGAAATTCAAAAAATGAATAGAATTTATTTAATTGAATGTTTAAATTTTAAGACGGAAGGGGAAAAAGATTTCATATATTGGGACAACAAAAAATACATTAAAAGCTAGACTTACACAACATTTATATAACAAAAATTCAAATATTTACATACATTGTAAAGTTTTAGGGCATAAAAAATTTAATATTAAAACGTTGAAAATGGTTAAAAATTACAGGGAAGGGATGATAAAAAAATATTTTTACATAAAAATGTACAATCCTACTTTAAATAAAATTAATGGAGTAGATAAGAAATGTAAAATAATGTATAATTAAAATGAAATGTTTAAATGGGTTTAGGTAAATTGTTAAAAGTGTTTTATAAAAAAAAAAGACGTAAAAGATGTTTGTTTTATATATATTTAAAACTCTAGATTAGGAACGTAATTTCAAGAGGGTTTTTTTTAGATAAGATTTAAAAAAGGAAAGGTCATTTGAAATTAGGGTTGGTTTTTAAATTTGTATAAATAGTTTCTTGGATGGTTTTAAGATTTGTAGTTAAATAATGTAAAAGGAAGTGTAATAAAAAATAGTACTGGGGGAGAGATGTTAGTAAAATATAATTATATAAGAATGATATGTTTGTTACTGTTTATATTAATGTAATATGAAGGTATTTATGTAATTGAGGTTTATTTATAAATATGTATTTTACGTTTTTGTTGTAGATCCTTGAAAATGACTGTAAGATAAAAACAGTTGAAATGTTTGAGATGGTATTATATATATAATATATATATATATATACCATCTAGACATATATATATATATATATATATATATATATTCTAACCTTATGATTGTGTATTCACTTCTGAGCAATATCTAATATTAAATAAAATAGGTTAGCTCAGTTACCGATTATGTTTGATTAAATGCAAATAATTGATAAATAAAATATCCTGCATTATATTTAAACATTCTACTAGCAAAATAATGAAAAGGTTTGGTTTATAAAATAAATATATCAATATTTATTATATCATGAGACTTGGAAGTGAAATACAGATGACAAAAAAGATTACATTGAGCCAATATCCTACAGGATACTACCTCAATGGCATAAGAACACTATCCCCCCTATTACTATCTCAAATAAACTTATAGTATTCTTACAACTGTAATAAATTCTATTCATTAAGATTAAACTAATAATTAAATCTTGATCTTTTATTTACGATAATTTAGCTCAATAAAATCTCAGGTTCATAAAACTATTCTAAGTTAATTAAAATCACTGTAGTAAAACATGATAAGGGATTTTTATGTCGTACTCTACTACACTTAACTAATAATAGTAATAATAATAAATAATAATAATAATAATAATAATAATAATAATAATAATAATAATAATAATAATAATAATAATAATAATAATAATAATAATAATAATAATAATAATAATAATAATAATAATAATAATAATAATAATAATAATAATAATAATAATAATAATAATAATAATAATAATAATAATAATAATATTCTTCATTGGATGCATTAATTTTTATACATCTTTCCTCTCTATTATAATTTTATTACCATAACAAATAAGAAAATACTATAATATAATCTTTTATCTTCATATAATAACGTAATAAATATGTGGTAGCATTTTATAATCTGACAAATATATGTGTGACAACAGATAGCATATAATTTGATGTACTGTTATATAATCAATTTATGACCATAAGATAATGTAAAAATGTTTTTTCTTAAATAAATAAATTCCAAGAAAATATTCAAATTCTTAAAACAATACTTTATTTATTTCTGTGCAAAAATATTATGTTTGATTCTATTATTCTAGGTGTATCATGCGTTTTAATGGAAAAGAAAACAGTCTGAACACACAAATTTTGAAAACAAATTTAACAAAGTTTTATTTATAACAAATAAAATTAAATAACAATTTATTTACAATATTTACAATGGGTATCCTCAATTTGCACCGTTATACATTTCTTATTAATTAGTTCTTAAAACAATGGAGAATCTATTTAAAGTCTTCACTCGGACTTAAAAATAATAATAATAAAACAATACAATTTTATTTATCTCTTTGTGATCAATCTTTATGATAAAACTATATTTCTTTATACTTATTTTAACATATCATATCCTTAAATATTATTTTATTATGCTTCCGTTTAAAACATCCATTGAAACATAGTACGAAAAACACAAAATATAATAATATCGAGTATGGATCTTTTACTAAAAACAATCTTCATTTGGCAATGTTGACAAATACTATATAAAATATATAGTGTTAATTTATTACTAGACTATGTGGACGTCATTGTTCAATATACTATGATTATTAAATACAATATATCCTATTTAACATTACTCTAATACTGAATATCTGTAATCATTGATGTATTCCTTATTATTTAAAAATAAATACAAAATCGTACTTATGTTTATTTTACATCATTTTTGCTTTATAACATTATATCTTAAAAATATGCAATACTCATAAAAAATGAAATAAAATATTTAAAAGTTATTTAACATTTCAAAGAGCAACTTTGCTTTATTTATTTTATTCCTAAAATTTATTTTTATTTCCAAAATAAATTTAGTACATTTCTATGATTCTTTTTCCTTTTGAGTCCATTGGATTTTCAATTCCAACTTGCACAAACTCTACTCCTTCTTGCAAGTAAATGAACTTATCTTATTCAGACAATAGCATATCTTATACTCTAAATCATTTATTATTTCTTTACAAAATATTCAATACTGTGTGATGTAGTTACTTTGGAAATTGAGATAGCGAATCGATGTGTAGGCCTAGGGAAGAAAAATTAGAGTCTACTCATAGTACATATTGAATAAAAATACCATGGCACAGTGTATCTAGAAAAAAATAAAGGCATGACCTATTCTGTCTAATGTCCTTCACTACTAACAATGATTTAAAAGCTATTCCTTCAGCTTTATTGAAACATCAATACTTAAAGAAAATAGACACTGTCCATAAGTAAATATACAACTACAGCGCATTGTTAACTGTATAGTATACCCAATAAGATTACAAAAATACTATTTCTATTCCCCTTAATACATCCTGCATTGATATCAACTCTTTAGTTTCATGTTCTCCAGCTTCCTCTTAAAGTCACTATCTTATCAACATTTCCTAATAGATTTATTAAATCTTACAATGACAAATAAATAATTCACATATTCAAAATAATAAATAAAATTCAATTATAATTAAAATGATCTCACTAATATACAAGAATTGTCTGCTTTACTTCCCTGTCTCATATTCTTAAAACACATACAAACTAGTCATATAAATAATTTGAATGTCCAATAATATTAAAGTTTTTAAAAGAATAATATAACTATTCATCATCATGTTGTGTTATCATATGAAATTAAAGTATGCATATTCCCAGAAATAAATCATAATCTCATAATTTAAAAGTGTTGTACAAATGCTTTTACATATAATTTAACATTCATACTTCCATACATTATAACTTATTGGCAATCTGCAAAAAAAAAAAAGAAAAAATACATCATAAAATATATAAATATTCACAATTATTACCTAAGTGATATCAGCTTGTAATCACTTATGAAGTCTTCATGTTCATCAATTATATAAAACATTGCATATATAATGCATAGTTCCATACTTAAAAATGTTAACTTATTTAAAATATCAAACTATTTTACTGTAAAATTATTATATCATTAGTACTAAAATTAATATTCATGTTCCTACTCTCCTAATTAAAATAATATTACACTTAATAAAGTTAATAAATAAAAATCAAGCCTATAATTACGTATATCTTGAATTGACTCTTCAATTGACGAATGTTCCTTTATAAAGTTCAAATGTTTTTATTTTCTCGAGAGTTTTTTTTTTTTTTTTTGTAAAATGTTCTCCTCAAGAGCAATTTTAAACTTCCCCCATTGCTAAGTTTCTCTTGCTTGATGATGAACAACTGAATTTTCCCGAACTTGGTACATGCGTTGTATGAACTTCCGGCGCAATGAACGATGTTTAAAATGAATAATAAAAAAAATAAGCGATGTCTAAAAATCTTGGAAAAGTAATAAAAATAATCATCAATCTGTTCTGGCAAAGTTTATAGAATAATAGTTCATAGTTTTTATTTTCCAAAACGATGATTATTAAAATAATAATACAATTGTAATGTTGAAAAATAATAACTTGAAGCTTCTATTCTAGAATATCTTGTATCGGCTTGGTGATGCATCATGTTTCGGTAATTTAACTATGGGCAATCCAGGTAAACTTACTTTTTGCGCAACCTTAAAATATTTTCTGTAAATTCCATATTTCTGTTTACTCACATATTCCATTTCTTTATAGGTTTACTCTTTAAGATAATTTTACTATTTATTATCCATTTATAGCTGCTTCATCATTGTTTTAAAATTATCAGTTTTTAAATAATTTTTAGCAAAAATGTGTATAGCCCTATATAACTTAGGTTTTAGAACATACGCTTTTCTGAAAATACTTTACATTAGTTTTTTACTTATAATAGTTTTCTTAAAATGTTTATAATGTTTTCCTTCAAAAAGGATAAAACATTTATCTTCATAGCATTATATTTTCATAAAATTATTATATAACTTATAATAAGACTTGTCAGTCTTAAACATGACTATCTCGCTATTATATAAAAAAAAAAATGTGTGGTTCATTTTTTAATCAGCAAGTAGCTTTTCTGTTAAGCTTTCTGTACAATGTCCAAAATAATTCTTTACTTATTAAAACAGTTCTCTTGATTAATACCATTGATATTGCATTAGCAACTATTATACTTATTTTTAAAATTTTCATTAAATACATTTTACTTATTGGCATATCCATATCTTTATTTGCGAAGTTATATTAAGTTTCAACGAATAATTTTGGTAATGGGAACTTTAAATTAGTAATGCATATTTTTTAATAAAGTTATTAAAATATACTTATTCTACGCTCTCTTTGCAAATACTTTAAAATAAATATCCTATTAGTTTGCAAATATATTATATGAGAGCAATAAAAATTGACTAAAATAAAATTTTTAAAATTACTATTACATCAATTACCAACCACACCGATCACCCACGACACTGATCACCCTTGACATCAATCGTGCAAGAGTATTTATACCCTACACAATACCTCATCCTATTGGTGGATTATTACTTTTCATTTGATACCAAATTTGCATATTGCTACAGTCTTACACAATTAAATTTCAAAAATAAAATATGACACATTATAATTTTTAAAATATTATTTAAAAATATTAGTCTTAAATCAATTATTATACTTTACTAAATTAATTAAACATTTCAAAATGACTTTTAAAACAATATTTAATAAATTTATCCCACCTTTAATATTTCATTTATCTATTTTATTTTAAAACAAAATATTTAACTTATTATTAACTGATATTCATCTTATAATACTATTTAAAACATTTTATACGACTAACTTAATATTTGCTTTATGATAGGTAAATGAATATATTCAATTCTATAATGCAATTTTTTAAAATATTTTGAACTTTATTAATTCAAATACTAGCAAGCATGTGTGCATTACTATATTATGCAGGTCACATGATTTTACAACCTATACAGATTGTATCCAATTTACTGTCTGAAAATTAAATGATAAATTGCAACACTTATTATATTGAATAAATAATACAATTATATAAAATTTGAAATAATAATTTGGAAAATATAGAATTAAATATAACTTTTACTACCATAAAACTTACTTTTAGAATATATGATATTAATTATAATTATTAAATATAATTTATAAATTTAAGAATAACACTTATTCAACTATAAGTTTAAACTATTAAAATTTTAACTTTTTAAACATATTTTAAGCATTTATAGCTGCATTATTTATTATGGCCAGCTTTTCCAACCATATGTAATTAATGTGTTTAGCTTTATTTAACTGTTTTAAGATTATTCATTATAATTTTATGCATTACATATTTTTATTTAGCTTTAAATTGTACTTTTAAGATATTATCAATACAATATAACTATTACCCAAATAGAACACATCCCAAATTTCAAATTTTTTAGTAATTTACTGTGATGAGCTGATTCTGACCTATAGAAAAGGGCACAATATATATGTTCAGTATTGATATAGAAAATAAAGTTTTTGAAAATAAAATAAAAAAGAGATTTTTTTTTAATTTGTTGATATTATTGGAGAACATATATATTTTAAAAGAAAAAGTGATTGTACATTTGTTATGTTATAATATATGATTTAATATTTTATTAAATGTCAGTCTGACCAGGTATATGATTGATATGTGAATAGTAATCAAATTTACTTCTCTGCTTGAGTAAGGGAGTCCTCTTAAAAGTCATATTAATTAAAAATTAATATGTTTAAATGTAATTTAATTAAAATTAGATTTAAAATAAGTAATTAGACTTAGTATAAGTAGTAAAAAGATTTTATATTTTTTGTTGGGAGTTCTCGTTACAATATATAGAAATTTTAAAAAATACAGTAATCAAAATTTGTTAAAAAGAACAAAAAATATAAACTTCACTTAGGAGTGCTTTCAACTATTATATTATTTGTTCGTTTTAACAAATTTTAATTACTGTAATTTCTAATATTTATTTATAAGTTTATATATATTATTTTGAAAAAATACAGTCATCGATTTCTACTATTTCCTTCGAACTAACTTATCTTGTCATTACATATCAAAAACACAAACATTCTCACCTACTATGGTGGAAAAATAGCTTTAAACACATCATGAATGATAGGTCAACATCATGCTCCACAGAGCTGAACAACATAGCAAAACTGTGGTGGCTTCCAAAATATCTACTTTTGAGACAGAATGGAGGATGCCACACTAGCAAAACCATGGAAAGACACACCAAGAATAGGTACCTACTAAATGTGTGGCCATAATCACTGGAAATAAACACTATCACCTCATGGAACAGCATAGTAAGGATGCACTCCATCAAACACAGTAATAAATAAATATAATAGGGTCTTACTTTGTGAGGCCAAGCAATACTATACCATCAATAACAAGATACACATGTCACTATAACTAACTAAAGTTATATTCAAGAAATTTTTAATCACAATAAACAATAATCAATGTCTGAACCAACAAATGCAATTTTAAGTCATATGACTATACAAAAAAAAGTTAATTCTGAAGATTAATAGCATATGAAAATCTTAGGCACAAGTAACAATGCACCCATGTATGGAATGTTAAATATTAAAGTTATGGCAACAAGTGGACATGAATAATAATATGAATAAGAATGTGTGAATAATAATTATCAATGCATAAAAAATACTAGCAGTTATAATTACTATGGAACTTATGCAAAATATTAAAGAAAACTTCTGATAATTTCTTTAGCACATAATTGAGTAGAATACCATACATTTAAAGTAACTATTAGTAAGAGATGAAAATTTCCACTGCCTCAGAATGAATAAAATATAAATTAGCTTATTAAGCACCTACCAATTGTATAATAAACTATTACCTGAGAATGTGTAGAATATCTGCACATTCTAATAAACTCATTAAGATTAAACTTATATAAATTAGTAACTTGGCACACATATAATACTAAACTGTATTACATTAAATGTAACAAATTTTCAAAGAAAATATTGCAGAAAATATTTTTTACCAAATAAAAAAGAAACCTTCATTCATAAATGAGCTTTCTTCACACTGGGTCATCTGTTAAGTGCATATAATATTAATTTGATGGGGCAAATGTTGTACAAAGCTTCAAGTCAAACTATATTTACATGGAAAAAGCATTTAGAAAGACAGACATAGATACAACAGTTCTTATTTAATACAATTGTAAAATATAAGCATTTCTAAATAAAAGCAATAGGATAAAAAAAAGCAATAATGAGTTGTGACAGAAAAATGGCATTGTAAAATAACTTATTCATCTGATTCCACGGTTTTACTTAAATAATTATACAGCTTCATTTTTATTCCTTTTCTTTAAATAACATATTTTAGGCAATTTAAAATTTATTTGTGTACAATTCTGAGATATTTCCAGATTCTTCTTCAATATTTTTCATAATAAAATTTATAAACCAATTTTATTAGTGGAGAATAATTCAGCATATCAAAACATCTTTAGAATAATTTCTACTAATTTTAGAGCATATATTTAAGCAATAAAATTTTTACATTCTATATTTTTTTCAAAATTAGAAATTGAATGGTTCCAGCAGAGCAAACATTTTTAGACTATTTTAATCCCTCAAGCATATTATTCTTTTTTACATATGAAAGCAATTAAATAATATAAGTGAGTTTTTTTTTAGAAAATGTATTCTTTAAACAATTCCTATATTCAATAATCCTAATTATTAAATAGTCAAGTTAATATAATAAAGAACACTCCATCATATTAGTTAATAAACAGGTGAATCAATATAATGCATTTTGAACACTAAAATATGCAGCTTATAGTCTTATGTATTTTACTTTTCTTCTTCTAAAATTTATCCTATTAATGAGAAAACTAAGCAAAATAAGAGCTGGAAAATTGCTCTGCATGATTTTGGTTATAAAATTCATAAATAAATATAACAACAGCTTACTGTTAAAACTTATTCTATAGTTAATATTATTAAAATACTAATAATGATAAAATTCTCTTGAAGCATTTTTCTAATAATTAAGAAAGCTTAATTGTATTTCAGTTACCAAAAAGTGAACTATCTGTTTTTTTCTAGCTGAAGTGCATTGTAGACATGAAAATGATTAATTTTAACTTGTAACACTTTTGAAAGAAAATAATAAAAATTATAAAAAAATAATGCTTTACAAATTCAATTTGTGCCAAGTATACTAAAAGACTTCAGAGGAATTTCAGAACAAATGAAGAATGAACATCTTAAAACAACTAAACTTCACTTTCTATAGCAATTTTTTGAAATTACCTTCCTACCCCTTTTAAGCTGTCAATTTCTTACCAATACCCAATAAATAAAGACTGTTATTTTTACCATTTACTTTTTTTAAAAGTCAATCATAAGTTAAGTCAATTAAGTCAATCATAAGTTAAGTCAATTAAGGAATGACATCATTTAATCTAGATATTTTAAAAGATACATGATTTAAAGAACTTCATTTAGAAAATGGTTACAAAGTTTTTCTTATATATAAAAAATATTATATAAAGAAAATACTGAAATATAATTAAACTTATCTCATTTATTAATTGAATTACCTCTGGACATTTATTTTTCAAAGTTTAAATTAATAAATATTTTATCATTAAAATTACCTTTAAACTAATAATATAATTATTTATTTATTCTTTATTTTTATGAATTTGTATAACTCAACTTTTAAAACTACATAATTTATTATAAAACAAGTTTTAGACCTCCATGCACACACACACATATATATATAGGGAAGTGATTTTCTAAACGTTAACCTGACTTATCAATTACTTTTAAATAACTAATTAAAACTTATAATAATCGTCAAAAAAAACATTTAAAGATATTTAATATTAAAAATACTTTACAGTCTTTAAAGCTGACCTATAATAAACAAATATTTTAACTTTTATTTTACTATTCCAAAAATTTACAAAAGCTAACTTTAAATTAATTTTAACATTCCCTATTCTATTTTGTCATACAAGCTTAATTATAATAGTATTAAAAATATCTATTAGCACAAATAATAGCACAATACTATTATTTTAATAATAACTAACATCCCTTCCAAGAAATATAAATTATTGTACCTGTAATAATTACAAAGATATATCTACTTTGCACATAAGCTATATTAAAGTGTTATATATAACAAAATTATTAGTTATTTCATATTTTGTTCATTAGTTAACAATTTTTTTTTTAAATTCAAGTAACTGTGTAAAATTGTTAAGTTAAGATAATCAATGGGAGTAAGTGTGAAATCACTTGGCTACATTATATATAGTAATGGTATGAATAATAGAGCTGCTTTAACCTAACCTAGAGATGTAGGTAGAGGGGGTTCGAACCCTATCTACTCCTCCAGATTGCTACTAGGTGACTTTCTCCACAAACCACACTAGAATTTAATCTTAATGTATGCCCAGTGTTCAGGTAGAGATGAAACCCCAAAAATGGATTTTAACAAATAGCTACATATAATGACCAGGTTTATATATGTATGTGTCCCACCAAGAAAAACAAAAACAATACTACAGAGTTTTAATTATAGTGAATGACAGACAAAAAAGAAACCTTTATTAGTTATGCTAGCAAGATTTTACAAAGTTTTATTGATTGATCTATAGGTTATAGATACATATGAAAATCCTTTTTTTATGTAATGACAATGAGAGACAAAGTTTATATTATAAATTTTGTTTAAAAATATTTCTAGTCAAAATCGACAAATAAAAATGCCTCAGACAATATATGTATAGAAAATACATCGAAAACAACAAATTTTAAAAAAATGAAAGAAAATGCTACAAAATTCAAATAATAAAAAAAAAAAATCATGAAGATTCTATCAAGAGATATACCTCCCTCCACAATCTGACAAACCACAAAACATGGCGGCAAAAAAAAGCGGAAAAATACGAAAAAATCAAATCATTTATCTTCAACATAAATATGCATCTAAGTTCATATTAAAAAGCAATTCCCCCAACTGGTCAAAACGTAACACAGATTAATACGTAGTAACTAATAAAAAAAAATAATCAGAAAATGTTATAAAATGCAAACTATAAAAAAATTGGATCAACAGTCCCTCCCCCCTACAATCTGGACATTCAGAAGGAAGCATGGCGGCCAAAAATAGCGGGGATCAAATTATTTACCTTCAACATAAATATGCATCTAAATTGATATAGAAAAGCAATTAATTGTTCTCTGGCTTTCAAATTAATGCATATGTAAATGGAGCAGTAATATTTAAATAATCAAAAAGCAATCATTCCCGACCCCTCCCCACTAATCAAAACGTAATAAATGGTATCAATATTTTAAGATTGTTTAAGTAACAGACCTAATAAGAATTCATATCATATATTAATACGTAGTAAGTAAATAAATAGAATTATAGTAAGTTTAAAAGAGAAGATGGAAATATTACTTTGTTGCATTTTTTTTTGTTCAAGAAATTGTTTTTCACCGTTATATAGATTAAATCACATATGACTATCCCCTTCCCCCATTTAGTGACTTTTCTAAAACTAAGAACTCATAACACAGATTAATACGTACTAAGTGATTAAATATGGCAACAACGGACTAATTTTTATAAAATGTACTAAATCTTATGAATATTTAAAAAATCAAACACTATCTGCACATGTGCTATGCATTATTTAAGTAATAGATATAATAACTCAACACAGAGTAAACCAAAAAACCATGAAAATTCTATCAAGAGATATACCTCCCTCCACAATCTGACAATTCACAAAACATGGCGGCAAAAAAAAGCGGGAAAATACGAAAAAATCAAATCATTTATCTTCAACATAAATATGCATCTAAGTTCATATTAAAAAGCAATTCCCCCAACTGGTCAAAACGTAACACAGATTAATACGTAGTAACTAATAAAAAATAAGCAGAAAATGTTATAAAATGCAAATTATAAAAAAAATAGGATCAACAGCCCCCCCCCTTACAATCTGGAAATTCAGAGAGAAGCATATCTAAATTGAGAAATAATTTTTAAATAATCAAAAAACAATAGACAAAAAATAATTACCAAAGTCCTTGAATAGTAACTGAAGACTAAGTAACTGGTTATTTGATGGCAGCATTTTGAAGCTTGAATAGTAACTGAAGATTAAGTAACTGTTTATTTGATGGCAGAATTTTGAAGCTTGAATAGTAACTGAAGATTAAGTAACTGTTTATTTGATGGCAGCATTTTGAAGCTTGAATAGTAACTGAAGATTAAGTAACTGGTTATTTGATGGCAGCATTTTGAAGCTTGAATAGTAACTGAAGATTAAGTAACTGGTTATTTGATGGCAGCATTTTGAAGCTTGAATAGTAACTGAAGATTAAGTAACTGTTTATTTGATGGCAGCATTTTGAAGCTTGAATAGTAACTGAAGATTAAGTAACTGGTTATTTGATGGCAGCATTTTGAAGCTTGAATAGTAACTGAAGATTAAGTCTTTGCTGTATTTTTTTATTTAGTATAAAAAAATACAGCAAAGATGGCAGAATTTTGAAGCATTTTGGAACAGATTTTAACACATATTAAGAAAAGATGGCAGAAATTAGCAGATTATAATTTAGATTGATGGTATATTGATGGCCTGCAATATCGCCTCGAACATATCTTCATCACCATGCAATCGTCGCCACATGAATTCATCCAAGTAAGAATCAAGATGCTGTCTAGCAGTCCCACTGTCTTGTTTATTGCGACTTTTCAAAAGCCCCCAAAGTCTTTCTACATGTTGAGTGTGGGCCCCGGTAGTAGGATCGACAAAATTGTAGGAATGATTGACTTTGAAGTGTTGGAAACCTGCAGCAGTCAATACATCCGTTTTGTAGGACTTCCAACAGTCAGTATATATGGTGGTTCCTGGTGCTATATGTTCTTTAATCAGATCTAGAAGAACAGGCGCTGTTCGATTTGGAATAGCAACGATGAAACACTCTTTCGTTTCTCTACATAAGCCGCCAAATAACCACTGTTGGGGAAGAATTCTTCCCTGCTGATTTTTGCGTTTACTGAACAAAGTTTCGTCGACCTCTACAATTTTTCCTGGGCCTCCAATTTTGCAGGATGGACGAGAGAGCAGACTCTCTTTACATGCTTCTCTTAAGTATTGCTTCCACGTAACGACAGTATTCCTGTTCACATCCAAATCATTTTTACCCGATTTTATGGTCAATTGGTTTTTGCTCCAATAATAAATGATTCGGATGGATGTTACAAATGACAATTTGCAACCTTCAAACCAAGTTCCTTTCCGAAGTGCTACTCGACATTGACATGTGTTAATGTTGCACTTCCATTGTGCCCTTGCATTCACATAAAGTTTCATTTCATGGCCATTACGACATACTCTTTGTGAAGGCAGAACATTTTTACTTTGGAGGAACTCCACTGCTTCAGTTTTGGCAGATCCCAAACTTTCATCATTTTCAATAAAATAATTGAATATCGCAGAAAGAAAAAAGCACGTAAATTTCAGATGCTGATATTTCAACGTGAGACTTTGAAATAGTGCCTCAAACTTTGCTGCATATTTAATGTTGTATTCTGCTGCATGGAAAAAAATAATCCTGTGTCAAAAAATAAAAATTTTCCCAATAACTTTTATTTCTAGCAGTCCAAAATAATTAAAACGTCATAATAGAACTAAGCAGGTATTTCAAAACTCTACTTTAGCTACATTTTAAGTAAATTTGTTAGCTTTGGAAATGATATTTTTGATGTAGAATCTCTATTACGTCATATTTCATTTCACAGTTTGTTCTTTCAAAATTAAAGTGCATACTATAAAAGAAGGATGACCGGAAATTATTTTTTGGTATCATGACTCAATAGAGATTTGACATCAAAAATATAATGTCCAAAGCCAACAAATTTAACTAAAACATAAGTGAACTAGACTTTTGAAATACCAGCTTTGTTCTATTTTGACGTGTTAATTATTTTGTATTGCTAGAAATACAAGTTGTTGGGATAATGTATATTTTTTGACAACCTTAATTAGGATTATTTTTTGATGGAAGAATACAATATTAGATATGCGCAAATTTTAACTCAAAACTTTTTTTTTCACGCTAATTTCTGCCATATTTGCTCTTAGTGTTAAAATCTTTTCCGAAAGACTTTGGTAATTATGTTTTGTATTCCTTTTTTACATTGATTATTATTTAAATATTATTGATCAATTTACATATGTCATAATTTGAAAGCCAGATAACAATTAATTGCTTCAAAGATAAATAATTTGATGTTGAAAGACTTTTCTTTTAAAAGTACAGTATTTTTTGCTGTCCAGTAAAGGGGAGGGAGGGAGAGAATATTTCATTAAAAAAATGTAGATGAACTTGCAACTTTGTTTAAATAAAAACATAATTGAAAATAATATGAATATAGTGGACAATTGTTTATTATTTTTAAAATGAATTGGGATATTATATATGTGTGCATAACTTGATTTAAATAATTGCTAGTGTTTCTAGATACCTTCTGTTAAATAATTTTTTTAATCTGCTGAAATTATCATTGCTAAAAGTGTTAAGAAATTTACCAGCAAAGCTACATTTTGCAGAACATCGATCATGTAATGGCTCTGAACCGAATTTGGAACAAGGTAATTTTTGCCACTTTCTTTTTTAAACTTTCTTACTATGTACTGTATTAATCTGTGTTGAGTTATTATATCTATTACTTAAATAATGCACAGCACATGTGCAGATAGTGTTTGATTTTTTAAATATTCATAAGATTTAGTACATTTTATAAAAATTAGTCCGTTGTTGCCATATTTAATCACTTAGTACGTATTAATCTGTGTTATGAGTTCTTAGTTTTAGAAAAGTCACTAAATGGGGGAAGGGGATAGTCATATGTGATTTAATCTATATAACGGTGAAAAACAATTTCTTGAACAAAAAAAATGCAACAAAGTAATATTTCCATCTTCTCTTTTAAACTTACTATAATTCTATTTATTTACTTACTACGTATTAATATATGATATGAATTCTTATTAGGTCTGTTACTTAAACAATCTTAAAATATTGATACCATTTATTACGTTTTGATTAGTGGGGAGGGGTCGGGAATGATTGCTTTTTGATTATTTAAATATTACTGCTCCATTTACATATGCATTAATTTGAAAGCCAGAGAACAATTAATTGCTTTTCTATATCAATTTAGATGCATATTTATGTTGAAGGTAAATGATTTGATTTTTTCGTATTTCCCGCTTTTTTTGGCCGCCATGTTTTCTGAATTGTCCAGATTGTGGAGGGGGGGTATCTGTTGATCCAATTTTCTATAGTGTTGGCGATTACTATGCATTTTAGTGAATTATTTCTATTATTGAGTTACAGATTACTGTGTTTGAACGTTTTGATCAGTTTGGAAGATTTAGTACATATGCTATAGAAAATTAGTCCGTTGATGCCATATTTAATCACTTATTATCCGCTATTAATCTGTGTTATGTGAAGTTGTCTTAGATTGTAGAGAAAAGCATAAATGGGGGAAGGGGATATGTCATATGATAGAATTTAATCTATGATAACTTGGTGAGAAAACAATTTCTTGAACAAAAAAATGCAACAAAGTAATATTTCCATCTTCTCTTTTAAACTTACTATAATTGCTATTTATTTACTTACTACATATTAATATATGATATGAATTCTTATTAGGTCTGTTACTTAAACAATCTTAAAATATTGATACCATTTATTACGTTTTGATTAGTGGGGAGGGGTCATAGTAATTTAATCTATATAACGGTGAAAAACAATTTCTTGAACAAAAAAAAATGCAACAAAGTAATATTTCCATCTTCTCTTTTAAACTTACTATAATTCTATTTATTTACTTACTACGTATTAATATATGATATGAATTCTTATTAGGTCTGTTACTTAAACAATCTTAAAATATTGATACCATTTATTACGTTTTGATTAGTGGGGAGGGGTCGGGAATGATTGCTTTTTGATTATTTAAATATTACTGCTCCATTTACATATGCATTAATTTGAAAGCCAGAGAACAATTAATTGCTTTTCTATATCAATTTAGATGCATATTTATGTTGAAGGTAAATAATTTGATCCCCGCTATTTTTGGCCGCCATGCTTCCTTCTGAATGTCCAGATTGTAGGGGGGAGGGACTGTTGATCCAATTTTTTTATAGTTTGCATTTTATAACATTTTCTGATTATTTTTTTTTATTAGTTACTACGTATTAATCTGTGTTACGTTTTGACCAGTTGGGGGAATTGCTTTTTAATATGAACTTAGATGCATATTTATGTTGAAGATAAATGATTTGATTTTTTCGTATTTTCCCGCTTTTTTTTGCCGCCATGTTTTGTGAATTGTCAGATTGTGGAGGGAGGTATATCTCTTGATAGAATCTTCATGATTTTTTTTTTTATTATTTGAATTTTGTAGCATTTTCTTTCATTTTTTTATAATTTGTTGTTTTCAATGTATTTTCTATACATATATTGTCTGAGGCATTTTTATTTGTCGATTTTGAGGCGTTTTTTTGATTTTGGGGGGGGGGTATAGCTAATAATGCAATTTTCATGATTTTTTTTTATTATTATTTGAATTTTGTAGCATTTTCTTTCATTTTTTTAAAATTTGTTGTTTTTGATGTATTTTCTATACATATATTGTCTGAGGCATTTTTATTTGTCGATTTTGAGGCGTTTTTTTGATTTGGGGGGGGGGGTATAGCTAATAATGCAATTTTCATGATTTTTTTTTTATTATTTGAATTTTGTAGCATTTTCTTTCATTTTTTTAAAATGTGTTGTTTTTGATGTATTTTCTATACATATATTGTCTGAGGCATTTTTATTTGTCGATTTTGAGGCGTTTTTTTTATTTTGGGGGGGGGGGGATATAGCTAATAATGCAATTTTCATGTTTTTTTTTTTTTATTATTTGAATTTTGTAGCATTTTCTTTAATTTCATTTTAATTTGTAGTTTTCGCTTTATTTGCTGTACATATATTGCCTTAGGCAATTTTATTTGTCGATTTTGAGGCGTTTTGTAAAAAAATTTATCACTTGCCATTTTCAGGCCGGTTGTTGTTGATGTCGCCGCGCCCTCTGACGGCCACAGTACGGTCAGCAAAACACGACCGAATGTTGTTATAAGGAGATTTGCATCTATAAAAATTATTTTAAAAGTAGTGAATGGGCATTGTTGGTTGATAAAAATACCTGTGCCATTTGAAGGCGTTGCTGTATCTCTGGAGCATGCGCAAAAGCCTATTTTATTCATATGTAGCGCTGGATCAAAGCGGGATCCGCTATACATTTTTGTTTCCAATAGCCCTAAAATGGATGGTTGTGTTGTCTGTATCCAATATTTAATTTGCTGCATTCTTTTAATTGAATTCAAACCTCGGACGTTTACTGCACTAATATTTATCTTCATTTGAATTGTATATTTTTGTATGTAGGGGATATTATTTATATTTTTTTCGATTAGCGTGCTGGAATTTTATCTCGTATCTGCGAGCTAAACGTTTTTTTCATTGCGGTTTTTTTTTGCTGCTGGCAGACTTACTATTTGCATGTTTATCTATTGCAGTCTCTTTGTTTTCGTTTTCCAAAGTCATTTCTTCCAGTAAGAGTGATTCTATTTCCATAGATTCATCTGATGATTGGTCCGGCATGTCTACTTGTGTAAGTTCTTGCTCATTTGTTTTAATTTTTTTGCTTTCTCTAGTTTTTTTTACTTTGAGCTGCTTTCTTTTAATTTCCGTTGGTGTGCTTCCAACATTTGGAAAAAACTCTGTAATGCTGTCCATGATTTCTGTTGCGGTTTTATTTATTATTGTGTGTTCTGTTTGATATTTATTTTCTTTTGAGATTTCCTTCGCTTCATTTTGCATGCTTTCATTTGTTTTCTCTATTTTTTTTTTGTTCTGCTTGTTTTCGTTTACTTTCCGGAGGTGTGTTTTTAACTGCTGGAAAGGATTGTGTGGTGGTATCCATTATTTCAGTTGTCGTTTTGATTATTGTTTTGTCCTCAGCTTGATTGTTATCTCCGTTTGGCAGTTCTTTTGTTTCTTTTTGCATGTAATTATTTTCATGTTCTATTAACTTATCACTAAGTGATTTTGCCTGGGGTTCAAAGTTTTCCTCTTCCTCATTCGTGTTTGTGTTAATTGTTATTTCCATTGACTTGCTTGGGGGATGGTCTATCGTTTTATTTTTATTAATTTTAATTTTTGATATTATTGACTTAAGTGGTGGGAAATCTATGTTTTCCTGCTCCGTGAATTTGTGTGCTCTATTTGGTTTCCCTTCTAATCTTTGTGAGGGGTGGTTATTCTCTTCCACTAGATTTACTTCTTCATTGCATTGCGTTGCTATGTGGCCTCTTTTGCCACAGGCAAAACAACGTGGCTTTAGTCCTCGGATATATAAGTATAGCATTGCCTCTTGGTCTGTTATGTGTGTTGGAATGTTTTCTGGGTCTATTTCTTTGTTTAGCTTGACTTTGTATTCAAAACTATTTGTGAATACGGGTACTGATGTTTCTTTGAGGTATATCTGCTGAAAAAAAGTAACCTTTCCGAATGGATTCATCATTCTTTGGAAATCGTCAAAGATATATCTGAAGTAGGCATTTTTTAATACTCCGGTGATGTTTTTGTATCTGTTTTCATCAATACGTACGATTGCAAAATTACCTAGAGTTTTAGTATGATTTTTGAATTGATCCCTTTGTGTAGCTTCACAAAACTCAACCGCTACATATCTGCTATTTGGATGGTCACCTATGCATTGTACTGTCTCCAGTAAATTAATTTTGTTTAGTGCTTCAATAAGTAGCTCCTTGGGGAAACGGTAGAGAGTGCAGTGATTGTCTGTTACCGCCAACACTATTGATTTTTCAGTAAAAAATCTTTTGAATGTAGAAAAAAGGGTTCTAGGTATCGTATTATTGAATCTGACCCCAATCTGTTCCAGCATATCATCTGTCCATTGTGTGGGGGGGGGCTCAATTTCATTTTGGTTTACTAGATCCAAGTCTTTAAGATCGTCTGACGTAGTCTTTCTAAATCTGGAATTTTTTCCCGGGTTTACGTTATCTTGATAAGTTTTTGCAATAGTTGCATATGTTTTTCTTGTGTGGTGTGAAGGCCCAGCTTCTTGAGCTGACAACTGGGCAGTCGCCATTTTATTATTTACGCAAGTAATTTTTCAACAAGGTAAGGTTTTGTTTTGATTTTTTAAACTATTTTTTAAAATTTTAAACTTATTATGTTTTTCGCTATTTTTCCTTCTACTCTTTTTACTTTTTGATTCTAAAGAATGTTATTAATTATAATTTTTTGCATTGACGTCTATACGCCATACCGGAGAATTAATTACTACTCGTAACTATTATTGATTTTTTATATTGTTGTTCACTAATTATTTTAGGACACGCACATTTCTTAAAACGCTCGGGTAGGCATTGAGTATAGCATATTTAAATATTTAAGGGAAAAATCCACTTGTATAGCTATTTAATTTGAAAAAAACTAGGAGACTTTTTTCTTACCTGCAACAATGTAAGTAACCAGGTGGCGCTCATATTATTATTATTATTATTATTATTATTATTATTATTATTATTATTATTATTATTATATCATTGTAATAATGTGGTAACAACATATAATGGATCATGTAAAATTTCAGTCTCAGTACAGGGTTCCCAAGTATGGTCTTGGCAATATTTAGTAATTTTATCAAAAAATAAACCAAGTAACAACATTCAATCTTTTTTATATTATAAGCAATAGACTCTTTTGACTGATTTATTAGTTGCAAGAAATCTGATAATGTCAGTAGTTGACAGAGCAGTTTAACTAGATATTTTCTGCAAAGTGATCATAAATAACAGTTTTAAAAACTATAAAAAAGCAATTGAAAACTATATCACAGCAGCACCATTACACTATTTCATAATAAATTGTTTAAAATAACCATAACACAAATATCATAATTAAAATTTATTTTTTTACTTGAACATAATCTGGAAAAGTATTACTCTTTTTACTAGAGGGCAAATTTTTATCTATCATAGTTAATTTTTATTGGTATTTGTTTAGTTACATAAAAACTAAAATTTTAATCTAGATATTAGTTGCAAAATTATCATTATATTTTCAATGTTTACAACTATAATCCTAAAATAAAATTTAAAAAATCAGAGAAATTATTATATTTCAGATTTCCATATATAAAATATTTATGTCTTATTTACTGGTCTTTTAAGAGCTAAATTATTAAACTAATAATGTTTATAACTATTTGCAGTCAGAAATATAAATTTGTGATTGGTAATTAAAATTATATTTTAATGCTAATGAACACACTCTAACAGCAAAATTACTAGCTTTTTCTCTTTTCCCTAGGATATAAAGATTGAAATTATATCTTTCCTTTATCATTAGGGGTTTAGGAATAAAAAGGGTGGCTAGTAGAGTCCATGCCTTGTCAAAATCTAGGTTAGCCAGTATCTGATGTTGTTTGTGATTTAAGAATGTCATAAGGCTGGAAACTGATTATTGACATAAGTGGGACTAATTTCAACTCATACATTGTGATTTGATTAGCCTGTAAATAAAACATTATTTGATATTTATAGTTTGACCAATTCTCTGGGTATGTCAGATTGAATGTTTCAATTGAGCCAACATTACACATTCTGATATTTTGTTCTTTTAAATTGTGAGATATAATTTTTTTTTTAGTTTATATAAGTCACCACTCAGAAATATCTTTTAACATTTATTTGATGAGCTACTATTAGTATAACTGTTAATTTCTGATAAAGACAAAATTTAATAATTTACTGGAGGGGGGATTTTGGTCTTTATTACTAAGAATAACCACTCCTGCTTGATTTCACAAAATTTTATTGATATGCAAATACCATTTGTGGTCAATTTTGTCTGAATAATGACAAACGAGTATACACATGTTTTATAATATGTTTATTAGTAATATATAGATAAGAAGATACACTTGATTTATAATTGTTATTTATAAATAGCTATATTCTTCCACCTATGGTTGGTGAGGGACAATTTCCAGTTCCTGGATCAAATGTTGATGATGGTACTGTATGTTCTCTTATAGATTTCCTATATACTTCCAGCTGTATTTGGGAGCATGCTCATGAATTAAAAAAAGAACTGTTCCAGCAATAATGATAATTAGCCTTGAGACACCTGTTATTTTATCAGCTTCCAGTCCTGAATGGGGGCTTTACTTGTTGCACAATAGTTAATTTAAATAGCTATAGTCTAAATAATGGGCACTGCTGTTCAGGTTAGCAGAAGTTCACTTTGACCATATTGGAGAGACAGATCATTATTATTCTGGTTTACTACTTGTTCTCTGACCTTATATTTAAAAAGGCAGAGTATTTATTGCTGGATTCTCAATCTTAATGGAAACATTTGGATTTAGTGGTGTTTCATTTCCGGATTGGCCTGTTCTTGCCACCAGCTATGTATTATCTCTTTATATACACATTAGTAAGTGGCAATGAATGCGGTCTGATTGGGACAGGACAGGAATGTGGTCTATTCAATTATTTTTATTTGGAAACATCTAAATGAATACAGGTAAAGTTACTATATTTTCATTGTATATATATATACATGTATTGAGAAAATGTTCAAAATATATACGTTATAGAATTGTACTGTTCATATTTATTCGTTTTAAACTAATCTTTATAATACATAAAACATATTAATTACGTACAGTCTTATAATATAGCTGTTTATTCCTTGCCTGCTTTTTATCTTTTTTAATTGATTTTCAGAAACATATATTATCAATTAAATGTAGTCTTAATAGTGTTTATCAAAACATTGGTACATATTGCATATTATACGATTTTTAGCTCAGTGATCTTAAAATAACTGCACTTTGAGCAAACATCGGAGTAAAAATTTAAATTCTTAAATCTTGGATTTCATATTAGAAAATAATAATATATTTTCTTTTAATGTAGAAACCTGAATTAATATATGTATCATAGAAAATTTTCATTTATCAGAAGTTAATAAAACTTCTTTTAATGAGACATTTATTATTTCAATTATTTTTTTGTAGGAAAATTCACGATAAACTTTTGAACTCTATAAATATATCGTATATTGCTTTTTATCACATTTTATTAGATTGGTCATACTTATAAGACTTAAATCACAATAGGAATTTTAAATTAATGGAGCAATTAAGAATTCCTGAATGTTTGTAGACTTTAAGTTAATACCTTATTTAGAATATGTGATTGCATTTATTTTAAAGAAAAAGAAAAGCAACTTCTAAAGATTTATCTGAGTGTTGTTATTAAGAGATTTTGCTTTTTTTTTCTTTCTTTGTTTTACAACGAATGTAAGTTTATTTATATTCTCTGAGGAAAAATATAAAAAATAAAACTCCATAAAAGGATTATTATTTTTTTATCGTCTAAATAATGAACCGTTTTGAATATTTACATTTGTTCTCACAGTTTTTATTCAACCGAAAAAAAAAAACTAAAGTAAAAGTAAAAAAAAAATATATTTACTGCATAAATATATAATGATTTAACTACAAAATAAAAGGTAAATTTAGAAAGATTTTTCTAGCAATTGAAATAAAAATTATAAAACAATTACATTTACTGTTTGTAAATTAAAAAAAAAAATATTTGACTAAAACAGTTTCACATAAAACATGATGATTAGAAGATGCGATTTTAATTTAAAGCACACACATACAAATGACCACAATTTTATAACGTAGTTTAATTTAAAATGGCAGTAAATAAAAAATAAAAAAATCAATTTTAAATGTCCAAAAACTTCCACTGTCCAATCAGAAGATTCTTGAATTAATGTCAATAAAATATTTAAGCAAATAAAAATTATTAATAAATTAAAAATATGCAATAGTAGTTATTTCTGCCTATGTGCTTGTGTTATTAGATTAAAAGAACATAATAAATATAGTTGATAATTGAAATATATTTTAATATGTACATGGAATAGTAATATATAAGAGTTAAAAAAAAGATAAAAATAAGTAGTGGAAGATATTTTTAGAAACAACACTGTAGGTCTGTTGTTCATAAATTATTATTTCATATAATTCTTATTTAACGATCTGAGTAATTACAACAATAGATTTAAACATTATAAGCATTATGATGATAAAGTTATGGCTATCTTCTCTATGTGTTTTATGTCTATCTATAATCTTAAAGCGTTGTTTGCAACTTCTGTTTACTCCACAGTGTCAATTTTAATGTATTAGTTGTAAAATATCACAAGATATCTGCATTAAATAGGCCTTTTACATTATGACAGTCTCATATTATTATGACAAAGGCAAAAGGGAATTGGTCAAGATACCTACATTTACAAAATAAATAAATAAATATAATTTTCAATAATTTGTTTACAAATCAAAGTTTATGATGCAATATTTTTGTAAAAGATATATATAACTCAAAAATTATATTACTAGTCAGAGATAGTATTTGAAAATCTTTATTTCTAAAAAAAAATTATAAAAATAAAGCAGTTTTCTACTTGCCAAATGTAGAATTGATTTGTCAAATAGTATTTTTTTTGTGACTTAATAACAATAAATTTTTATTTTTATTTTTAATATATATTTTTCTTTCTTTGATGATAACTAATTCTAAAATTATCTTAGTATTAATAATAAAGAAATAAAACATCTAATATTTTGTTCTAATAACATTTAAAATAAGAAAATATGTCCAATGACTAGCTAATATTTCATTCTAACAACTTATAAATAAATATATTTATTCTATGATACTAAGGTGCATTCTTGTAGATAAGATCACTGTTTAAAATTTTTTATTCATATTTTTAAAATGACAAATATTAACTTAAAATGTATATCATTAAAAAAGCTTACATTTGTAAAAAATAATGTTAAGATTATAAATACATATTGTACCTATTAGAAATGGAGAGGGAGAAAAAAAAGGTCATCAGCTAAGCCAGACCAGGTTTCAACCACTACCGATCAGTCACAATCTACATTAAATAATAGCAATGGCTAAAGTTCAGAGTAGGGGAAATGCTATAGCACTTCATGCTGAGAACACCGAGATTACAACAATAATAAATATAAAATATCATTAACTAAAATTTATGAGAAGAAAGCTCTATTCACTCTTGCAACACTTTAACAATCTCAGTATTAATTATGTAAATCACTATTAGCACAGTACAATTAATTTATTTCTATTAAAATATTTTTCATCATCATTCTCTATAACATTCTTATCTCTTTAAGTAAATATCCATAGTATTTTCATGATCAGATCTATATTTACAGTTTTATAAATCTTATCAATTCATCATGCTACTTTATATTTCTTCAGTAATAAATATATAAGTTCTTCATTTAAAACTGTAATATTATGATTGCAGGTTTCTTGTAATGAATATAAACTTTTCAATAACTCTTTCGTTAATCCTTTGTTGATAAATACATGATATTCTAGTGATAATCTGAGCAGACATACACTTTATTTATAATGTCTACTTCTTATTACAGAATAATAATAACAATAAAAATTTAATAAATTCATTATTAATTTAACTAAGGCAGAAATTTATTCAACTCTAAATTTTGAATATTTTTATCATCAACTAGGAGAACATTCAAATACTCAGAGTGGGAAAAGAATTGTATGTCTAGTCAAGATATTCATCAACAATGAATTAATTTATCAAAATGGAAATAAACAATAATTAATTTTAAATTCAAATTTCTTTCAATATATTTGTAGTTTTAATTATTGTGATCAATAAGCAAATTATTAATATTTATTTGTATGCAATTTTCATCTTTGCCAAAACCTGTTAGTTTAATAGAAAAACATTTAATTACATGCATGTACCTATAAGAACATTGAAAATATTTGCATCATAAAATTATATAATATTTAGAATTCTTGATTTAAAGAGTACCATGAAGTCAAGCATTGTTAGTCAAGAGGTCATTGCACCGGCCTTGCAAGAAAGTAGTTGGTTGTAGATGGATGTGAGTTTGCATCCTGGCTGATGCTATGACATATGAGAAAAAAAAAAGTACCATGAACATTAAAATGCAACACCAAATTTAAATGAGAAAGTAACATTTATTAACAAAGATCATATTTAATATAACATACCAAATCATAAAGGCACATTTAAAACAATTAAAAATAAATTTTATATTTACAATAAGTTTCTGCAATCTTTTATGGAGAATACAATTTCAACTTTCCATACATCCAAGCCTTATATCAATAAATTACATATCTGTATCATACAGGACTCTTTCATGGACATGATATTTGAGTAGTTTAAATTAGTATACAAATTTACCTTTTAAATCAAATACCTATCTCATTAAAGTTACAAATAATTGTTCTGTGTAATATTGAGAAATATAATCTAATAAAACTTTCAATAAATTTGGAAGCCAGTTCTATATTGCTACATAAATATATGACTTCTTATGTTATTATTTCATAACTCTAGCATTACCATTTTCATATACATTATTTATTTCATAAACTATCCATAATAAAATCTTACTGATAAAGTATTATTTATTAGATGTTATGGTTTTTATTATCACAATTCATTAATTATATGTCACTTATTAACTTTACAGTTTTGACATTGAAACTCTAAAAAAACCTCACATCATCTCAGATTCTACATTTATACATCCAAACTCACTCAATGCTATATTTGACTCAAGCATGAGTGAAATAAACAATATTTAATTTTACTATTTTAGCAGTGTCTTGTTTCTGTATGGTGATGATCAGGATGCCCACCACTTATTTAAGCTAATAATATTAATTTAAAATTTCTAATAAATAATTAACAGCTGTATTAATAATCACTAGCAATGCTCAGAAAAATACATTATATATCTAACATTAAACTGAAACATAGAATTTAAAAAATTGTTCCTGAAGTGGATCACAAACTTCAAATAGTAAACACATCAATGACCAACATACTTAATTAGCAACACATAAAATATTACAACAAATACATTTGCAAGAGGAAGAAAAATTTCAAAAAGCAATACACCTGGGAAAGTATGAACCTGGAGGATGCTCCTTTTATCTGAGAGCAACAATAGTCTCTACACTTATGTAACACAGAAGTGAAACAATTACCATTATGCCTATAAATAAAGAATATTTCTAAAAAAATTGCAATTATGAAAAGAGTGACCCTGAATCTCCTAATACTAGCTAAATTATTTAATATTAGCAATAACGAGAGAGCTAAGCTCATCTCCAACTCTCAAAGTAAGAATAGATTCTTATGCCTTGAAACACACAATGGTCATATTGCAAATTTCACTTATTCTAGAGAGATCTTAGTTTTACACTCTTGCTAAATATAATATGGCTTTGATGTATTAAACTGATAATTAACAATAATAGTCTAATATGATTGAATAAAAATATAGTCTTAAATAATTAATAAATCAAGTAATACACATCATTCTCACAAAACACATGACATTTTATAAGTACAGTACTCGTAACCCATATATTGAAACAGTCAGTTTGTACAATCAAACTATCTAACTGTTTCACCTATTATATACTATAGTAGTATTCTGCCATATATAAACATCACCAAATCCTCGTATATTTAATAAATAATACTATAAAAATCCACCTAAATTTAGACTTAAATAAGTATAATCAAGAATGTGTCTGTATATATTTATATATGTAAAGAAATATTCATTTATATAGACAGAAATTTCTAAAATACGCACATATATAATGTTAATAATTATTAAATGAAAAACGAGTTGTATGTGTAACTTTAGACTACATACATGCTAGAAAATTAATGTTAAATAGGATTTAAAACATTAAGATTTCTTTATTTTTAAATATTTATTTAGTTAAGTATATTTGAAATTTCATAATTCTGCATATATCTGTAAATTAAAACGGTTGAGTTACATATATAACAAAATGTTTTTCACATATATTAGATTTGTTTTTTTAGCCAAAATGATGCCAGAAGAGTTAATCTTTCCCGGTATAAGATCAATTAAAATTATATTTAGAATTAAAATTAGAAAATTGCATAAATTACTGCATGTCAATGGGTTTTTTTTTTACCTAAGTAAAAGTTGACACAGCAGGCTTCTGCTATTCCTGGGAATAAGCAAGTAAGCTAGGAAAATCAATCTAAGAAAATAAAATAATGAAGGAGAGGGGGATGTATTGCCAATATAAGCAATAGCAGCCATCTTTAATTTATTTGGACACTCACATTCAATTTGTAATTTTAATAAAATATTGAAGAAAGTTAATAATTAGCATGTCAGGGTAATAGGCTGAAAATCTTGCATCCTGCCGCCGATGAAAAGCTACCTGAGATGGAGAAACATGAACTAACCACTGTAACAACTTAAAGAGGTTCCACAATGAAAAACCAACTTTCCAGTATGGAAAAGAGAAGCAATGGTAAATACTCCTTCAATCCTAAAGCTTTCCACTAAACTAAACTCTAAAATACTAGCTTAAATCTTAATCTAATGGCCATAATAATAATGTAAACTAAACTCATGTAAATGTAAATTTTATTTTGTTTTATTTCAATCTCAAAATCTTATCTAAAATTAGAAATGATTTAATAAATTTATTTTAAACCCTAAAATCTCGCCTGATTTATAAACCTATTTATTCTTATGATTCATTAAATAATTCAGTGACAGAATGATTTATGATTTATTATTCCAAAATCTGAGTTATTTCCATAGAGAACACATTTTATTTATTAACTTGATTTTATGATATTAAGTATTGGTTTACTTGTAGAAATTAATGATTGGTTTAGTTCCATATTAGTCTTATTCTAAGTAATTAAATGCTATTCAATTATAACTTGCTAAAATCTGGAATTTAAATGTTTTATATAAATTTAGTTACATATAATACTTAATGATCTGTTTTAAAATAATTATTAAAATTCTTAAGTTAATTTATATATCTGAGGCTATAACCTCAATAATACGCATATAAAATGTGATAGTAGGGACCTCTACAGGTGTTTTAACCACAAGCTTATGCTATGGAAGAAATCTTATAAACTTAGAATTATCAAAACTGAGTCAATCATATTTCAGCGAATGTCGCATAATCTTAATTTTAAACTAAGCAAATTTCAGATTTCACTTGCATGAAATTTTATCATATTTTAAATATTGCATTTCATAATTAAATCTATGCCAAATCTTATTTAAATTATGTTATATTGTTTATGCTATAAATATTCAAAACCGAGCTTTATTCGTAATTAAACAATTAGCAAGAATTAAATAAAGATTCTCATGCATATATATGTCATTTTGCGGATATATGTAATACATGTAATAATGCACAAACTATAAAGTGCTGTTTTGAAATGGATAAAATATCTTGAATTAGATATAATTACAAGTGTACCATTATTCTAAAATAGATTTGTTTTTAAATATAATATTTAACCAATATTCATTTGAAGTGATAAACTGCAGAATAAATTTATAATTCTGTATTTTAATTTCCCCATATGCTGTAATCCTCCTTAAGTAAATAAAAACCTATATTGTAAATTGGATTCATAAACTTTCTTAAATAGTATAATTATACATGCTATAATATGAACTGATATAGGGTAGTTTCATGAAGGAAACTCTTAATTAGCGTCTTAATTTTATTATATGATAATGTGGTCAGCAGTGTATATGTGTCCTTAAGAAATCCTACGGTTTAACTAACTTGTTTCTGTACTTCTTTACTGGGTGTACATTTTAGGGATACTCCAGTACATTTAGTTCAGGCAATTTCTTTTTTTAGATGGTGACTGGTACATGCCAACCCATTCTGCATCTTGTATAATGGAGCATGAGACTCACCAAGAGCGTAAGACTCCCACATAATATAAATTGCTCGATCCTCTGGACTAAAAAGGCCTCATATTTCACAGCAATGAGTTTGGTTGAAGGGAACCATTACTTGGTAAAAATCTTGTGAATAAGGCACATACAAGATGCAAAAAGACTCAGAATTGTATGTTTCTATATGCATTATTATCTGAAGTCTAGCTCCCAATAATCAGTTCATTCCACCATTATAATTATTATTTCAGCTTTGATCTGAATTAGAATCCAGTTTAAAATGTATATTAACTATGTAGAGAATATATTAATTATTTGTGCTAGATAAAATATGTTCTTTATGAAAATTTATAGTCACTTCCCCTAAATTAAACCAAATCTAAATTCTATTATAGCACAAACTAGGCATAGATAACCATGAGCAAAGTCATTTCATTATAAAATAATATTAAGCTCATGAAAATGTAAACGTACTATAATTTCATCACCTGCGAGTGATAGATTCATATATATATATATAGCTAAATAAATGAATTAATTGTAACCTAAAATTTACAATCACCTGCATGTGATTTGAAGCTATATATATATACACACACACACTGGAAATGCATAAAACCTTAAAACTTTAATATTTGTAACTAGAAATATATAGTCACGTGCGAGTGATTTGATCTATATATGTAAACCAAATTATGTAAACTCAGCTATGTAAAATCACTTCTAAAATCCATCACTTGCATGTGAATCCCGATTAATGTAAACATCCCCTAATCACATGCATGTGAGATCAGACACATAGCCATCACAATATTGTTTTAAATTATTGTTTTCATATTTTAAATTCATTAAATTAATTTTAAATTTAATCCTGCTTCATGTCTTAGTCTTGTCACTGCCTCATAATTATTTAATATTTAATAATCATTTTATCATTATTTATTAAAATTTTTTCAATGGTTAATAGTCATATATAAGCCACATGACACCTATATAGTTGTGCTAAATAGAACACCAATTGTTCCCAGTCTTTTGTTCTACTGATGTGCTACTGCCAGCACGTGAAGAAGGAAAATACTGCTGTGACCTCAACTGTGTCATCCGCAAGGTAGTAAGTCTATGAGAAATGGTAGAGGAACTAGGGTTGGGCTAGAGTCGTGGCTTCCACCACCGTAAAACTGGTAGGCCTTAGGATGATCTATCAAAGTTCTATATTTTGTTTCGCAAATGTACATATTTGACTGTTACAGTATATATATATATATATATATATATATATATATTATATCTGGTTTGTAAGGCTTGATTTGAAGACATTTATGTGTCTGAAAAGCTCAGGCTTTCAAATTGATAGTAATGTGTTTTATAAATGCTGACTTTTGAGTTAGTATTTTAGATCTAGTTTCTAGATTCCCAGTGCTCCACTGAGATTAGCCATAAGCTTGAAATCGATTGGTCTTGAGATAGGGACTTTTCAATAAAGATTTTGAATTCTTTCTCTTTTAGCACTTATAAAATAAAGCTTGATTAGAGCTATTGGTATGCTCCATCTAGTGATCATATATATATATTGTAACGATACGGGGAAGGAGACTTACGTAAACTGCACTACGGGGCGCCATCTAGGCATTTGAACCTAGAAAAATTTATAAAGTAGGCAGATACGTGAGTCAAAAAAAATATATATATTTTTTTTCTTAAATTTTGATTCCGGTCGTTAGCCCATGTCACTAGCTCAGTGGAATAGCAGAGATTTAATAATATCATTTACTAGGATATAAAAGAATAAAGTAAGCCACTGCCAGTAATTCACATACAAACATTTATTTATGCACATATATATAAGGTTTAAAATTACTTTAGTGATTTACATTTAATTTAACATTTAAACATTATTTTTTTTTTACTTTGATTTTACTTTAATTTACATTGAGTTACTATTATATTATAAATTTACATTTTTAATCAAGTTCGCACAGATGGGATTATATTAACCTGTTTAATATGTTGCTATAGATCGGTTACATAGATTTCAACGGTCAAAAACATTTCAAAGTAAACATAAACGATCAAAATACAAAGTTATTGATTACTGACAATTGCAGAGGGAAATATAAGAAACCCTCTAGTATTCATCGTAAGATACCTGCATCGTCACCAATAACTTAAAAGACATCCGAATAAATACCTTTTAGATACTCACCGTAAGGTATCAGTATTTGTCGAATGTATATATATTTTGATCAAATATGAAAACGCAAACATATTTAACCGATAGTCAATCTATGCAAGCGTCTATAAACAACTTAAATTTAATAGTTTTATAGGATCGAGCCTGAATATACTATATAGATTTGCATTCGAAAATAAAATATTCTATCCCTATTTAACCCTAGGCAACACATTTCGCAATCAACCGGCGCCAATCCATCTGATACATTCATGTATTCAATGTAGCATGATACGACAACACATTTATATTGTCAGGAATGTACATCTGAACAATATGAAGAAAGAAAAACGACATTGACACTCCACCCACAGGAATGTGACATCTGTGGGCAAGTAGATCAATAAACTAAAAACTCCATAGGAATGGGCTGCGGTCTTCTGCCGACTTACAAACCCATCCATAGGCAAACAGAGGGTGTGTGGCGTATTTTATAATCCTGCCCGTAGCGGATCTCATGCTTACACCTACTAATTACATAAATATATCCAATCCATTGAACCAATTCAACCACGAAATGAACAACCCAAGATTACCCTCCCTTAATTATCTTTACAAATCGATACAGCCATTCACGCCCGACTCAAGTTTAACATTTTTTTATAATTTATTTAACGGAAAACAGAAATCATAACAACTTAAAGAACAAAATTAAATAAATAAATAAATAAATGGAAATGATTTTACAAATTAAATACATTAAATAAAATTATAACCAATTAATAAATATTGTTGGTCAGATAGAATAATATTAAAATCATTTTAAATATGAAAAGTTTTTAATTTACTGTTCATAAATTTTAAAGTTCTTACGGTTATTGAAATAGTTCATCCTATTATATTCCTGGCCGTTTAAACGTGAATTCCCACGTCGTCCGAAGATTATTATCCGGTTGATTTATTTATTTATCCTTTGGAGATTTTGTTTTTCGTGTAGTTGGTCCTCATTGTATAAACGATGGCCCATTTTTTTCTCTTTCTTAGCAGAACTGAAGGGATTGAAGCTGTGCGTCTTTTTCAATCCCCCCAGCGCTAACACCTAGCTGTTACATCGTCAATAATCAATCAATTTCCAGTCACTAGTCACTGATTAATAATTTCCAAAATTTTCCTTTTATATTAATGTGAAGGATTGAATTTACATTACATCATCGATGAGATGATCCTTTTCGTTGAGGTCCGATTCCATAGGGATTTCTTCTTATTTGCTAACAGTTTTTATTGTTTTCTTATCTGACAGGTGTTTTTACATTTAAATGCCGAAGGCTGGTTTACATTTAACTAATTAACAATCATTTCCATTTCTAATTAATTACCCTGTTTTCCAAATCAAAAATATATTTAAAGACAGATTTAGAGATATAATTTTATCTCCAAATCTTTTTAAAATTTAGTTTTAAAAATACCTTTTTCTTTAATAAAAATTTTATTTTAATAATTTTTATTATCTGTGCGACTTAATATATAAGAGTTTAAGACGATATTTTAATTTCAATTTTTAATTTTTAAAGAAAGTTTTTAAATGCGAACTTTTTATTTTAACTTGTTTAATAATTATATATAAAAAAACAATGTAACGAACGTCTGTGCTCGTTACAATATATATATATATATATAACAAATTGTAGCACCAAATTATCAATATAGCATAGTATTGTTAATGCTAAATTTAATAATAAGAATAATACATGCACATTTTACTGAAATACTTTAAACCATATTTCATAAATATAAAAATACTAATAAGATCAATATGATATCGCATATAATACTAATACTAATAGAAATGCATATTTGGCTGTAATAAATTATAAAATATAACTTAATTTAAGTATAAGTTTTACCAAATTAATATATCTTTATTATCATTTTTTTCTATCAATATTAGAATGAAATAAATAAACAAAAAAAGGTATTATTTGCAAGTTCACAATCAGAAATGTTTATAGTGTAATAGCGTGTAATCCAATACATAGTGTTGATCTCTGTACATGGATAATACAATCCAAACAATAGCATTGACAGGTTTTCCACACATTCACATATAACAAACAACAGCACATGAAAATGAATGAATGGTCATTATTTCTGTTTTTAAACAAATACAAAAAAAATTAGTTCACATTGTTTTGTATTAAATTAATCCAATTGGTTTAAAGATATCCCATCACTTTATTTATCATTTAATAATGATTATTTTAATTTATTCAGATTTTTCAACACTATTCTTAGCTAGTTTTAAATATGTCTTTATATTTGGAAAGGATTATCTCACATTTATCACAACAATGTTCAATAACTTTAGTGAATAACAATATGCATACAAAATACTATTTATTTGATTATTGTAAATAACAGTTAAGATAAAACTTTATAATTTTAAGTATATTCCATATTTTTTATGTATCATCGTGTATAGAAAATAATGCTAATTAATCTTATCACACATTCCTCAATATAATGTCACATTGATAATTCTTCAACTTAAGTATATTATTTCATGACTAAATTTCCATCACTTTATTCATTAAATTTTCATTTTCCAGTCAATACATATTCATTATTCTAATAATGTATGCATTCAATAATCAGTTTCTCTTTCATCATTAGTTATTTCTTTGAGAATTTCTTTAGTTATAAATGATAATAAATGTTTAAATGTTTGAGAATAATATATTCTAATTAGGTTATAGCATAAGATCAAGATTACATCTAACACTAAGTTTTAATTTCTTTTTCTCTTTCAAACTAGGCATGTAAACAATTTGTATCGAATGACAGTTCTAGATAATTCTGAATATTTAAAAAATAATACATGTAATATCCCAAGCTTAGCCAGGATGGCATTCATTCCAGATAGATCACCAGCTAACATAATGCTAATAAATTCTTTGTCATTGGATCCAAATATTTTGTTTAATATCAGGATGAGACCTGAATGCTTGATAAAGAAAAAAAAAGGTAGACATTTCAACTTAAAAAAAAAAAAAAAACTTATTAAATATTTACACTTCATAGAATTTTAAGCTTTAAAATGGTCGGCAACTTTATGTACTTTACACCATTCTAATACACTATCAATACAAGCTTCTCACATTGAATTCAATTTCCCTTAATATATGTGTGCATGTCCATATATAACCTGTTGTCGTTCACTTTGATGGACTAGAAACATACTTCCTCCACCTTGCTCATCTCATGAGTCGATAATTTACTGGCTCTTAATTGTGATCTGACATTAATTATTGACAAAAACCAGATGGCCATTTGTCTTTTGGAAATTATAAAATTTTAAGTTATATAATTAAATAAAAAAATAACAAAAGAAAACTACTAATAAATATTAAATAAATGATTTAAACTAATAAAAATTTATGGAGGAATATTTGTAAAGATTGCTTTAAACATGATTACATTTTTTTTATCCAAATACATTTTTTTCAAGTATACCTATAAAAATTAAAACTTTTTCCAATAAATAAAATTTTACATTTATCCTTGCAAGCAAGCTCTCTCACACACATATTAAAATCTGTCTTTTTTAACAATTAAATTGACAGTACAGTTAAACAGTAATGATCATATTTGACTGTTTTTACTTAAACTGATTTAATATACTTTCAGTGTCAAACCTAATAATCATATTTAATAAATTAACTGTTAAACTTTAAACAGATTTTAAATGAAATATCCTTTTAAATGTACAATAGCTATTGTTTAACATATGACACACTATTTAATTTAATTAATACTATTTACTTACTTTAGCACTCAATATTTTGACTTAAATCACTAATATCAACATCAACACAATCACTCATATTTAGACTTACTGACTAACATAGGTTTTAAACTTTATGTAAAATTTTTATCGAAACTACGAATTAAATTCTGATATTATATATTCTCAACAGAAATACATTGATTATTAGTTAATTATAGTTATATAAACTAAAGCCAGTTACAAATATAACTTAATTTAATAAAGCTTGTATTTACAAATGTTACATATAGAGCTCACAAAATAAGCATTAAACAAGCTTTGAGAATATCCTTCTGCTTCTGGGTATTCGAGTTAGAAATCAGAATTGGAAGACATATGAATGTCTGACAATTTCAGATTTTCTACTCAATAGATATACATTAGATAAAAAAAGTGCTGGATTTGTCCTAGTATTTTTAATCTAATGCTTAAATATCCTGGCACCCCACTGACAATGCTAGAAGTAGAAAATGGTCTGGGGTTGATGATATTCTCAAAGCTTGTTAACAGCTTATTATGCAAGCTCTCTATCTACCTATCTATCTATCTATCTATCTATCTATCTATCTATCTATCTATCTATCTATCTATCTATCTATCTATCTATCTATCTATCTATCTATCTATCTATCTATCTATCTATCTATCTATCTATCTATCTATCTATCTATCTATCTATCTATCTATCTATCTATCTATCTATCTATCTATCTATCTATCTATCTATCTATCTATCTATCTATCTATCTATATGTATATATATATGTATATATAGTAACCATGTGATATGTCACCTGCTTTTATTAAACATTTTTAACAGTGTTTTATATGATAATTAGCCATTAAAAAAATAAAAGATAAAATAAAACAAATAACAAGAGACATAAAATTATATTATTTAATCTGTAGATAAAATGGTATCACTTAATAAGCAATATCTCATATATTTAGAGTTAAATAGTTATCTAATAAAAGATATTAATAGAATATATAACTGCTACTCATATTTAATTAAAACTTAATAAAGTGCGTGTTCATAATGTAAAAATTTTATAAAAGGTAAAAGAAAGAAAGAATGAAAAAAAAAAACTAACTGAATGAATATTTTAATTTTTATTGTTGAAAATTTATTGGGGTACTAAATTGCTAATGAGTTAGTTAAATTATTTCATTTAATCACCTTTATAATTTATACTTCAGTTAAGTCTTAAAATAATTCAATAGCATTTAGTTATTTAAAGTTGAAGTGGATTATTAAAAGAAGCTTGCCGTAAATAAAATTAGTTTCACACTCTTAGGTGTGTTGCATGCATGAATGTATATATTGACTTTTTAATCTTTAATTTTATTTATTAAAATATTTATTTATTAATTTTTAAAAGTAAAATAGATAATAAAATTTGGCAAATAAAATATTTATTATTCTAAACTTCTGATAGAAACAAAGATCAAAATATGCAAATCAGTAAATTATTACATGTATTTTCTGTTTATTATATATATATAAAAAAAAAAACTTTATTCATGTTAAGTAGTTGATTTATTATTAACCTTAAAATTGAAACACAGAATGCTGACATGTGATATTGTTTTTTTTTTTTTGATATTGAAGAAAAGAGCAGGGAACTGGTTTGATTTTTTTTTTAGTTTCTTCACGGAGGTTGTCCTAATAACAAGGAAGAAAAAACAGTGTAATTTTTAATATTTGCATTTGTTTAAAAACCAGTATAAATTATATTTTTCTTTAAAGTATTCACATAGAATGGATTGCTAAGGGATAGATTAAGATTTCAAGTTTTATGCTTTCTTTAAACTAAATGGTCTAAATTTCAGAATATAATGTGCCAAGATAATACTTCTGATTTAACATTTAACTTTAATATTTTCAACAAATTAAAATGGTAATATTAACTGAGATCTTATGGAAAAAGATAAACTATCATTTTATGCTAATACATTGCATTCTTTGTGGCAGTAAATAAGACCAAGTTAAATAATAATAATAATAATAATAATAATAATAATAATAATAATAATAATAATAATAATAATAATAATAATAATAATAATAATAATAATAATAATAATAATAATAATAATAATAATAATAATAATAATAATAATAATAATAATAATAATAATAATAATAATAATAATAATAATAATAATAATAATAATAATAATAATAATAATAATAATAAATGTTAAGAACTGTTCAAAACGAAAATAATTTAAATAAATGTTTTGACCTTAATTATTAACTTTAAAAAAACCAACAGATGTCTAAATTATTTAAAAAAAACAAGATAAATTGATACTGCTTTCTGAAACTTAAAAATTTGTTAATGAGAATTGGCATATGGTTTTATTTTATGGTGGGAATGTTATTTTATCACCTGCATCTCCAGAAAGAGTGGAAAATCTGTTAATAAAATATTTTCCAGTGAAACCATGGATAACTACTAAAATTTTACAGTTAATAATAATTGTACATAATTGTCATATTTTAAAAGTAGCTAGTTAATATTAAATTGTTTCAAATAATGGATCAATACCTGTTCATGTTTAAAGTAGTATATCGTATTCAGGTGCTTGTCTTCTATCATAGTGAAGTGGTAGCTGCTTTGTTGTTTCTTTAAAAAATAATATATTGGATTGAAAAATACTAATGCATCAATATTATTCCCATAGCTAACAATGTGGGACTTAGCACCGTAAATTATCTTCCTACTGTTGAGAAAGCTTTACTAATTATCTGAATTTATCATTATCATAATTATTATTGCAATTTTTTTTTTAAAAAAGGTAATATAATAGTTATACATTTTATGCTTTATTTTATATGTCAAGGTATCTTACTTTACCATTTGAAATTGTCTCAAGGAGTTTATAATAAAGTGTGTAGAGATTTTATTACACACAGGTAATTTTAAAAATATTGGTGAAGTGTTTAATTTAAAATTGCCTATTCTTTATAATTTAGGACAAATAATCATTACAGGTGTGTTTATCAGAAGTTTTAATAATTTTCTTAATATCATTCATATCAAAAATTAGATTTTGAATTTGTCTGAAAACAAATTGATTTCATTAACCATTTAATTAGAAATATCTACCATGTCAATCTGTCCACTTAATTTCATAAATATTTATTGTGCTCATTGTTTGTGTGCATATTCCTTATCTTATGCAAATATTTACTATGCTATTTTAATGTGTTTATAGTCGTTTTGACTAATACTTTCCTGTGGGTTTCAGATATTGTTTAATATGTGGATTTTAATGTTGATACAAGCTATTAATCTTTATCATTAGGGATAAATTTCTATCTTTCTATTGTGAGAAATATTTATGCTTGATAGCTCTAGATTTATCAGATATTATACTATTTAAGATGTTTATGGGATGGAAATGATCTCCCATTATTATTATATGTATTTGCCATGAGAAGGCAGTGTTCCAAAATATTTTATATAACTTATTTAGTTAGATTCCATGGAAAGAATCATTTGTTCTTGGTGTTGTTTCCCTTTTCTCAGGTGGTAAGACTGCATCTTTACCCACACTTATCCTTGAGATATAAGCTTTGGAGCCACCATTATTATAATCAGGTTGTATTGCTCTAAGAATCTTATTTAGTGATGTTGTCCTTCATGTGTTATTTGAAAGATTAGATTGTCCACCACAAAAGGTGTAGACTATTGTATTTATAAAAGTTATGGCAATGATAGCTAGTTATTGAGGTAGTAATTTTCAGTGCTTTGGTTGATTATAATAAGATCCGTATTGTGCTACTGCGCTTTGCCAATGGTATACAAGTAAATCCACAAGATTTAATAATTTAATTCCTCAATTTAAAGCATAGCATGATAGGAATATACAGACACAATGTGATTTATATACATCGTTTGGATAAATTTGCCAAGGGGTTTTGTAAGTTTCATAAATTTTTAAGTTTAATATTAATATGTGGACATTAAATAAGTTAACTATCAAGGTATATGTGACTTCTGATGAATGGTTTTTATTTACCATTTAGTTTTAAGATTAACATAGTATGAGACAATAATCATTTGTAATGTAATGATGACAGTTATCATCATCATATTAGCCAGCTAATTTAGAAGCAGCAATAGATTATATTGAAGTTAATTTTCATAATTTTGTTATATTATTTTAATAGTGAAATATCGTAAGTGTGTTAGCATGTAAAATACATGGAAAATGTTAATTAGCTTATGGTGCAAGTTAGCCAACCATTATAATTATTATTTTCAATTATATTAAAGTTTATTTAATGCTTTGGTTCAGTTAGAATAAATTGTGATTTCAAATAAATATTTAGCAAGGAATCATAATCATTTATGGTCATAAGTTTGTTGTTCAATTTTGAAATTAGACAAACATGAAGCAATAGTCTTGGCATTAAGTTAATTTAAATTATTAAATCCTAGGAGTTAAATAAAAAAAAAGATCCAGCAGCTGTGATGTCCAAACTATAATTGTATTATTGTGCTTTGTAGATAATTGTTTTTTTTTTGTTAATGTTTAGATGTAATAAATGTATTTTTAAAATTTATTAAAATTTGGTTTTTGAGTATTTTTCTGTGTGAAATTCTTCTCTTTGGTACCACAAACCCACAAAATGAAATAAATGTATATTTTCAAATCGGATAATTATAATTCTCATGATCCAGAAATTACTAATAATTAATAAAAAAAATGATATCAATTTGTTTTAATTAAAATTTTTAAATGGTCAACTGTTCATTTAAGTATTGCAATGGATGTATCCATCCGTAATTCAGACTGCACATTATAAACCTATTATCAGAATTTAAATATTGTAAATGAAGTATTTTATATGTGTTGTTTAGGATAAGAGACACAAATGGAATGTACTCTTTTCCTTCTATTATTTGAATGCCATTCTAGGTAAAAGGCTATAAGTATTCTAAATTTATTTACATGATTTTTTTAAATTAGATATTTGTTGAATAAAGTAAGCATTTTCTGTTGGTAATCTACGCGATTATTATTATGATATTAATCAGATACATTAGCTTATTAGGAAGGGTATGTTCCTAAAGCCTGCTAGAATGTGAGTCATTTGCCTTGCAAACACTATACCATTATTTTCTTTGATAAAATAGCAGAAAGAAAACCCTGAGATCTTAATTTGGCATTATAAGAAATGATTACTTCTTCATTCTATAAGATGTAAAGGAAGTCAAATCATTTCAGTGGATATTATTAAACTATACAATAGAGTTTGTTAATCATAAGAGTCTATTAGAGAATACATTTTGAAAGTGCAAATATTTATAGCTCAGAGAGTTTAATTGTGAAGAAGGTAGAGATTTTCTTTATTCTAAATTATTTACTAGGGAATGATTGAAGTTTTATCTCTTCCCAAAATTATATGTTTTATTTGGAATAATTTATTCTATCAGAGTTAAGTTTTTCCTTGGTCTTAATTGTATATCTCTGTAGCTAATTCTTTATATGTAACCGACCACTGAGCTTAGTCTACTTTATAATCCTTATTGTTATCTGTAAGGGTCTCGATTTTGTTTTAAATATTTCAATACATTAGAGAGAAGGTCCTAAATTAGGAGGATGTTAGAGAGTGATTGCTTATGGAGATCTTCTAGATCAATTTTTTTCTAAGAGGTTACTATATATATATATTATACCTAGCCCTTTACACGTCGTCTCGTAAATTTTATAAAAACATCATTTATATAAAATCAATAAAAATGTTTAATGTTTATAATAATGACTCGATCAGAACTTTGTACCTCCCTCTTACACAAAATCCTATCACGGGGCTGTTGGTACCTCGGGTAGAGTAATCAATATCATTTGCAAACATTTGCCAATAACATTAATACTCGTTTACTAGACTACATATTAGCCAATCAAACTTTTTATTTATTTAAAGGAAAAAATCCAATGGGCGCCAGCCGACCTTTGTCGACAAGTCTGCTTGACCAATACGATCTAGTACCCGCTCCCGCTAGCTCAGCTACAACAATCAATTAAATCTAATCTGCCTACCTAAAAAATCAATTTATGAATCTTTCTCTGCGCTAAATTTCTCGCTTTCTCTTTTTCTTTTATTTAATTATTTAATTTAAATCTAATTTAAGTAATCACTAACCCATGAAGTCTCCATTTACGCTATTACACTTCGTTTGGTCTTATAATATAATTAATTACACTTTCGTTCAAGTTCAGATAATATTTAATACAATCAAAATTTCATATTATAAATACAAAAAAAATAATTATACACACACAATTATATTTGAAATCACAATAAAATCTCTGGGTAATGGAGCTAAAGACAACTAATAACTATTGTTCGTACCATAAAGTTCAGAGTTTATTATTCCATTTATTATTACGGCTTTTAATTAATGAATTAGAAATTGAAACAAACATTACCTAGCTTTCTCCCTTATGCACGGTTCCGAGCGTTGCTTCTGATAGTATTTCATTCGGTCAGTTAGCGCTAACTCTTTGCAATCCTTTTCCCGATGTCGTTGGGATCCTGTGGGCTCCACGTGGACACTCCGTCTCCTTCTTGTTTTACATGACCATGATTGACATTTAAACTGTTTGCTGTTGGTATTGCGGGAAGGATTTGGCCGGCTGTTCACACGATGGGTTTAACAGTGCAGCATTATGTTTAACTTTAGACGTATATTAATATTCAATGCTCTCGATCTATAAAAATAATTTTTTAATTAATAATACAATAGAAAATTCGCCCTTTTTATATTTTACGGTCCTTATCTTGCGGATTCAATCTACAATACGTAACTAATCCTCTGGTGTTTCAGTTACGGTCCGTGCTGACTTTCTGGTGTTTGCATTGGTCATTTAATTTCTTTGTACTCTCTGCTAGAGTTATTTCAATTTCTTTATTTCAATTTCTTTGTTAGAGTTATTTCAATTTCTTTGTTAGAATTATTTAAATTTCTTTGTTAAAGTTATTTTCAATTTCTTTGTTAGAGTTATTTCACTAACTAGCCGTTCAATGGAAATTTCTTATGTTTGTCATTAGCTCCCATTGTTCACTACATTCCTTTGATTACATATATTTTCCTTTTTTTTTATTATAATTATAAGACAAAACGAATTCCACCTTGTTTTTTTTTTTTTCTTAAAGCAATCTTAAATCAAATTTCAATTAAATCAAATTTAGTTAAATCAAATTTTAGTTCTTTAGGTTTTATTTAAATACGATTCAAAATTATATCTTATAAAACTGTCTAATTTATGCTTTTAACGATAAACCTGTCTATGAGAAAAAAATCCTTTTATTCTTATTTTACCCTACAAGATCTTTTATTTTTATTAAATATTTACACAAATCTTTTATCAATTTATATTTTTTTCAAAATTATGTGTAACTCCGTAGAAAGCACACTCCTTCCTGATGTATCTAGGTACATTTCTCCGTCCCCTTTTTTTGAAACTAAATATCAATCTGAAGGTTTTAGTTTCAATATTTAACTTTATTCTTACTATACATTCCCCTCGATTTATTTTGATGGAAGTTCATCCTCTCTTATTCTCGTGTGTCCGTGTTACTCGTTAAGCTTTCTTCTTTAGTAATTGTAAGGATCGCGCATAGAACGTTCCCCTACAGTCTGACCCTTGGGCGACTTTGAAGGCGTTATTTCCGTACTCCTTTATGATTTTGTATGGCCGGTCGTATATGGGTTGAAATTTCTTATATATCCCCTTTTCCGGATGGCTTACGGGGTTTACCCTTACCATGACCTCATCTCCCAGCTTGAACATAGCCTTGCTCTTCCCTTGTCTCCTTTGTCTTATATTTCCCATCTTTCTGAGTTTACAGCGTGCTTCATCCGTGTCTTTCTTCTTATCAATAGGTGGTGTTCTAATCGGTAAAGGGGTTTTGAATGGGTAAGGGGTATTTCTCCCATGATGAAGCCTGATGGGTTCGAACCCGGTGGATTCGTTTTTGGACCAATTTGTCATGTTCGCCACTCTCGTGGCCTCTTTTACCCATCTACGATGATTGTTCTGGAGATACACACGAAATAAGCACCCTAATTCCCTCATGACTCGTTCGCAAGGATTAGACTGCGGATTACGAATCGAAGTGAGAATATGTCTGATCTGGTGGCACTTCGTCCACCTTTTCCATTCCTCCGACATAAAGGGAGTTCCATGGTCTGATATTATCTGCTTTGGGATTCCCACGTCTCGAAAATGTTGACGCTCAAGTACCTGTATAGTTTGTTTGGCATTAGCTTGCGTCACCGGATATATCGCTACGAATTTGGAAAAAATGTCATACGTTACAACAAGATACTTCTTTCTATTAAACTGGGGTAGGGGTCTGTAGAAATCTATTGCCAAGAGGCTGTTAGGCTGGTATGCATATATAGGTCTCAACGGGCCCACGCTTGATGAGTTTTGGGGCTTTGTTTTCGCACATACAGTACATCCCTCAATGACGTCTAAAACACTCTTATACATTCTTGGCCAATAAAACCAATTGCCTATCAACCCTTCCATCTTGCTTGCCCCATAGTGTCCATAATTTTCATGTATGAACATGATTATTTGTTTCCGCATATTCACTGGAAGAACGACTCGTATATGCTCCTCATCTCTTATTTTACGCTGTAAAAGTCCATTTTTCAAACAATATTTTTTTTCTTTCCAGACCGTATTGTTTACAGGTCTTCCTGTAGGCTGATGGCGCAAGTGGTCTATTATTTGTTTACATTCGGTATCCTCTTCTTGCGCTTTCACTAATCTTTTCAAACTGCACTCTATATCCTCGCCTTTATCTACTTCCGCCGCTGCTATGTACGCATCGTTACAAGTTAAATGTTGCTGCGGTGGTTCTATCGGATAGCGACTTAAAGCATCTGCCGCCATATTGTCTCTGCCTGGGCAATACTCCACGCGATAGTTAAATTCTTGTAAGATCAAACTCCATCGGATTAGCCTACTATTCGTGAGGAAGCTATGATTAAGGAACTCAAGGCTCCTATGGTCTGTAATCACTATCACCTGCGACACGATTAAATACTGTCTAAACTTCTTAAAGGCCCAGACAATTGCTAAAGCCTCCCTCTCAGTTACTGTATAATTTTTTTCAGGCTTACTTGATAAGCGACTTATAAAGAATAACACCCCATATTTCCCATCGTCCTGCACCTGAGATAATGTGGCTCCCAGGCCCATTCCACTACTGTCAGTTTGCACTACAAATGGTTTGTCAAAATCTGGGTATGACAGCATGACCTCTTTTAGAAACCCCCTTTTTACCTTTTCAAAGCTACGCTCTTGTAGCTCCTCCCACATCCACCTTTTGTCCTTCCTTAATAACTGTAAGAGAGGTTCCATGTCTGAGGAAAAGTTTTTATAAAATCGGTTGAAAAATTACACAGTCCGAGGAAAGCTTTGATGTCTTTCTTCTTCCTTGGTTTTGGAAAATGTTGTATCGCCTCGATTTTTTCTGGATTTGGAGATATTCCCTGCTCACTGATAATGTGTCCCAAGAATTTCACCTCCGGAGTCATTAGGTGGCTTTTCCCCAAATTTATTTTAATTCCTTTTTCTATGCACTCCCTGAACAGTAGCTTCAAATGTTCGAAGTGCTCTTCCACACTATTCGAGGCCACAATGATGTCGTCCACATACATCGTAATTAAACTCTTAATTTTTTCTGACAATACTTGATCAAGGCATTGTATTAGTCCCGCTCCACTGTTTTTTAAGCTGAAGGGAACCCGATTAAAGTTATATGCCCATCCATTATATCGGAAAGCGGTATATTTCCGGTCTTCAGGGTGAAGCTTGATCTGCCAGTAGCTGGCCATTAGATCAAACATCGAAAATATTTTTTTTTATGGAACTTCATTAATAATTCACTTATAGGTGGCGGGGCATTAGGGTCTAGCACTGTTATTTTATTCAACTGTCGTGCGTCTAAACACAATCGAATAGACCCGTTTTTTTTCTTTACTGTCACCAACGGATTATTGTATGGTGATGAGCATTTAGAAATAATTCCCCATTTTAGCATATTCTGTAGCTGTTCTTCTACGGAATTTCTATATTGATGTGGTATTGGGTATGTTCACGCTTGATACGGCTGGTCTTCCATAAGTTTTATTCGGTGTTCGTATCCTTCGATAACTCCCAGAACTTCTGAAAACACATTCTCATACGTGTTCAACAAAATCTTCAGTCGTTCTCCATTCTCGCTTTCCTGTTCCTCTTCCCTTATTATTATTTTTTTTTCTATTTGTATCCCTGCACTGTCTGCATCATGCTCCGTTCTACTATTGTCTGCCTTGCAGACGTCAAACGGTATTTCTGCATGATTAATTCTTGCCTGTCGCTTTTCATAATCCAGCACACATCCTGCTTTGCACATAAAGTCTGAGCCCAGGATAGCATCATGTATCAATCCCTCCAAGATCAGCATGATGTGGTTGTATTCCTTCCTTGTGATCTCAATACTCACCCATATTTGCTCCGATGCCAACTTGGCTCTTTTCCCATTCGCCAGCCTTACGTATACATCCTTTAATGGCAAGGTTTTAATTTTCAAGTTACTCTGGTCCATTTCATTGAACGTTTTCTGCAAAATCACTGACACTTGGCTGCCCGAGTCAAGTAGTGCATTAATCGCCTTCCCTTCGATTCCTATTTCTATTTTAGGATATGATTGGTATGCCATTCCCAGCTCGCCCCTCTCTTCATTTTGTACTAGGTTTGCTACTTGTCTGCTATTATCTTCTGCCTTTCCCTCTTTCCTCCGATTTTCTTCATACTGTTTATCATTATCTATCGTCCTGAGTATCTCTGCCGCTCGCTCTATGGTATCATTCCCTATTATTGTTTCTTGGACGTTTTCTGGGAAGCCTCGCCTTACTATCCGCAGTATATGTTGCTCAGATATTTTGTATGCTGTTATTTCCCTTAATCTCACCACTTGTCTGTGGAAATATGTACTTAGTGATTCTCCTGTTTGCCATTTTTCTTGGGTTACCTGATGTTTAACAACTTCCTGAAGCCCCTCCCCCCAATAACCCTTCAGCAATGCTTGTTTATATTCCTTGAAGTTCGTTGGCTTTATTCTCAGCAACTCCCACCAATTTTCGGCCTCATCTTGTATGTAGCTAACAGCTATATTAACTTTAACCGACTCGCTGAACTCATTACATGAAAAAAAAACCATTCTAGACTCTCCAAGTATCTATTCGGTCTTTCCCCTTCGTTTCCTGAGAAGGTCTTTATTTTGATAACCCGACTTGCTATTTCCATTTTACACCTATTTTATCTTTTTAATAATAATAATAAACTTACGTACATACAACCAAAACCTAACCTTCCCAGTTCCCCTTTTTTTATACTAAAATTCCCCGGAGTGTCCCTATGCCTCCACATCTTATATAATTGCAAAATCACCTTTACAGTTGCGCTGCTTATACCGTTTTCTAATCCTACTATCACGCTCCCTCCCGCTTCTTTTTACTAGCTATCACTTCTGTCACTCATACACGACTCGCTTAAGACGTCCAGTCATGACTCACATCGGTTCTGCCATTCAAAACGTTTAGTTTCACCCCATGTTGGGCGCCATTTATACCTAGCCCTTTACACGTCGTCTCGTAAATTTTATAAAAACATCATTTATATAAAATCAATAAAAATGTTTAATGTTTATAATAACGACTCGATCAGAACTTTGTACCTCCCTCTTACACAAAATCCTATCACGGGGCTGTTGGTACCTCAGGTAGAGTAATCAATATCATTTGCAAACATTTGCCAATAACATTAATACTCGTTTACTAGACTATATATTAGCCAATCAAACTTTTTATTTATTTAAAGGAAAAAATCCAATCGGCACCAGCCGACCTTTGTCGACAAGTCTGCTTGACCAATACGATCTAGTACCCGCTCCCACTAGCTCAGCTACAACAATCAATTAAATTTAATCTGCCTACCTAAAAAATCAATTTATGAATCTTTCTCTGCGCTAAATTTCTCGCTTTCTCTTTTTCTTTTATTTAATTATTTAATTTAAATCTAATTTAAGTAATCACTAACCCATGAAGTCTCCATTTACGCTATTACCCTTCGTTTGGTCTTATAATATAATTAATTACACTTTCGTTCAAGTTCAGATAATATTTAATACAATCAAAATTTCATATTATAAATACAAAAAAAATAATTATACACACACAATTATATTTGAAATCACAATAAAATCTCTGCTTAATGGAGCTAAAGACAACTAATAACTATTGTTCGTACCATAAAGTTCAGAGTTTATTATTCCATTTATTATTACGGCTTTTAATTAATGAATTAGAAATTGAAACAAACATTACCTAGCTTTCTCCCTTATGCACGGTTCCGAGCATTGCTTCTGATAGTATTCCATTTGGTCAGTTAGCGCTAACTCTTTGCAATCCTTTTCCCAATGTCGTTGGGATCCTGTGGGCTCCACGTGGACACTCCGTCTCCTTCTTGTTTTACGTGACCATGATCGACATTTGAACTGTTTGCTGTTGGTATTGCGGGAAGGATTCGGCCGGCTGTTCACACGATGGGTTTAACAGTGCAGCATTATGTTTAACTTTAGACGTATATTAATATTCAATGCTCTCGATCTATAAAAATAATTTTTTAATTAATAATACAATAGAAAATTCGCCCTTTTTATATTTTACGGTCCTTATCTTGCGGATTCAATCTACAATACGTAACTAATCCTCTGGTGTTTCAGTTACGGTCCGTGCTGACTTTCTGGTGTTTGCATTGGTCATTTAATTTCTTTGTACTCTCTGCTAGAGTTATTTCAATTTCTTTATTTCAATTTCGTTGTTAGAGTTATTTCAATTTCTTTGTTAGAATTATTTCAATTTCTTTGTTAAAGTTATTTTCAATTTCTTTGTTAGAGTTATTTCACTAACTAGCCGTTTAATGGAAATTTCTTATGTTTGTCATTAGCTCCCATTGTTCACTACATTCCTTTGATTACATATATTTTCCTTTTTTTTTTATTATAATTATAAGACAAAACAAATTCCACCTTTTTTTTTTTCTTAAAGCAATCTTAAATCAAATTTCAATTAAATCAAATTTAGTTAAATCAAATTTTAGTTCTTTAGGTTTTATTTAAATACGATTCAAAATTATATCTTATAAAACTGTCTAATTTATGCTTTTAACGATAAACCTGTCTATGAGAAAAAAATCCTTTTATTCTTATTTTACCCTACAAGATCTTTTATTTTTATTAAATATTTACACAAATCTTTTATCAATTTATATTTTTTTCAAAATTATGTGTAACTCCGTAGAAAGCACACTCCTTCCTGATGTATCTCGGTACAATATATATATATATATATAATTACCCAGAATTTCCAATTACATTCCTTACACCTTTACTTTTTTTTTTTAAAAAAAAATATTATTATGCTATGTTATTGAGAACAAAGAAATAAATTTTCAATTTTTAGGCCACCAAAAAATCTATATCACAAGCTTGATTGTACGAGTCTCAATAAACATAAAAACATGAGAGTAGTTTACATGATGATTAGATGAGATTTAGTCATTTAAGTGCATTGGATTAATAATTCAAAATTGATTCAATTAATGCATATATGACACCATGGTTAATATCCACATTGTATTTGTTCACAGATCTATAACAAATCAAATTTTGAATATTTTAACCAACATCTCCCAACAGGATTTTTTACTCTGTTAAACAGCCCAGCTTAAGAATTAATGAAAAATGTAGATTAATACATACTTATTATTATGGGACTCTAACACAAGTTAAATTATTAGGTGTATGGAGAAAAGTTAGATATATTAATAATATTTGTTTGTAATTGCATACAAATATTAATTTTCTCCTAATTTAAAAATAAATATGTTATGTAAATAAATAAGTTTTTCTCTCTTTATAATATTTTTAATATTCACTATAATAATTTATGAGCGATGGGTGATGGATTAGTGCATGTATAAATTACTAAAAATAAAATCTTAAAAAAAGGATTTACAACAGATAAAATGGTAATTAAAAAAAATGATAAAAATCATTCAACTATTATTTATTAATCAAATTGATAAAATGGAAGGAAATATGCTTTTGATTATTTGAATTCAGAATTACAAAAAAATGGTTATTATAAACATTCATGTCCACAATGTGTTATTTAATCCAATAGTTTATAAACTAAACATAAAAATGTAAGGTGATATATTGCAAAAAAAGTCACTAAATATATAAAATACAGACATTTCGTTTTTGTTGAAAGTAAAATCTATTAATTGAATATGTGAAAATATTGTTTTTTCATTTTCATCAGCATTATCAGAAAAAAAATCTATGCCAGCTTCAAACCTCATTTGCTTGTGAATTGCAAAATCTGATAAGTCTTAAAACAGATGATAATTTTTAAAACTTACAGCAATAAAAATTATGTTTGAAGATATAAGATGTGATATGTTGGACTATTTCCATCATTTATTGAGGGAATGTTGAATGTATAGAAAATTTGAAACTTTATTTAAACTTTCCAAATACAAACAACTTGTTAGTAATAACACACAAATGGACAATAGCCTATATGCACAGTGACAATATTCACTTAGAAGTTGAACTTGGACCTTTAGATTCTTGAATATCAAATTTAAGGCAAACATTCTACCAACTGAACTATTCTGTCAAAGGTAACACATAGTAGAAATTTGATATATTTATATATGAGGGATGGTTCAAATCCTCCTGAGTCCTTCAATTTTTTTAATAAGGCTAATTATTCTTTTTTCCTAAGAGCAAGATTAATTAGAGGCTTCCAAACATTGTATATTGCCACACTGGGTTGAATTATAGGATTATTTACCATTGTCCTATGAGCAGCTTCCGTGAATTTCCTTCTATGCATTTTTCATCTTTATTCAATATCTTTGCATTTTCCCACTTAAGCATATGGTCATTAGTACATACATGATTGACTATTGTACACACACCTGTTTTTTAACCAATATTTTGTACTATTTCAACTGCTGTTCAACAGGCAACAGGTCTCACCAATGTATTTCCTTCCACATTCACATGGTATTTTATAGATGCAGTTTTTGTTCTTCAGCATTTCCAGTTTAGGCTTAGTAGAAGTATGCATTTCTCAAAGTGTAGTATGGCTTTGGAAAGCAGTTCTAATCTTATATTGACTGCATATTTTTCTTTTGGTATCTCTTTGTGTTGTATTTGGACAGTTTTCCTGATGACTGCTGATGGATAACCATTCTTCATAAGCATTTGTTCTATGTGATTTTTTTTCTTTTTTCAAATCACTGGTGTATGAACAAACCTCCTTTGTTCTGTTCCATAGTGATAATACAATTCCTTGTTTAGTGCTTCTTGTATGAATGGATGTATATCCCAAGTACTTGCCAGTGTGTGTTGAGTTCTTATACACTGTTGTTTATACTTTGCCCTGAGGGAGTCTTGTTGTCACAACAACATCCAAGAATGCCAATTTTTGTTCTTGTTCTGATTCCATTGTGAATTTTTGTATGAGATATGTTATTAATGTGCATACAGAATGTCTGTAATTTTGCCTCACCATGTGGCCATGACACAAATGTATTGTCAACATATCAAAGCCACAATTTTCATGGACATGGAGTAGTATTTATGGCTGTGGTTTCAAGTTTTCCATGTAAATGTTCCTGAGCAAGAGTGACAGTGATGATCCCATGACCATCCCTTGATTTTGTTGGTAGAATTTTGAGTTATATTGAAAGTATGTTGTTGTTATGCAGAATATTAATAATTCCATTATAACATTTACTATTATAATTCCATTATAACATTTACTTGGTAATAGACAGTGCCTCATTACATAGTACATTTGTAAACAGACTTTCCATATCAAAGCTTACCAATATGTCAGTTCTTTCCATTTTCATGTTTGTGACAAATTCTACATAGTACTTATAATCCCTGATGAAAAACTATGTCCTGTATGCCAATGGACTAAGAACTTTGAGTGAAAAAAATTTGACAAATTTTGACATGGTGAATTTATAGAACTAATAATAAGTCTTAATGGAACATTGTCTTTATGGATTTTAGGCAATCCATACAAGTGAGGATTCTTGCTGAAATACAAAGTTAATTTTCTTTTTTATGCATCACTGAAATACTTGGGATGTTTCCAGAGTAATGCTTGTAATTTTATCTCTGTATTTGGAGTTGGATTTTTTTGCTAACTTTTGGATTGGCCTGCTGTGAATAGGACTTGTATTTTGTTATCATAATTAGTTTTATCCATTACAACTGTATTGTTACTTTTGTCTGCAGGAAGAATGATTATAGATGTATCTTGTTTGAGAGATTTAATAGCATTCCTCTCATGACATGAAATGTTTGCCTTCTGTTTGTGCACTTGATGTCTTTCAAGTGTCCTTTTTATTCCCCAGCATAATTCTGATGCTTCTTCTAGAGTCACATTTCGAGTCACCTCATCAGTGGCTGCTATTATATCCAATAGTGGGACAGTTAGATGAGGTAATGGCAAAATTCAAACATTTTTCAAGAACTGATAATTTACAATCAGAAAGGTGTTTAGAACTAAGATTTTCACTGATGATGAGGATAGACTAGTTGTCGTATGACTTTTGACTTGCCCATGTATGTTTACAAGCTTCTTCTTCTGAAGTTCTTTTATCCCTCCATGGAACTTAGAATATGATATGCTCACTGCTTGACAAATTCTTGAGAAATCTTCATCTGTAACTTTATTTTGTAAAAATGATTCCACATTTCTAATAGATCACAATGTCTGATAGTTGGTAAACCATTGGACCTTTATACTTTCTCTCAATAAGGCCTCATTTGTTCTCTGAATAATTTTCTCAGCTCTCTTGGAGAAAATAGGAGGTTTTAACTGCAAACCCTTAGGGTTGATCCTTTCTGATTTACATTCACATAAGAAAGTTAAATGATTTTCTACTTTAGCCAGTTTTAGACATAAGTTTTCATAATGTCTAAATGTCATCATAGCATTAGGTCCATACCAAATAATTAGCATTTGTCTAAATGTTTGTAATGATGGTATATTATAATATGTGATATGTTGAACTATTTCCATCATTTATGAGTGAATGTTGAATGTATAGTAAAATTTAAACATTATTTAAACTTTCAAAATACAAACAAATTGTTAGTAATAACACACAAATAGACAGTACAGGTTAATAATTACACAATGTTTCAAGTAGTATTATTTTCACTCTTTTTCAAGAGTTGCTGGTCTATATGCACAGCAATTGAAGAACTCAGGAGGATTTGAACCTACCCTCATATATGAATATATCAAATTTGTACTTTATATTGTCTTTGTCAAAATAGTTCAGTTGGGAGAGCATTGCCTTCGATATTCAAGAATCTAAAGGTGCGAGTTCAACTTCTAAGTGAATATTTTCACTGTGCTTATAGGCCAGCAACACCTTTAGATTCTTGAATATCAAATTTAAAGCAAACACTCTACCAACTGAGATATTCTGTCAAAGACAACATACAGTAGAAATTTGATATTTTTATGTATGAGAATTAGGTCAAATTCTCCCGAGTCCTTCAATTGTTTAGTTTTTTTGCAAGTTCACCTTCTAAGCAAATATTGTCACTGTGCATAAAGGCAAGCAACACCTGAAGAAGAGTGGAGAATAATACTACTTGAAACATTGTGTAATTACTAACCTGTGTTGTCTATTTTTGTGTTATTACTAACAAGTTGTTTGTATTTGAAAAGTTTCAATAAAGTTTAAAATTTTCTATACATTCAACATTCACTTATAAATGATGAAAATAGTCCAACATATAACATCATATAATATACCATCATTACAAACCTTCAGACAAATGTTTCAAGTTATGTTTGGTACACAAACATGAATGAAGTTGAATTAATTGCATTTTTCATAGAGAGGAATTTCAAGTGAATAAAAGATATGTTGATCAATAGAGTTAAAGAAGTGTTTTTTGATTATTGGATAAGTCAAATGATAAACAAAGTTTGTCCTAACTACTTGTCTTTATATGTTTTATGGAGAACATAAAACTTTAGACAGGTATATAATTTTGTAATATATTTTTTTTTAAAGTAATAGCAAATATTAGAAAAAAAAATCATGACAGTTATGTAAAGTCTATTGAAAAGCACAGTACTGTCTTGCATTGGTGGTTGAGAGGTCAGTGTGACTGCCTTGCACTTGCAGGCAATTGCTCAGGTTGCGGGTTTGCATCCTGGCCGATGCTATGACACTGAAAAAAAAAATTGTATAATTATGAATAATGCATGAACATTTAGCGATATTGTAAAATGCATTCTTAAACTAAATTATAGGTCTCACAAAACTGTTATAGTCTTTATATTAATATCTAACACTTTGCTATTATATATATATATTATGATGACCTCAACTTTAAGTCTATTTATTTATTTATTAATCTTCACTTTACGTGCGCCAAACTTTACTCTCTATGTGTGTCACCTCAAATTCATTTATTTCAAGTAGGTAGTTGATTGAATCTAACCTTGGGATTGAACAAGGATGGCTAGTGTGTTTATCTACTGATATTAATAATAAGATTAAATATACCCGGGCTCCAAATTGCAACTATAAATCGCAATGCCCACCAGAGATCATAATCCATGCTTATGACTATAGAAGATAAACAAAGGCAAAACTCTCCATACAGTAGTGCCACCCTGTGCCAACCAGAGTAATCAATGGATGTCAGAAGGCTTGTGCATAAAATCCCCATCTAGTGCCTACTAGAGTTTTGTAGAGTTTTGCCTTTGTTTACAACAATTAAGTGCTATATAGAGATGGTGATCATGTGATGTTTAGTGACTATAGAAGATAATGGAGAAAGTAATTAAATTGCCTCTCAAAAATGTAATGTTGATAAAACCATTCAATTTATTGTGGTCTTGGTTTTAAACCTAGCATCAATTATGCACATGTTTCATGATAAATTTATTACTAAATGAATAATAATGAGACAACTTTCTTCCATAACTTTAATATAAATATCTGATCTCGAGTGGTAACTATGAAAATGTTACATACATTTCTAATTTATACATGACTAGAAATAAATTAGTAATTGATGCAGAGAACTCATAATTTATGCTTATAATATAAACTTATTATTTAATTTAATATAGGATAAAAATATTATAAATAAATCCTTCCCATTTAATTCCACTACTTTATTTTTCGTTCTCAGCATCTATTACTTTCAATAGCTACAATTATATAACAAGGAATGTCTGTGTTATGTTCTCTAATCTGATAACTCTTAATCCTATTTACTTAAACACACATATTAACCTTTCAATCAACTATCAATTCATTTTCATTATTATAATAATAGTATTTCCAATTGTATTATTTATGCTACTTGACTTCCAAGCTAGCTCTTCGATTTAATAATTGAAATACTTTTTCTCAAGGTCTAAATATGCCAACGAGGTGCAATCATTACTAACTGATTGCATTGCAATGGATATGATCCCAAATTTTGACAAATTAAACTTTAATTACTAATGGGAATCACATTAAATACCAAAAGCAGAAAAGGGGTTTTATGTCTGCTCTCAATATTCATAACATTGCTATGAACAGAATGATTAAATTTAATAGACCTAAATTAACAATTTCTTTCATCTTATTCTATTTTATATCATCTGTTTGCCCAAATTAAATTGATAATTTTAAATCTATTATACTTTGCCAAAGTAAACTATGGAAATAAACCATGGACATTAATCATATAAATCGATCAAGGAAATTTACTTATGTAAGTGAAATATGGAAATCGATCATAAAATGAATTATGCAAATAAACTATGAAAATAATCAATATAAAATGAATTATGTGAATCAATTAAGAAAATAATCAATATAAAAGTGAATTATGTGAATCAACTATGAAAAGAATCAATATAAAAATGAATTATTTAAATCAATTATGGAATCAATCAATATAAAATGAATAATATAAATTGACATGTGATCTAATATTAGTTCTAGATATAGATGCTGGATATAGATTCTGGAGATATTTGAAACATTAAAACACAAGACTCGTGTAATTTCATAACAATAACAAATCTTTATTACAATAATAATAATAATAATAATAATAATAATAATAATAATAATAATAATAATAATAATAATAATAATAATAATAATAATAATAATAATAATAATAATAATAATAATAATAATAATAATAATAATAATAAATAAAATACACAATTATATATAATATCATTACACTCAAATATTATATGATATGAGATTTACTAAAGAATAATACTTATGATACATAATACATATTTAAATTAACAAAATTTCTAAATAACTTATTCATTGTCTTGACCCATCTATTAACTGAACATTCAAAACACTTATGCATGGAATCAGAATTCCGTATTTATGTATATATTATAAAAATGCTCTCTTAACTTTGAGAAAACCTATAAATTCCTGCCCCCTTATTATTGCAACCATTATCAATGGGACTATTCCAAAATAATTATCAATTTTAATTATTCCAACAGGCAATAATAAATAATTATTAATTTTAATTATTCCAACAAGCAATAATCTTTTATATTTTCTATGAAAAGGATGATGTGACATGAAAAATCTCTAATTGTTCCTGCAAATGGTTTTAAATATAAAAATCTTAATTCTACATTTATGCATGCCAAATATTCATGCTTTTCACTTTAGCGACTGTATATATTTTGATAGGTCAGCATGTTGGCCCCAGCTTGATGATATTCAATTTACCATCCTTCACAAATTCTGACTATAGGCCAGTCAGCCTCCAAATGAAAATCTTTGTCATCCCCTCCATTAACATATACATATGACTGAAACCCTAGTCCTACCAAAGCAATTTTTTTATCCAATCTCTATATATTTCATAACCCTATGCAGCTTTATCAGCACATATCAGTGCCTCAGTAAAAAAAATTAAAAAAAACCCAGCAAGTCCCAACTTCAAATGTCTGCCTTAGCCAAAGAGAGGTCTGCTCTGAGACCTAGATTTGTATGAGGAACTATTTCTCTACACACTTACTCTATATAGGCATGCAGAACATTTCCCACAACTCTAACGATAACTCTGACAATAATTTCCTACTTTAATAAAAATAAATGGAGCTGGAAACTGGTTCAATATCTCCTCTGCACTAGTGAATAAACTATGAGATAGTTATTTCCTATCTATTCCTTCTGAGGTGGTAAAATAAATGTACTCAGAAATAACAAGCCTTTATAGCTTTATATATATATCAATTATAGTCTAGATAAATGACAAAGACTAACCAGATCTTGAGTCAAAACCATGAACTATCTTAATTTAAAAAGTCAAGCACACAGCAACCCCCATCCAATATTTATATTAATAACAGATTGAATCAACATATTATAGCATCAACATATTATAGTATCACAATGATTTTTCATATGATCATCCAATCACTCTTCATACATCTAATATTAAGCATAAAATTTTGTCAATAAAAAAATATTTTGCATCTCTTTTTTACAAAAAAATGTAAGCATTTATACTTCATCATCAAATTTTTTTTTTACTTCAATGGGTCTTATGGATCAAGATAATTTTTGTTTCCTTTAACATTTTAAACACCTTTTAAAAAAAATTAAAATCAATATAATCGTTAGTTAACGTTTCTATTAAACATGCTACATATTATATAAATAAAGCAACATAAATAATAAATATTAAACATTACACTCTTTCCATTGTCTCTTTCTTTTGAGGCCAAGTTTGAAGACTTGATATTATTGTCCACCAGTTAATTACTATTCAGTTCATTTTGTTTTGGAGGTAGTTTTAGGCACTATATAGATGCACATAATATTCTGTCATCAAGATGTAGCTACTGAAGCAATGGATCTGGAAGTCCGATCCATGCTTAACAGCCTTCCATAGGCTTAACTAATATTGTAGACCTAAATTAAGTTAATAGTTCAGTATCAGCAGGGTTTTGCATTAAAGCTAAAATTAATACATTTATTTTGCTTACTTAACAGTATTTAAATTTGTTTTTGTGTTAAAATATTTCTTTAAAATAAATTCTGTTAAGATTAAATTACTATGAAAATTTAGTTTTAAAATTTACTAATCAAACATATATACACATCAAGCATATATATATATATATATATATATGCTTGATTTCTTTTTATATATATATATATATATATATATATATATATATATATGAAAAAGAAAAACAAGTTATATATATATATGAAAAAGAAAAACAAGTTTTATATACATAAAACCTGCTATCGCTTGTATTAATGATCAATAGATGAAGCTTTACCAAGACCACCAAACAAGTGTATTCTGTTTACATAAACATCAGAGTCAATATTCACTGTCTCTTTCATTTTGCTCCACCCTCAGATCAGCTGATTTCAAGCTGATTTGCTCTCATCAGTGAAGGGATAGAAGTTATAAAACTAAACATAAACACTAACCCAAGCATTTATGCAAAACGTTTCTATCAGTTTGCAAGCATGAATTTTTTAGACATGTTAATGTCTTCAAACTCAAACTATCAAACAAGATAGCTATATGGGTCTGATATCAGTTCAGTTTCAACACATAGTAAAAGTTTCTGCAATCTATATCATTGCAAGAAAACTTTAAAGATACATTTAGGAAAAAGAAAAACAAGTTTTATATACGTAAAACCTGCTATTGCTTGTATTAATGATCAATAGACGGAGCTTTGCCAAGACCTCCAAACAAGTGTATTCTATTTACATAAATGTCAGAGTCAAATATTCACTGTCTTTTTCATTTTGCTCCACCCTCAGATCAGCTGATTTCAAGCTGATTTGCTCTCATCAGTGAAGGGATAGAAGTTATAAAACTAAACATAAACACTAACCCCAAGCATTTATGCAAAACATTTCTATCAGTTTGCAAGCATGAATTTTTTAGACACATTAATGTCTTCAATCTCAGCCTATCAAACTAGATAGATATATGGGTCTGATATCAGTTCAGTTTCTCCACATAGTAAAAGTTTCTGCAATCTATATCATTGCAAGAAAACTTTAAAGGTACATTTATGAAAAAAAAAACAAGTTTTATATATGTAAACCCTGCTATCGCTTGTATTAAGGATCAATAGATAGAGCTTTAGCAGGACCTCCAAACAAGTGTATTCTGTTTACATAAACATAAGAATCAATATTATCTGTGTCTTTCATTTTGCTCCACCCTCAGATAAGCTGATTTCAAGCTGATTTGCTCTCATCAGTGAAGGGATAGGAGTTATAAAACTAAACCTAAACACTAACTCCAAGCATTTATGCAAAACGTTTCTATCAGTTTGCAAGCATGAATTTTGTACTCACATTAATGTCTTCAAACACAGCCTATCAAACTAGATAGCTATATGGGTCTGATATCATTTCAGTTTCTCCATTTTTAATATTTTCTTTCCTTAGTTTGAATTTAGATGCTTCTTCCTTTTCCATTTAGGTTCAAAACACAGTCAAAATAAGTAGATTATATTATTAAAATATGAATTGGTTATTTAACTTTATATAAAAGTTAGATTGTTCTCTCATTAAACGAATTTTGCTAAACCAAATATAAATACCAATACCCTGCATACGAAGACTTTTATTAAGAGTTGATTTGTTCATAATTGACTTTAGAACAAGAATTGTACACATATAATGACATGATTAGCACTTCATTTTTAAACAATTCATATACACTTCTAGCAAGTTAGGTTGATCTTTCTTAGAGCAAAAAAAATCAGAGAAAAAGGTTCAGAGAGAAACTTGCACATTAATTTGAAGTAGTCAGTCATTTCTGTATTAGCAAGTTAGTTCTTCCCCCCACTCTTCTTGGCTCCTTTTATAAAAAAAGGTGAAAAAAAATTGTCAGTTTTTATTTTTCATGTTTGGTTTCTCTCTAATTTTGATTTCTCTCAGGAATTAACCATTTAAAGACCACCTGTTATGTGTTACTTTTAATTTCTTATCTACAACTCAATTTGGAAACATATGGCCTGAACACATGGCCAGTGATTTATGAAAACATATAAGATTACTTACAATTTTTGTAAAACATATTAGTTAAACATTCTTTTATTTAAAACTTAAATTTAGTTTAAAGCTGCAAATAACAAATCAAAACAAATTCATTTTACACTATATTATGAAATAATAATATAGAACACAGTATGTAAATTTCTATAAAGAAAAGAAAAGAAAATAAACAAATCTATATATCTGTATTACACACACATACCATGCACTAAACAAAAACAAAAAGAAAACTGCCTGTTCATGTTAACACAGAATATCTAATATAATTTCTTATAATCATAAACCTACTTATAATGAGTTCAAATTCAATTTTCACTAACTTTTTATTGATAAACATTAAGATTCATGGTCTCTTTATTTTAGACATATAAATATTTATTTTTCAGATATTATAGCGCCTACAAAAAACAACACTCCCCCCCTTCATTACATAATGCAAGCTATTACTTTAAATAAATTAAAACAAATTCTCTATATATGTTAATGGAGCTTTTAAATTTTTCTTAAACCAAAAAAAAAAAACAAAAATGTTGCATATAAATAGTTCATTTTCTCATCATTGGTTTATATATGATATAAACCAAGAGTATATATGTATATATATATATATATATATATATATATATATATATATATATATATATATATATATATATATATATATATATATATAATTGTTTCCAACAGTACCACTAAACATTCCAGTAAATATAGCAACAATATTTCTGTGTCAAGGAACTTCACTTTTAAGGGGAAGGAAATATATATATATATATATGAAAAGAAAGTTACTGTTAACACTAACTGAAATAATTATACAAATATATAAACCATTATACAATTACAAATATCCAGTAACACCCTCTGTTTAAAAGTCTTTATCTCAATAATACAATAATACCAAACTTCAAAATGATATAATGTTTTCACGGTTGTATGATGTAAATAAATTATAACTTTTTGGGCTGTACCATATATTATTCTCTATTAAACACCAATATTTCGACAGATTAGCATCCGCCATTATCAAAGTTAACTTTTGAAAGATGTTTAATGGAAATTAATATACGGTACAGCCCAAAAAGTTATAATTTATATACATATTGTGAACTTCTGAATCTGCACAAGAAACAAACTTTATTTAAATCATACTGTGTCAGTGGGGAATAACTGTATTTAACTAAAAAAACCAAATTGTACTAAAATTTAAATTTTTTTTGGTCAATGGTCTAAAACCTTATATGAGAGTTGCTTATGAATGTTAGTTGGGAATTTTTATAAGCATTTATTATTATTATTATTATTATTATTATTATTATTATTATTATTATTATTATTATTATTATTATTATTATTATTATTATTATTATTATTATTATTATTATTATTATTATTATTATTATTATTATTATTATTATTATTATTATTATTATTATTATTATTATCATTATTATTATTATTATTATTATTATTATTATTATTATTAGTAGTAGTAGTAGTAGTAGTAGTAGTAGTAGTCATAGTCATAGTCATATTTGTAGTCGTATTCATAGTCATAGTAGTAGTAGTAGTAATCATAGTAGTAGTAGTCATAGTAGATATAGTAGTCATAGTAGATGTAGTAGTAGTTGTTGTTGTCATAGTAGTAGTAGTAGTAGTAGTAGTAGTAGTAGCAGTAGTAGCAGTAGTAGTAGTAGTAGTAGCAGTAGTAGTAGTAGTAGTAGTAGTAGTAGTAGTAGTAGTAGTAGTAGTGGTATATTTAATGAAATATATAATGCAAAAAGGGGTGGTGTATTATTACAGGAACTGTTGATATGTAAGGTAAGTTGATATAAATTTGTTTTATTTATTTGTAGAATAGTGAGTGGTTGGTATTGGTTTAGGTGTTTTTCTGATCTGTTTATTCATTGGCACACCCATCCATGTATAAGTAGTAAAATCAGTGAAATATATTAAGCCATAACCATATCAGTTATATTTTAGTCAGGATAATTTATTATTCATACAGCAGCATATGGGTATGCATGTATGTCTGTATCATTTTTCAATTTTATTTTCATATTTAATTACAACATAAAATTTTACATTATACAATATAAAATTACAGCAAATATGTCTAATAACAGATGTAAATATATTTTGAGTGATTAATGAATATCTGGATAAGTCAATCATTTGACAAATTAAATTGTTATCAACTACTTTTTTTTTTACTAGTTAATTAATATTTATTTATTTCAAAAGTGTAAAAAAGTTATTTTTTTATGTTTTATTTGGTTTGATTTATTTTATAAAATCAAAATGATTTTTTTTTTCAAGAAAAGATTTCTGGAATATTTATTGCCTTATGAAGTGAGTACAAAGGATGGAGCTAACTTTTGGAAAATAAGGTGCCCTCTTGATAGATGGAAAGGGGATGCATTTAAGTAATAGTGAGTAATATAAATTCAGTGAAAACTCACTCATTCATTCATTAAATTATTGATTCTGCTTCTGCCACTTCTTCTATGTACATGGTTTTTCCAATCTCTTTCAGAATTCAAGTCAGTTAAACTCCAAAGTGTAATATTTTAAACATTATTGTTTTATAAAATTCAGTGGGGAATTCTACCTACCATACAATTTTAAGGAAGGATGTCAGGCTAATTTATTTACGAGGTATATTTTCTTCATTTTTTTCACTCAGTTAAGCTTTAAGTTAACCCTATCATTTGAAATGTATACATATGCTTATAACTTTAATGTACTTTTTTTGCCTATATCTTCTATTATTACTAAAGAAAAAATAAAATTGAGTGAACTTTATAATCTTTTAAGAAAATTGTGTGAACATTATAATCTTTTAAGAAATTTATGCAGGGTGGTCTAACAAAACCTACCATAGACATTAAGTTTCAATTCTATTCTATTTATATAAGAGTTAAGTTAAAATGGAAGGATGGGACTATAATTTTTTGTGCTATATTTTGAACTACTCTTTGATAATAATTGTGTTTATTATTCATGTTTATAAGTTACTTTATTAATGAAGTGAATGTGTGGCTTACAAATAATTAATTAATAACTAGTGTTTATTAATGTATACCTATTTTAACTCAAGTAGAAAAAAACATTACTATTTTATATTTATTGTTCTCCTTGGTATGTGGACTTATTATAAAAGAAAAAATATTATTGCTTAAGGAATTGTATATTTTATGTGAATAAGTAATTACAAATATACCAAAATAATTATATTTGTGCTAACTTCTGCAGTTTATGAGAAGCTAATAATTTCTTTTTAGAAACCTGCTCAAATTACTGCTAAATTAAAAAAAAAAATCAGAAATAATTAAATGATCAATACCAAACAAATATGTAGCTGAAACTATCTTTCTATATCTCTGTTATAATAAAAGTTTATTACTTGTGCTCTATATTAGTGAACTCAATTAGCTATTTTATGAGCATTTGGGATTGCTAAATTAAATCTAAGTTGTGAATGTTTATCCTATAGGAATTTCGATTTATGTTTACTAACACATACTCATCTGAAATCACTGTCCTTTTCTTCACATCATCCAGGAAACTTTATGTTGTAAAGAAAAAGAAAAAAACCTTGCCAGTGGATTTTTTTTTAAAGTTAAAGAAGAATGACTATTTCTTTTCTGTTTGTTTTGCTATTGGTATACCGTATATAGTTAGACATGTTTATTAATTATGTATTTGCTTATGTAATTTATGTTATTCCCTTGAGGTAAATGATTATTTTAAATAGAATAGGTACATTTGTGTGCTTTATTGAATATATATATATATAAACAAAAACAAGTTTTATATATGTAAAAACTTGCTATCGCTTGTATTAATGATCAATAGATGGAGCTTTACCAAGACCTCCAAACAAGCGGATTTGTTTACATAAATGTCAGAGTCAATATTCACTGTCTCTTTCATTGTGCTCCATCCTAAGATCAGCTGCCTTCAAGCTGATTTGCTCTCATCAGTGAAGGGATAGGAGTTAGAAACTAGACCTAAATATTAACTCCAAGCATTTATGCAAAACGTTTCTATCAGTTTGCAACCATGAATTTTTTAGACACTTAAATGTCTTCAAACTCAGCCTATCAAACTAGATAGCTATATGTGTCTGATTTCAGTTCAGTTTCTCCACATAGTCAAAGATTCTGCAATCTATATCATTGCAAGAAAATGTTAAAGGTACATTTATGAAAAACAAAATCAAGTTTTATATACATAAAAATCTGCTATCGCTTGGATTAATGATCAATAGATGGAGCTTTAACAAGACCTCCAAACAAGTGTATTTGTTTACATAAATGTCAGAGTCAATATTCACTGTCTCTTTCATTTTGCTCCACCCTCAGATCAACTGATTTCAAGCTGATTTGCTCTCATCAGTGAAGGGATAGGAGTTAAAAACTAGACCTAAATATTAATGCTAAGCATTTATGCAAAACGTTTCTATCAGTTTGCAAGCATGAATTTTTTAGACACCTAAATGTCTTCAAACTCAGCCTGTCAAACTAGATAGCTATATGGGTGTGATATCAGTTCAGTTTCTCCACATAGTCAAAGCTTCTGTAATATCCACATATTATATAGTTTGAAGTTATTTTCATCCTCTTATTTATATGTATGTGTGTCTGTCTTATGCATTTGTTTCATATAATTAGAAAATATTCAGCTTTATGACTGTTTTTTTCTCTGTTATTTTCAAATAATGTTGTTTGCTAAAAGTATTGTTAGAAAGTAGTGACCTATCTATATGTGTATTTATTTTTCAAAGTATAGAATGAAATGTATAGAGTACCTATGAGAAAAAGTTATTAATGATGTGTTCTATGTGGATTGGGATTGAGAACTCTCTCCCTTAATATATCTAAGTATTCGCCATGAGTGAAGTATATTCCAAGATTGCATACATATGCATTATAAAATTATATTTTATGAAGTTGAGTATTACATGTCTCCTTTATTCTGGTGGTGAGACTGAGTTCCACACCAATGGTATACCTCAAACTTAGGAGGGGATTCATTATTTGTCTTTAGATTTATTAGCCAAGAAGCTTGTTTATTTCTCATATGCTTAAACTTTTCTCTCGAATGTTTATTTTGGTGTTATCATAGAATCATAGCTATATGTAATGTAGTTGGTGGTTAAATAAATGGAAAGATTAAATTGTTTATGGAATATTAAATCATAAATAGTGTTATAATTGTTGTTGGTTGGTTTATGACATCTGAATTATGACACTGTTTTATTAATTCATAAGTAAACAAGCATGATGTAAATATGCTGATTTTGTCTTGATTATAGCATAAGATGTGACACACACATAATGCAAATAATCTTGCAGACATGAGAGTATAATAATATTAAATTTATACATCAGGACTTAATATTTTGCATTGGATTATGTTGATTTACCGCCAGCTTTAAATCATCAAATCATAAGAATGATTACTTTTATTTTGAATGTGTGAAAAGTATAGATATTTAAAGGAATTATTTGATTGAGCTATTTAAGATTTACTCTCTTGACAGCCAAATTTATTAATTTGTTTTATCCCTATAATTAATAGTGTGACCTCTCCAACTTGTATATTTGTGCCCATAATATGATACTTAATTACCCAGTGTTGTTTGCTAATAAAAATGTTAGAGTTAATTAACAGCCTAAATATATTCGAAGATAGAATATGAGGGCATTATTTTATTTATTGATTCATGTCTTGTATATGTCTAGTCAATAGATGATAAAAAAGTGTAACAAAAAAATATCAAACCCAGATTAGTAAATGTATGTGTAAATTTAAGAATTAGGACAAATGGTCCCAATGAGAGCTAATTTTATCCATTGTGATGGCAAATATAAATAAATGCTTTATTTATTATTTAAAACTTGGTCTCCAGTTGTTATTATATGCAATCATAATTTAGTATCCACAGTCTACATATCTATTACAACATAAATGCACTACTTTGTAAATTTGATAATAAACATACTGAAGTCTGATAATATTGTTCTCTTGATCCAAGCATGATATGAAATACTTTATCATTTGGTAAACTTATGAAGAAGGTTGTATACTTAGCTATTATTCAGACAATGATGTGAGATTAAAAGGGACCTTATTTTCTTTATTATATAATTGATAGTCCAGTGAAACATCATTTAAAACATTCCATTTTGTTTTATTTGTAATAGATATAAATTATTGCTTAATAGAATTTCTTTAATAAAATCTATTAAAGAGTCCCTGAGATCTGATTTCATAGTTCCAAATTAATATTAATTTAGCTATTTAGATTAAGATGGGCTAGATAGTGGAGTTATTCAATATTATGTTTTTCTGATAAAGTTTTATTGTAATTAATCTATGAGTGTATTGAGATGATGGAAGAGATCAAATTAAAATTACTATTTATAACCTTGAATAAATGAAACTTTATTGATTTCTATCATTTGGTTAATTAACAAATGAGGCATATATTTTATTTTAACCCTTTTCCCGCCTCCGACGAGGCTCCTCATTGACATCTGACATCACTCTAACTCAGCCAGTTTTTATACGAAAATATTCGTTAAACACGTATTGAATTCGTTTTTAAAAGTTCTGTAAGATGGTGCCATCTTCCGATTTATTTTACAAGTAAAAAATAAAAAAAAACGCATTTAAACCTAAACAAAGAAGGAACATTATTTGTGATTGGTTCTTAGCATGCTCTCAGCTGAAAAAGACATTCTGATTGGCTGGAAAGAACAAAGAAACTGCCTGATCAAAGAAAATAAAGAAAAACACTGAGATTTTCATTTCGAATATGATTTAAATTATTATTAAATTATATTTATGGAAATTAAAAATTATTTTCAGAGAGAATAATAAAAAAACAAAATTATTTTCGAAAAATATTGAAGATTTTAGTACAAATATTGAAGTTGTAGTAAAAAGAAATATTTACTTTTCTATAACGTAAAAGTCGATCTTTTTGTTTATATTATAGCTTTTATGTTGCCGAAATTGAATATTTTAGAATAAAAAAATAGCAATTTATTTTTGAAAGAACTTTCGTTCTCTTCATAACTTGAAAAATTAATAATATACTTTTTATAAACGTATCTGAGTTGAATTTAATATTATAGGCGAATATGTTTTAACAATAGGCTTTGTCTTCAGTTTGTGAGTTGGCCAATTACAAGCTTTGATTTTTACCTCATACAACCAATGATTTAATTAGTGGTTAAAAGGTTAATGATCAATAGTGTTTCTTCCTTCATTTATTTATATTCTGTATATTTTTAACTTTCTATAATCCTTCACTGAGCTAAGCTATAAGTCAGGCATTGGTAGAAGAGTCTCAATACAAATTCAAAGCATAACAAAGTTGTTAATTTATTATAATCATTAATATAATTGGCACCCTGGGTATTTGTTCATATGATGTGTAGGATTGATGTTGAGTGGGGGGGGGTTATAATATATATTGCACAAAATTGAAACTTACAAAAAATATTATGCTTAGTTGAAAATCTGTATAAAAGTATTGGAACATTTCTATACATTTATTAGTTCCCATATCTAACTACTATGGCTGTTAAGAGGTATAAATGTAACAAAACATGTTGAAGTTTATGAAAAAATAAACAATATACCTAGTTGGAAAACTGATTGTATAATGAAAAGTTGTCTGTAATCTCACTTTGGCTGAATTTTTTTTTTCTAAATTTTATGAACATATTGAAGTATAGGATATTTGTACTACACTTACAAGATGGGGAAAAAATAAAAGTTTATTCAAAACTATGGCAAAGTCTATTATATACCCAAATTATGATTGTTTTGAGACATTCAAAATTTTTATCATTGGATGAAAAATAGCACTACCTTTTAACGGCTGATTTTGTTATTGGCCGAGTGAGGTAAAAGTATAAATTTTTAATTGGTCAATTCACAAACTTAATGATTAAATGGTCAAAATATATTCATATTTTTAATATTATATTCACTTTAGTTTCATTTGTAAAAAGTATATTAATAATTTGTCAGATTATGAAAGTGAACAAAAGTTTTTTCAAAAATAAATTTTGATTTATATTTAGAAAATTATTTGATAGTGGTGGAAATTAAAAGAAATGTCATTTGCCAACCAAAATGATTTGCTGATATCATGATTTCTTCCCACTTTTACATTGTGATAAGTACATTGCGATAAATAAATAATTTTTGCTAAAGACTTATCTATTTTTCTAAAATAATTTTATTTTTAGCATATTTTATCAAAATAATTTATAATTTGTGAAAAAATACTGTTAAAATGGTCTAAAACATTCGTTAACATTTTTGAAATAAAATAAAAACAGACCGTAACTCTTTACTTTATCAGCCATTTTCTTTGTTGTCAAAATTTATTAGCTAATCAGATTTAAGAAAAGGCATTACTTTTTTTTGTTTGACATATAAGGTCATCATTATTGATTTCTACTTGCAAAATAATTCAAGAGAGGGCAGCATCTTACAGAACTTTTTTTAATCTTTACAATGAGCTCAAAATCATAATCGTAGTATGAAATGTGACCGGTTTAGAGTGACAACAAGCCACTTTGCTTTTAAACGAATCGATCACACAAAGTGTTAATCTCTACAATAATTGCACATGTAGACTTATTAAATAAAATTGTTGAGTATTATATTAGTTTAGCCATGAAAAAATAGTAAAAAAAACTGAATTCTGAATCCAATAGAGAATGATAATGGGACTATTATATGTCTGCAAAAACAGTTATTTTTTTAAATGCTTTAATTCAAATATGTTATTGAAAATAAATTATACAGTTTTCCATTTCAGTTAGAACATGGATTTAAAATTAAAAATTTTGCTTTCCAAATTAAAGTTTTATTTATTTCCTCCTAAGAGTCCATTTTTGTTCTCTATCCACCTTCTCCTTATTGTCATACCCCAGATTATACAATAAAATTGATTCTTTCTACAATCTATCTAGAAACACATATTTCAGCCTTTCTCAGCCCTGGTGTGCACTCAGGAAATCTTACTGCCCACACCCAGTTTTAATACCCTGATTCTCAATAATATATTTGAACTTTATATTGACCATGTTGTCGCTACTATCCATGCAATTACATTTACTCTATATACCTGCTGAAAAATGTGATGCACATTTTACTTTGGTAAAAGTAGCAGATAACACTGTGATACATTCTCAATTAATCTTAAACAACTCAGAGACAGGGACTTCAAATTTATCACCTGGATATATATTCCATGAAATGGTTGCTCTTGTTGTATCAGGCCAATCTCTAACTTATATGGACATAACAAATTCAACCTCTAAATACAATCACAAATTACCCTCTTCTAATTTCATTCCTTAGTATGTTACAGTCTTCCGTAAAATATGTTGTTTACAGAATTTCTATTAATGAACTAGTCACTTCACATGTCAGTAGACAACAATAAAATTTGTCTCACCAGAACCATTATTATTATCTTCATACCACCAAGATACTAGCCACCTAAATCAAAGACCATTCTTCATACTGCCATCATTACATTACCCACATATTTATAGATTAATATAAGATCAACAATTAGAAACATTTAATTTGTTTTATTTGTTAAGGAAAATGACTTGGAAGCCAAAATAATAACAATAATATTAATTTTCTAAAATATTCAGGCTACCCACCAATCTTGATACTTTTTGTTTCTTGTGTCACAAGGAAGAAGAAAGGCAACACCAGCACAGCTCTGACAAATAGGTGAGAGGTTATGATTAACATGTATAAACAAGATAACCTAACACTTGATAACTTGATAGAGACACTTAACAAAGGCTCAATCCTGGCAGCTCATGCAGCAATTTTTGTTTATATACTTTGTGGTGCACTAAATGTACTTTCTACCTTGGAAGCAACAACAGAAGGTACCTAGACCATCTTCTCTAATAAACATGAACAACTGAATACCAGAGATGGCAAAATTACACACCCAGACATCTTTGCTGCTACATGGTCACTTTTAAAATTCCAATCCAGATTGTAACCTCAAACAATCAAATGACTTTTTCTGTAACAAGGTCAGTTTTTGTCATATACCACAATTTCAACAAACTTTTGAACACTACATCTGTGTATTATATAGCCCAAAGGATAATTCAATCAAAAAAAGTATGTTTTTAAACAGATGAACTAAATCCTCAGACAATGAAAATAGAATCTTATACAAATACACAGTAAGTCTACATTTATTAGTCAGGTCCCAACAGTTTATTTAGACAACCATTAATATCAGATTTCCAACCATGTAACTCTACCAATGTAATTCTTTATGACCAAAAAAAATAATAATAATAATAATAATAATAATAATAATAATAATAATAATAATAATAATAATAATAATAATAATAATAATAATAATAATAATAATAAAAAAAAAAAAAAAAAAAAAAAAAAAAAAAAAAAAAAAAAAAATAATAATAATAATAATAATAATAATAATAATAATAATAATAATAATAATAATAATAATAATAATAATAATAATAATAATAATAATAATAATAATAATAATAATAATAATAATAATAATAATAATAATAATAATAATAATAATAATGTAACTCCCATTATCAGTTTTGTCATTATAACTTTTTTTCCTGCATATATGTAATCAATCTGTAACGTTATATATATACAAACTTCTTCTTCTTCTTCTTCTTCTTCTTCTTCTTCTTCTTCTTCTTCTTCTTCTTCTTCTTCTTCTTCTTCTTCTTCTTCTTCTTCTTCTTCTTCTTCTTCTTCTTCTTCTTCTTCTTCTTCTTCTTCTTCTTCTTCTTCTTCTTCTCTCTTCTTCTTCTCCTCTTCTCTCTTCTTCTTCTTCTTCTTCTTCTTCTTCTTCTTCTTCTTCTTCTTCTTCTTCTTCTTCTTCCTTCCTTCTTCTTCTTCTTCTTCTTCTTCTTCTTCTTCTTCTTCTTCTTCTTCTTCTTCTTCTTCTTCTTCTTCTTCTTCTTCTTCTTCTTCTTCTTCTTCTTCTTCTTCTTCTTCTTCTTCTTCTTCTTCTTCTTCTTCTTCTTCTTCTTCTTCTTATTATTATTATTATTATTATTATTATTATTATTATTATTATTATTATTATTATTATTCCTAGAAAATAAACTACTTAAACTCATATGTATTTGACCCAATCTATACTTTGAATAATCAAAATGTATGATTGATGATGACGGTGATTTTAGTAATCATCTAAATCCTGATCAGTTTATAAATAAAAGTTATTTTGTGCTGATGACTAAGTATTTAATATAACTTCTTGTGATTATATTACGATTCTCAATCTTGAATAGAATGACTATCAACCAAATGAGTGTTGGACATCAGCAAATTCATTTTAACTAAGAAAAATAAAAAAGAATAGTTAATCCGTTGTATTCTTTATCCTTGACTAACATATGAGTGCTATTTATACATTGCTTAGGGGCGTTGCTATTTCCATTTAAATTATATATATATATATATATATATATCGTCTATATATATATATATATATATATATATATATAAGACGAACTTTAAAATAATTAAAATGTTAATAACGTGGATATTACATTAAATTATACAGTCCAGTAAGCAACTATTAGGACAGATCAACTAACAAACAAAATAATAAATAATTATATCTTATTATATTGTATAATATGGAAAAATAATTATCTATTTTAAAAAGAAAGATGAGAAAAAAAATTCACATCAATTTTAACATTAACATTTTTTACAACATTATTTATTTCGTGAAAATTAATTCAATTGGTGGTTTTATCCTTTGATGAGATCTTTCTTCAGCCATATCATTTTTTGCATGAATGAAGCCCAAGTTTTCTTTTTTACTTCTCTGGAAAAAAAAAATATTTTAAACATCTACATAATCCCCATCTTAGTATCCATTCAGGCATAAATGTAGGAAAATGCATTTTATCCGCATTTTTTAAAATAAAGAAAAAAGTAACATCTTTTAATTAAAAACCTACAGAGTATACAGCATACATTAGTAATATATATAAAAAATTGACTGGAATAGTTTTAACCTATGGACATATGATATATGTTTTTGATAAATTCAACAATGATAAATTATCAAACGACATATTGTATAAACATGCTATATATGTATATATAAATATCAAATCAACCCCCCACCCCCTTCCCAACGTTAAGATTTTGTTGCAGCACTATCTTGTGAATAAATATAAAGTCTGATATCTAGACTCCATGGCGAAGTGTAAAAATCCCAAGCAACTGCAATACGTTCTTTTACAAATACTGTGAAGAAAAAAGTGGCACTTAATAGAGGTATGCTGATTTGCATGTGATAAAAATTTTAGAGTTGCCTGTATTAGTTTTATTGTCAAGTTAAGATGAATAACTAAATATTCATGTGCTAAGACTATCTGATTGTTTTGTTTTTGGCTTTATTAGTCTGAAAAAAAAAATAAAGATTTTAATTCTGCAGAAAAAAAATTACTTGGCTTATATTTGAATTCAGTTAGGTATAATAAATGCATATATTTTCTCTTCCTACATATTAATTCCTGATTGTATACCTATATATTTTTATATCTATCTGTATATTTATCTCTATTTATCTACTTGCCAGATTACCAGCCTTTCTATCTATCTTTGTATCTATGTGTTAATGGGCTCCCAATGATTTATCTCAGTATCTAATCTATGTAAATAACTTCCTAACCATTTTACTATCTAACTTTCTGTCTAACCAATCACTGACCCAAACATCAATTTACCTACAATTCTGTTTACACCTAAATCTAACCATTTATTGATATCTCTTTCAGCATTATACTAAGTCATCTTCATTAAGACTTAATTCTTTTATTGATGTTGTCACTAATATCAGTATTTTCATTAACATATTTACTTTGTTTTCAGCATTTTTACTATTCTACTACATAAAAGTATCTATTGTCTCTCATGTAGCCTGAGATATTTCTTCAGTGATTAAAGAATTGGATCATCAAGATATAGATTCAGAATATTGTTATAGTCTGAAGAATATTTATAAAAAAAACAATATCAACAATTAGATTATATACTGATACTAGAAAGGTTATTATTGAAAAGGGGTTAAGACAGGGTGTCTCCATAACTAAAAAAACGTTTTTACAGCAGTGCTGCAAAAAGTATTTTATGGATTAAAATGGAAAGCAAAAGGAGTAAAAGAAGATGATGATTATTTAAATAATTTACATTTTGAAGATGAAGTAGTTGCTTTTTTCAAATAATGCTTCACAGCTTCGTGAAATGTTGCAAGTGATGATGAAAGTAAGAAAATAGGTCTAAAGGTAAATGTTAAAAAAGATTAAAGGTTTGTCCAATGGATTTCCTCAAAAAAGAAAAATAAAGATTGATTATAATGAAATAAAGTTAACAACTATAAATATTTTTATCAGATTATTACTACAGATGAAAAGATTATGGATTAAATTAATCTAAAAATTAAATTTGGCTAAAGTACTTTTGGTAGAAATAACTGAATATTAAAAGGAAAAAAAATTCTTACGTGTTTGAAAAGGAAGGTTTTTAAAAAAAAATGTGTTTTACTAGTCTCTACTTATACATCTAAAACTTAGATACTTCATAGAAGAGCAGTACAGAGATTTCAGACCACTTAAAGAAGTATGGAAAGATTCATGTCAGGAGTAACAAGAATAAATTGAAAATGCAATACATGTGTAAGTAAACAAACATGTGTTATTGACACAATTAAAAAAAAAAAATAAAGGACTGAAATGGAGTTAGGCTAGATACAATTTCTAAAAGAGATAGTAAATGGGCAATAAAATTCTTAAACTGGGTTTCAAGAGATTTTAAAGACCCAAGAAGAGGCCACATGTCATATTGATAGATGAAATAAGAAAATATGCTGGGGTAATGTGGAGAGACTAAAGATTGGAGAAGATGGAATGCCTTGGAGAGACCATCCTGCAATGAATTGATAATCATTGATGATGATGATAAATGGACCCAGTGCATATCGCTAGTTGAAATTTCATATATACTGAAATAATATAACATTTGGGTGTGGGTGGATTTGGTATTTTATATTTAATAGTACATATTCAAAAAATTTTAATTAAAGTATATATTTTGGGTGCTTAAGGGTTAATCTAGATACCGATATTGATTCTGGATAATTTCAGATGTGACTTATTAATCAATAAAATTAATGATTGAAAATTTTAATTATTTAATTTGTTTCCACAAGTTATAAATGACTTTTTAAGAAAAATTATAACAAATCAGCAAGAATATTCATGAACATGCATGCGCAATATTAACAGAAGGGTTTGATGACAGTTTGTCTTCATGTTTTTAATGAAAGCTTGTAAAAATGATGTGTATGTATATATGTAAAAAATGCAAGTTAAAATAAAATCACATAAATCTCTAATTTTATCTATAATTGGAAGCTATCTAATTAAAGATGGGTAAGTTTTTTATTTTTTAAATCAGGAATTTTACAAACTTTTATTGTTTTAAAAAAGAAGACAAACTGCTTTTAATCATTTCTATTAATATTGTGCATATATGTTTGTAAATATTCTTGCTGATTTTTCAGATTTATTTTTTAAAAGTCATTCATAATTTATGGAAGCAAATTAAAAAATAAATAAAATTAGAATCATTAATTTCATTGATAAAGAATTTATATCTGGAATTGTTATAATCAATCTTGCTGTCTGGACTAATGAATAAGTACCATATTTTTATTTTTAATAATAAAATAATTATAGTTTTATACTAATTTTGATGCTTCCATATATATATAATTTTATATCATTTTTTTTTCATTCACATTCCAGAATTTGTCATTTTTTTTCATATTTCTGTCTACATATTCAAATTTACTTTTTTACTTTTATATTTCAAATAATTTCATTTCTTGTATTAAAGTATTTTATGACAATTTTATAACATAAGACCTTAATTCATTTTTAAACATTGTGTACTTTATATAAAAATATTGGTTTGTTATTATAATAACTTTTTGGAATATAAATCTAACATTTCTGCATATTTTCAGTTTCAACTATTTTTTTTCTATACTGACTATTAATTATTTGATTTTCAATATTATTTATCTTTATTTACAAATTTATTTTCTCTCATTTATTTACAAAGCTTATTCGATTGCAAAGTATGATTTTTTTCTGTTCATTTTACTTCTTTTTCAATAGCCTTTCTAAATTTTGACATACATAATTTATTTTCAACTCGCAACTTTTTTTATCTATTACTAATTGACATGTAGTTTTATTGAGAAAAATAAAAAGTTTGCAAAGATAATTAATTTAGCTTGCAATTGACTTGCACAAATAACACTATATTTTCAAAATAATTTATCTGATGTATCAGACATAAGTTTTTAAAGGGGAGTGTTTTCATGATCTTTCTTAAGCGTAAAATCAAATATAAAAGTTAGTATGCTATAAATGAAGACGTTTTCAAGTTATTTAGCACTCTATCAACTTTTATCTACCACATAAAGATTGAATTGTAATAAGAACTCCATTAACCATACCTGTAAATTAGTATTAGAAACTTGCCTTGGACAAGTAGTTTAGATCTTTATTGTGAATTTTATTAAAGTTAATGTCGCTTTTTATTTGGATTCAAAGCGTAATTACTAAACCTGAATATGTTTTTATGACTATGTTTTTCCATAATTATGATTTCATTATCAGTATTATTATTTCTGAGATCTAATTTATTTATGAGATTGCTAAAATTATTAAATATATATGTATATACTGTACATTTATTCAAAATAAAATAAAACTTTTATATTACACTTATTCTAATTGTATATGAAAATTTTCAAATTGTTAAATTTGTAACGACACTAAGATTAAATAAGTGTCGATGTATTATTTTACATGGGGAAAAAATGTCTATGATTTGTTTGTTTTAATTATATTTTTACTAAGCATAATTATTTTATATGTAAATGGAGGGGAAAAAACTGTAACTAATTTGTACACAATTACCAATAATGCCTTTCTCCTCATCACAATTTTATTCTTTTGCATTTATTTACAAAAGCTTAAAATCCCCTTTCTCACATTTTGATTCTAAACATAACAACAATCTGTAAATAGAGAAATTCTCATTATTTATTAACATAATAATCAGTTTAAGAAAAGCTTGAAGACGCTAACAGTATCAAGGCGAAAATCAATATTTTTATTATGAATGTGAAATGCATGTAGTAATTTAATAGAAATTAGCATTTTGAAATAAAATCAATCTATTTCATATAAAAGGTTTTTTTTTTCTTTTTAAACTTTATTTAAGTATTTTTTGTATAAATTAAATGCAATTTCAACATCATTAAAATACATTTTTATAAAATTAAATATACAAATATATATGTAGCTACGACTTATCATTTTCACTTTTCATGCTTAAGGTTACTGACAATCAAAAAATATATAAATAATCACTAAGATGTAATTGAATACGACCCTTACATTTAGTGAACCATATCACTACACTTACATCAACGTTCGTTACTTTAATTATTAGTTATCTAATCAATATTACCATAATTCACAAGTGTTTCAATCCCAGTACTATTATAAAAATAACAAAAACAACATATTTTTTATCAAACTTGTCCTTTTCAAATATTGTTTCTTTATTTTATTTTAGGAACTATGTTTTCTTATTTCAGCTTCCATTCTATTTTAATAAATACACTAATTCTTCCTAAACGTTAATTAAAGCATAATTTATTTTATTATTGTTAACCCCAGATATAATCTAGGATTTTATTAAGAATAAGAATTAACTTTTAATACTACTATCATCATCGTCATGATCATCATCATCATTATTATTAAGAGGTAGTTCTGATATTATATAGGTTTTTAATGTTTCAATGACATTGGTCTTGGCATAGTCTTATGTAGATTTTAAACCATAACCTTTCGATCGTCAATATTACTTTCAAATATGTATATTCCTGATTCTGATAAATTATTACTCTCTAAGATGTATTTTGATTTAATATAATCTCTTTATTGAATCTTGTCAAAGTCTAGACAAATTTTAATGTCTAATCAATACATTTCTGTCTATACAGCAGTTATAATTCTGTAATAATTTATATAATATGCTAATATGGATGGGCTCCCCAAAATACATTAATCAATGTGAAGGATTGATTGGATTTTAATAAGTTCACAATCAAAAAACACTATGATCTTTTTCCTCATAGAGTGTTAATTTTTAATTCAAATATCAGTAGAGTTTTCTTGATGACAAATGGAATGTATATCTAAATGATATTTTTTTTATGTGATAATAATGAAATGCAAAATATATGTTAAAGCAAAAATTCAGAAAAAAAAAAAAACTAATAAAATATCATTGTTAGCAATTGATATTTCTAATCTTCAGACAAATGCCAATGGATTTAAATTAAAATTCTATATCACTTTAAATTATTAACAGACTTTGAAGATGATAAAATATGAGTGATATCAATGAAAAGTTAAATGATACTCTAATAAATATTGCAAAAAAGATTGCTAGAATAAAAAAGCAACAATTTAAGACTTATTTTTGCTGAAATAATAAAATTTTTGAAAAAAAGAAATAAAAATATATTTTTAAAGAATACTACATTAAGAAGACTTAAATAAATATCTGATGTTTGTAAATGTTAAGGAAAAGAATTAATAATAAAATGAGCACATATTATTATAAATTAAAAATATAACCAAAGAATAAAATAAAAGTCTTTAAATTGTAAAATAAAATGATGAAATTGGAAGAGAATTTATTTTTACAATAAGAAGAAAAGTTAGAACAATTGCTAAAAAGAGAGATGGAATAATTCTATAAATAATTATATTTAAGGGAATTCTTTTATAATTGTTATTTATTCTGAATCATCAAGCATTGTACCTGAAAAAAATGAGTTATCCTAAATAATAGAATATATCCATGGAAATATGAAATTATTATTGTTATATTAAAGGAAGAAGAAATATAAAATTGTTTGAAAAATAAAAACACTCTAAATACTCATATTTGAACATTGAAAGACAAAACGTGTTTTTGTCAGTCAATGATAGGAACATAATCACTAATTGATGACAAAAAAATAAATAAAATATTCTTTGCCTAAAATTTATTTTTAAAATGCAAACAAATAAATACTAATTCCTGATAAATCTGTACAATTCTGTTTTGAAGTATTAAAATTGCTTTATAATTTTTTAGAATATCTCCAATGATTTTAACCAAATTTAAGTAATGACATTATGTAATCAATGGCACAAGATGTGAATTTTGTACTACGCATAGTTTTTTTTTTTTTTTTATGTTGCAAATCAAACTTTATTTTTCATAAAAAGTTATGTTGTTAAAAATACATGATTGAAAAGTATATAGCTTTAAAATAAATATATAGATATAGATTGGTACAGTTGAAATAAATTGTTAGGCAGGTATCTGATAAATGTAAATTTGTAAACTCTGTATTTGCATATGAGTCTATTTTCATTGTCTGAAGGTTTAGTTCAGCAGTTTAAAAATACATTTTTATTGAATTAAATATATTCTTTGGACTATTCAATAAGACATACAAGGTGTTTAAAAATTGTTGAAAATGAGATATGTAACAAAAAATAATCGTTATTGTTACAGCAAAAGTCATTTGGTTGTTTGAGGTTATGGTCTGTCTTGGCTTTTTAATAGTGATCATGTAACAGCAAATATATCTGTGTTTGCAATTTTGTAATCTCTGGCCTTCAGTTGTTAGAGCTTATTAAAGAATGTTTCTGGATACTTTCTGATATTGTTTCCAATGCAGAAAGTGCATCAGAAAGTATATAAACAAAATGTTGCTGCATGGGCTCTTGATATTGAGATAAACTGAGTGTTTCTATTAGAATATTGTAATATGTTATTTTGTCTATAATGTTTGAATCATAATTTTTAGGGTATTTTGCAGAGCTATGCAAGTGTGGAATAGGTGCTGTGGTATTTCTTATTTTGTGTGGCACAAGAAACAAAAAGCATCAATTTGGTGAAAAACCTGCAATATTTAAGGGAATAAAAGGTGGGTAACATGTGAAGAATTAGCCTTAAATGAAAGTAAAAAAAAATTGGGTTTCAATGACCATTTTTTGAATCACCACATCAAATGATTGTTGTTCATATTTAGCATTGGTTACTGAAGATCAGTAGTTACGTCTGGGTATACTATAAATGCTCCAATAGGTGTATCTACCAACACCCAAATAAGTCACCTGATCATAAATGCTTTGAAGTTGGTTTACAAGCAAAGACAAATGTCCAGTGAAAGGAGTGGTTGGTCTGTGGTTGTTTTTGAAGGGTACATTCAAGAGACATAACATTTCTTCTCAGTATAACCAGGAGATTAATACTTTTGTTTTTGAAAATTTTTCAGTGGAATGAAGACCTAATCCATTTTGGGTTGGTTGGAAGACTAAGTAGAAGAAGTGAAAGAGTTAGTGAAATTTATGATTGGTGAGTAATAGGTTATTTTTGTAGTTACAAGCTGATTGAAAAGGCATACTTTTGCATATAATGAGAGTTAGGTTTTGAAGAGACAATTGGTTGTGTGTTTTAGCAACATTGTTCAGTTTTTTTTTCTGGATATTTTGTCACATTTCATAGAACCTTATGTAGAAAAGAAATCCAAAGAAATTAGTTAGTTTATCATGATAAACTTTTGTATATATCTTGCTAATGGAAAGAAACCATGATGATGTTTTATTAATGTTGATCTTGAATTTATATTTGAAGGTATATTCATTATATATTTTTTCCAGAGTAGGTAGTTATTTTTTGGAGGTACGAAAAACAGTAATGTCATCCATCTATGTAATACATGATATATATATATATATATATATATATATATGTATATATCATAGATATACAAATTCCATACACTGGACTATATATATATATATATATATATATATAGTCCAGTGTATGGAATTTGAATTTCTTGTAATTTTTATTGTATGTTTGTTTATGAGAGGTTTAATGTAAAACATAAATAATAAAGTTCTGAGTGGAAAGTCATGATGTATGGGTTAGTGGGGAGAGAAAGAAGATGATGTTTTATGATTAATTGTAATATGGATTACATGACTAAGAAGTAGATTATTTAGTTGGTATGTGATAGAGTGAGGTAATTTGTAGTCTGCAAGTGTCTGAATTAAAATTTCAACAGGAACTGAGTGAAAGCAGCCTCCATGTCGATGTGAGCAGCAAATGGGACATTTTCTTCTGCTCTATAACTGAATTTACTATGGTTTTGAAAGTGAGGGTTGTTTTGGTGATAAAAGAAGGGAGAAAATATATTTCTTTTATGTTTTAGAACCTTTTCAAAAATTTTAATACCAATGGGGTCCATGGAGATTGATCACATTGGATATTGAAACTTACTTTTTGTTGAATGGAACTAAAGAGACTGGATATAGATATTTTATGTTAAACAATTTTTGTGATAGATAATTTGCTAAATGTCAAAGATATGTTGTGTTAAACTGACAGATATGAAAATACAAATCTAGGGATTCCATGTGGACCTTGATGACAAGAGTTTAGTATTGTGGTTTGTTTCAGCAAGAAATCAGTAGAATGGGATGGTTTATGTAATTCTGGATAGCCAAATAACTCTTCAGGTGGTGTGAATGCACAATGTGAATGCAGTTTTTGTTTAAAATATTTGTATATTGGTTCTATCATATTATGTTCACCTTTGGTGTCACCCTTGGTTTCAAGTGTGAGTGGAACTCTGACAGTGCAAGGATATTCCAGAGCCCATCTAATGTATCCTCATGTCCAGGTGTGTTGTTTTTTAGATTTTTTTTCTTTTTTTTGTGGCAAGATATTCTTTTAGATTGTTGCAGGTCTCATTATATATTTGTGTAAGTCATTTTATATATGTATAGGTTTCTTTAACATATTTGCACATGATGATTTTTTTATGTAACTTATCAGCCAATGTTAGAAGTCTTGAGGGTAGTGGTGTGATTCTGGTATTATGATTTATATTAAATGGCAGAATGTGATAAAGGAAATGTACCATTGAACCTGATCAAGTTGCATAATGCTAAGTTTAAATAATATAATGTATGTTTCAGAGTACAAAAAATTAGAAACATGTGCAGTAAGTTATGAAGTTGAATTGTTGATGTTTGTAGCACACTTAGATTGAGTTTGAGCATTTGACTAGAGTGATCAGAAAAGATGGAGGGATTAAGTGTTAACTTAATTAAGTGATGAAGCATGGATGAATAAAAGCACATGTCAATAAGTAAGATATCACAAATGTTATAGAAAGAGATGAAGTTGGGTTGTATGAAACCTTCAGCACTCATTATGGATATTGCAAGATGGTGAAGCCACTTTGAAAAAAAGTGTGATAACTCTTGTTAAAGTCATCCATTAAAACAACTGGATAAGAGGTTGATGATAATAGAGAGTTGATGGTAAGCAGTAATCTTGACATGATGGCTGTTCCAGTTGGTATGTAAACAAAAATTATTTTGAGAGCAAGTGACTATTAAGTAGGTTTGAGTCAATATATAGGATTTTAAAGGATGAAAATTTGCAGGTTCTTGTGATGACTAGGCCAATGCCTCATGAAAGTGATTATGAATTTGTTAACAGGTGAAAGAAAATCATAGCATTTACATATAGTTTTTTGGGTTTTAAATAATTATTAAAAAATCAAAAATAGTTAATAAACTAAGAAATAAAATGTGTTTTTATTATTCCATAAAATTGTTCTAAGCATTCTCATAAATTTTGTGGAGAACTTATTACAAAAAAAACAAACCCAACAAAGACATGGGAGTAGGACTAAATGCATAAATACTGAACTAAATACACTGATATTTATTGATTATATGGAAAATAATGCCATCTTCATATTCTGTAAAATTTATAAATCAGTTTACATTAGTTTGCCATTTTAGCATTTGAACAAAAACAATTAAAGAAATATAATTACAATTAGGCATAGTTCTTCTAATTTAATTGGGATGATTATCATGCCATTTCTGGAATAAACATTCACATTATCAGTTGGATCTCATATTCATTCAGTTAAATCATTGTGACATCAATATATTGTAATGGGATAATAATATACCTACTTCTCCATTGTCCTCCAACTGGTTTGGTCATCATTTGTAATGAAACAAAAAAAACTTCCTACAAGTTGTAGACGCCTTTCATTATTGATACAAAATAAAATTAAAAAAATAATGAAGAAATGGCCTTCTGGTTTATATACTATTTATATTGGAGCAAAACATGTATCAAAAAATAGTAACTCTGTTATAACGTGTATAAAATTATCTAGCTCAGTCATTGTTTACACTATGCAGTAACAATATTTCCAACATATAATTATTTAGATTATCTACTACTGAAAATAAAATACTGATGGCAATCTTTATTTAAAACCTAATTTATTCAGATAACATTTAAATAAAGGAAAACAAACAAAATCACCTCTTCAAATATCACCAAATCTATCCATTATTCTAAAATAAACTATACTTAAAAATGAAATTATATATCATTCTCATAAACAGTAATATTTGCCTAAGATATTCATTTAATTTATATTTGAATAAAACCTAAATCCAATCAATAAATAACTGTTCTGATATGCTTTACCAATCAAATATTACATATAGTAATGCAAACTTAAGATAAAATTTAATTATATTCCCTAACAAAATAAACTACTTTATAAATAATTATGATAACACTTAGAGAATGTTTTACAAACTTACAATATCTACAATGTTTAAATAAAATAAACCATTAATCAGTTTTATAACTAGTTTAATAAACATTAAAAATAATCCACATCTAAATTATAATTACATCAATATACTATTACTGATTAAGTTACATATCAAAATGAAATGATTAACAAGAACATGTTGTCAGTTAATCTATTAGATAATCTTGTATATATAATATACTATTATATTATATCAAATACGAAGTAAGTCCTATAGCATATTTACTGAATCATAATCAACTAATCCTATCCATATATTTACATTTCTATAAATCAGTTATTACAATGGATTTTATGCCAATTAAACCATATAAAACAATAAATAATTGACCTGTTATTTAAGTCAAAGATAAACATTAATATTTAATAGTTAACAAAATTACAATTCACCTCAAAGTAGTTTAAAGATAATTAAGGCAGTTTATTCTGACTAATGATAGAATAAAATATATCAAGATTTGTATAATTGAACATAAGCAAAATAGACACATATGAAACCCATTTGCACTTATAAATATTGATTTGATCTTACATTAATTTTTAACAACCAATAATTATTTGGCACTTAAAAAATAATTATACAGTTTTTTTTATATTTTAATTAAATTTAAATTTATTAATTTATAATAAAAATTAATAATGACAATAATGTAAATAAAAAATAAAAACAAATGTTGTAGGCATTTGACTAAAATTGTAGCCAACTAAGAAGTACAAATGTTATTTCTTTTTCAGACACAATAATTTTGATTGTCTATTACTCTATAATATATATATATATATATTGTAACCATTCGATTGTTGTCCCAACTACATAATATCACCAAAACATAAGTGCGCTAAGAATTGTAACTTCGATCACCGATCAATTCCCGCTGCACATTGTCAGCTATTAAGAGATGTAACCAAAAGCATATCATGCCATCTATATTATGCACCAAAGACCACAACCAAAATCTGGAGCAACTTACCACAGACCAAACTAATGATATAACATAAACTTTTTATGATTTAATTTGATCGCAGCCAGGGTGTACCGCGAAGACCTATCATAGTAGTATGATAAAATACATTAAACAAATTATAAGTATGTAATGTTATTATCTTTCAAACCTTAATTTGCGATTTTCATTGTATGAGACCCGATGGCCGACCATGTACAAGATGGCATAATTTGTGGAACTACATAAGATTATGAAATTTTAAACCATCTATATGATTTTTAATACAAATGCTAGTCCAGGTAAAGCTTTGCAATAAATAAACATAAATACTTGGGTTCTTTTTTTATAGTTTACTATATCACTGAGACTCTTATTATACTGACAAATGACAATTTAAAAACGTTAAGTAAATATATTCAATCATATCATTATCTGGTAAATCTGTTTACAGGTTTAATAATCAATTTGTATTGTATACTAGAATCAACTACGCAAAGCTAAAATGATGGAAAAGGTAAATGGGATTTTATTGTACCTTACACATCATAAACTACCAAAGACGAAAAGCATCCAAATGTTTTCTCAAAATATCACTAAACTCTTATATCATGTTGACGATAGTATGTACTTCAATGTATGCTCTATCCAAGGTTTATGATTTCTGATTTTACGAATGACAAATAGCAACGGCACAGTAAGTTTAATTATAAATCAACGTTTATTTACAAATTTATGAATAATAAGTAATTAATTCTAATGTTATAATTAAAGACATAAATAAACAAATAAAATAAATAAATTATAATTCCATCGACTTCCTTCAATAACATATCATAGGTACGGTTTTTAAAAACCTAATCATACCTTATATTTCAATTTGATATAATGAATGTATTGAGGAAATTATACTAAATTCAACATCAACTCATGAAACATCTAATGTCATTTCCAGATTCAATAAATCTATACTGTAAACTTATAATAATATAATAAATAATATTATATCTGTAGGATTTAGCTATAATGCAATCATTAAATAAAGTGAAAATTTAAACTTACATTCAGGTAAATAATAATCAACCAACAGTTAATTATTATGAGGTAACTTGAATAGAATGTCCTGCTACAATTTGATGATCTAACTTATAAATTATACTTACAAATGGAAGAAGATGATTTAGAGATCGGAAATACTTTGCCCAACTTATATCTATGAAGTAAAACCATATTCCTGTGGATGCATTCATCTACACATAGGAATTAAATAACACTAAACGCTTTGTGGATTTATACACCATCATAAAGTAATAAGTATAATTACACAATTCCGCGGATTAACCACCAGCGCAGGAATGAGTGTAAAATACAAAAATGGCAATTAAGTAATCTGCGGATTAACCACCGGCACAGATTAATGTATTTTAACATTATAAAACAACATTACTATTTACTTCACATTAAAGTGCAAAATCATCCTCCTCAGTTATTCTGACCATTCAGAAAACACTAACATTTTAGCAAATGTGGGTTCTTGCATAATAAAATGTTACACTAATCAGGACAACTAATGTACTAACTTATCTTGCTTAAAATAAAACATATGTAATATAATATAAGTAATATTAGTATAGGAATAGAAATCTGGAAAGACTTACAAAATACCTCATGAAAAATTGATACATCTCATAAATTCATTTAGTACTTTTCAAGCTTTTTCGCAAGCGCTATTCTCTTGAATAAGTATTTTATTCAACCCCTATTAATTTAAACTTAATAAAATATAACTTATGAACTTCACATGCAAGTTCATATAACAATAAAATTAAAGTAATGCATTATTCATCAAATACATAAAATCTAACAGGTGTGTGTGATATAAATTAAATGTATAGCATTTTATAGTTCAATACATGAATTCTAGCAGGTGTGTGTATCACAAATTAAATTGTATAGCATTTTATAACTACAAATATGATCCGTGAAATCCATGTACGATGTGTCGAACAATAAATATACAAAGTAATAGCTACAATTATAGTTGAATTCCATACATGTAATTTTATCCATTTGTATTAGTTATTATAAGCACTATTAGATTAACGATATTACGTGGCTCCATAAACATGAAACAATTCCAAAATATGACACGCAGAGTTTAAATGAAAATGTTTTTTCATAAGTTATTAATTTCTACATTTCTCTATTAAAACAGTTCCAAGTTTATCACATCCATGCTAATATTTATTTATCCACGCTTAAATCTAGGAATACTAATTATAGCAATTAATTTAATCATTCCAAACTGACGATAAAATTAGAAAATAGCTTTAATTAATTATTTGAAGACTGTTTTTATTATCCAAATGGTAAACAAATTAACTAGCAAATATATTACTGGCATTGCAAAGTTAAATATCAATCAATACTATATTTTTTATTAAAATTATAAACGGAAATATTAAACTATGTTAATAACTTTAACATTTTACTTTAATTTAAACTTCTTCTTTTTTAAAAAGCAAATTTTCATATTTATAAAACTTCTGTAATTAAAACACTTATTTAATTTTTCCAAATTGTAGAATAATAAATATTTTAAAACATACCAAAATCTTGCAATTAATTCTGCTTTTAAACTGGAAAGCTCCGACATATTTCAAATGTAATATTGGAAAATTATTTTTAGCGATTTGATCCACCTGGTTAGCCGACTTGAACATACTTTTAAATTTAGCAATTCAACTTATTATTAAATACCACTATGTTATTTTTACGTTTATAGAAAACTTTGTGGTAAATCCATTTACTTGTTAACTATTTTAAAATAAGCTTATCATATTTATACCATTTGCCTTTTACCATTTTCTTTTCTTTCTCTCCCTCCAAAGCAACACTATCAGATGACCTTTTTTTTTAATTCGCGCTCTTTTCTTTTTTACATTGAAACGCATACGTAATTACTGTATTTATTTTTAATAATTAAATTTAGTTGAACAAATGGTTTTTTAATTCAATGGAAATAATTTTTAAGACCATTTTAAACAAATAAAAATTATTATTATTTTTAATAATATTTTACCAAATTTAATGTGTTGTCAAAATTTTTTAAAAAGTTAAACATTTTGATATGAATTAGTATATGGAAAGAAGCAATTTAAATTTATTAAAATAATATAGACAACAAGTAAGGCAAAATATTACCCATTCTCTCTAATAAATTATTTTGAATATAAAAGAGTAATCTGTTCAAAGTGCAAATCAAGCCAATCAAATCACCAAAAGAAGACAGAGAAATTTTTATAGCAGTTACATCAATTATTATATTTTATACTAAAATATATGGTTACAATATATATATGATAAACAAAAATGCAAGTTAAAAAACTTGCTAACGCTTGTATTTATGTCCACAGATGGCGTTCTACCAAAAACGCCCATCAAGCGTATGTTTTGTTTACATAAACATCAGAGTAGTTAGTATTCACTATCTCTAACTATAATTCCACTTTCAGATCATGATTTCAAGCTATTTGCTATCGTCAGTGAAAGACAGGAATAAAGAAACTAGATCTAAATACAAACTCTGAGCGTTTATGAAACAATTTCTATTCAGCTTGCAAGCGTGAATTTTTAGACACGTAATGTCTTCAAACTCAGCATAGCAAACCAGATAGCTATATGGGTCTGATCTCAGTTCAGCATCACCACATAGTAGAAGCCTCTGCAATCTATATCATTGCAAGAAAGACCTCAAAGGTACATTTATGATAAACAAAAATGCAAGTTAAAAAACTTGCTAACGCTTGTATTTATGTCCACAGATGGCGTTCTACCAAAAACGCCCATCAAGCGTATGTTTTGTTTACATAAACGTCAGAGTAGTTAGTATTCACTATCTCTAACTATAATTCCACTTTCTGATCATGATTTCAAGCTATTTGCTATCGTCAGTGAAAGACAGGAATAAAGAAACTAGATCTAAATACAAACTCTGAGCGTTTATGAAACAATTTCTATATATATATATATATATATATATTATTAGTGAATATATATATATATATATATATATATATATATTAACAGTAATACAATATTATAGTTTAAATTCTTTTGTAGCACTTTTGATAACGTGGTAATCCTCGTCAGCTTTAACTGACTTTCAAATTTTCAAACATAATGTTACATATATTTGAATAAGCTGTGTATGGACATATTTGCAACTTACCTATTAATAACATCATTCTTATATTTATCAATTAATATTGCCTCTTTAATTTTTCTCTTTTTATGATTTTTTTCTTCAATTAATATTTTTATTTGTCTATTATTAAATGTAAACTTATAATAAGCAAGTTTTTTCATGGTCAAAGTGTACTGAACCTGTATTAAATTGACTATTTACATTATTTTTAATTCTGTTATATAATAATTGATGCTCCTTCAATCTTTTTCCACAGAACATCTAGATTCACCAATATATAATTTCTGACATCCATATGAAATCTGATGAATTATATTACTTCTTTGCAATTTAGGAATTATACTCTTAGAATTATTAATCAATTGATTAACATTTGGAGGAACACAAAATGAAATATTATACTTTTCTTTAAATATATTCTTAATTAATTTAGATTGCATGCTATTGACAAATGGCATAGATATTCATTTTTTTATTATCTAAAGTAACATTGCAAACTCTCTTTTTATTATTAAATGAATTTACTGTACACAATATTAGGTTTTTATCATAACCAACATTTAAAAGTTCATTAGTAAAGAGTTCAATATTTAAAATTTTATTTGTCATATATTTACATAATTTATCATTGTGATGCAAAAATAATTTCAGACTTGCCATTTTATGTATCATTGGAACATGAGATTTAAAATGAATATATCCTCTTTCTCCAATAAGTTTAAAAATTAATTAATAATTTAAATCAGTAGCATCTCTAAATATTTGTAAATCAAAAAAAAAAAAATTTTTTTTCCATTTTGTTCATTCTCAATAGACAATTTAAATTGTTTAAATTATTCAGATTATATATAAGAACATCAATAATGTATTCATGACCACAAACAAAAACATCATCAACAATAGTATAATTTTTAATATCTTCAAAATTATAAGAATTAAATATAATATCTTCTTATTTTGACAATGTAAAAAAGGTAAAGGATGGCCAATGAGATTACTTATGGAAGCACAAATTTGTAATTTTACATTGTCAAATAATGAAGATATTATATTTATTTCTTATAATTTTGAAGATATTAAAAATTATACTAGATATTTTGATAATGGTTTTGTTTGTGGTCCTAAAGACATTATTGATGTTCTTTTATATAATGTGAATAATTTAAAAAAAATAAAATGGACTATTGAGAATGAACAAAATGAAAAAATAAAATTTTTGGATTTACAGATATTTAGAGATGTTACTGATTTAAGTTATAAATTAATTTTAAACCTATTGGAAAAAGAGGATATATTCATTTTAAATCATGTTCCAATGATACATAAATTGCAGGTCTAAAATCATTTTTGCATCACAATGATATATTATGTAAATATAAGAGTGATAAAAATTTAAATAATAAATTCTTTACTAATGAACTTTTAAAGGTTAGTTATGATAAAAACCAAATATTGTATACAGTAAATTAATTTAATAATAAGAAGAGTGTTTGCAATGTTACTTTTGATAATAAAAAATGGATACCTATGCCATTTATAAATAACATGCAATGTAAATTAATTAAGAATATATTTAAAGAAAGTATAATATTTCATTTTGTGTTCCTCCAAATGTTAATCGATTGTTTAATAATTCTAAGAATATAATTCCTAAATTGCAAAGAAGTAATATAATTTATCAAATTTCATATAGATGTCAGATATATTTACATCGGGGCATTGAGATGTTCTGTGGAAAATGATTGAAGGAGCATCAATTATTATATAACAGTATTAAAAATAACATAGTAGTCAATTTAATACAGCTTCAGTATTCTTTGACCATAAAAAACTTGTAATTATATTTTTACATTTAATAGTAATGAAATAAAAATATTAATGGAAGGCAGAAATCATAAAAAGAGGAAAAATAAAGAGGCAATATTAATTGATAAATATAAGAATGATGTTATTAATAAGCTAGTTATGAATACGGCCACAAACAGCTTTAGGAAATCTATGTAACATTAAGTTTGAAAATTTGAAATTCAATTAAAGCTGATGAGGATTATCACATAATTGAAAGTGCTACAAAAGAATTTAAACTACAATATTGTATTTATATATAATATTTTATAACGGAGTACTGGTTTTTTACATTTATATATATATATATATATATATATATATATATATATATATATATATATATATATATATATATATATATATATATATATATATATATATATTTACACATTACCCCTTTAATAATTTAAACAAAATAATTATTTCCAAAAAAATGCTATATATCAATGTAAATACCAAAATTACAACTATAATAGTTTACAATAATTTACCATAAATTCCTAACACATATTAAGTATATAAAGACCAATGTGTTCTGCCATTTATATGCTGAACTAACTTAAAAAAAGAAAATATGAATATTATTACAATTTGAAACTTTAACAATTATCCACTTAAACACAACTGGTTTTTCTATTTGGCAACATTTTGTATAATATTAATGGAACAATTGTTTTTATATTATCTGTTTATATATATATATATATATATATATATATATAAACAGATAATATAAATATATATATCTTCCGATCTGTCACATGACCGATATAGCTTGGATTTACTGAAGAGAGTTATAGCTCGATACTGGTTTGGGGATGGGGACACTTTTAGATAAAGATGATTTGAATGCTTTCTTATGTAGCATTTCTCATAAAAAAGCTTATTTATCACTATTGGCATGCTCTTTATATATTGTAGCCCTTGGATTTTCCCAAAGCTCTATTAGATTTTAGACTTAGTTATGTAAGACAGTGTTTGATAAAAAGTTTTTTCATGAGCTATATATATATATTTAATAGACATGCTTTTTAGTCAATGCTAAGTTTGAATCCAAGTCATATTTTTAGGGATTGCATAATTTCACTTAGTATGCAAACTAAACATTTAATCATGAAAATTTCTAAGCAAAAATATTTTATATAGTATTAATTCAAAAAGTAATTTTACAGCCAAAGACATAATTGAGAAGTTTATAGATTAACAATATTTATACATCATTTCAATAATTGGACATTGGAGAGAATGGAGGGGGTTGTGTGATTTACAAAACTACTTTGGGGGAATGAAAATAGATAATCGTAATTTTACAATAATAAGTTAAAACGCAGTAATTGATAAAATCAAATTGTCAAAAAAAAAAGAGATCAAGAATTAATAAGAGCATTGAGCAATTGATCTAATTAGAATTGTATGTGTGAGGGGTGTGTGCATGTATGTGATTTAGTTGTAAATTTTAATTATAAAGCTAATGATTGAATACTAACCTGTGTTATCTTGTTGTAGAACTTCTTAAGGAATTAATTTGTTACAATGATTCATGCATAGCAGCCAATTTTTGGTCAAGATTCTGTGTTTGAATTTGGGTTGCTATCCATTTTTTATTATTGTTAAAAAAAAAAAGAGAGGGAGAGCGTTCTCTCATTTATTTTTTAGGGAGATTTCAATGAGTGAAAAAAATATTAAAGAAAATCGCTTGATGTCTGTGACACTGGAATGTATATGTTTAAAAACAATGGGTGGTCAATCCATTAAATTGTAGACATAAATGGTTTGGTGGGTCAATCATTCAGGATGGTATATGTTTAAAAAAACTATAGGTAATTAATCAAGTAAAACACAGATATAAATGGTTTGGCAGGTCACTAATTTAGGGAGGGAGATGAAGGAACCCAGGCAATATAAGAGCTTGATTTGTCTTTAGAGGGACTTTCTCTTTTCTTGCTAGTCATCATCGGTTATCCAGAGAAGCCTCATTGTTGGGTTAAATAAGCAATTTAAAAAAAAAAAGAGTAATCAAATTGTAAGTTTATTGTTAATTTTCCATTCTGTCTCCTGAATGAAAAATCTAGTCAAAGTTTATAACATTTGTACAAAATTACTGTTGAGTAAGTTTGTATTAGGCACACCCTGTCCTCTCCAAAAATAGACCAACTTCATGATTTGTCTTACATTTAAATATACCCAATTTATCAGGAATCGGTGAGTGGTAAAAACTGCAGAAAGAATTTTGCTCAGGAAAATTAGAGAAACACTGAGTTATATGAATCATTATTTCACATTTAAATTTATTAAGTTTAAAAGACTTAGCTATTTGTACTATCTAAAATTCCAAGAGAAAATTAATTTTGATTTCACAAATAGGGCAGAACTGAACCCTACAATGCCATATGAAACATCAAATTGTTGTAAGTCAAATGAGAAATACATCAATAAATGGACTTGTAGATGTCAAAAATTAAAAGTTAGTTATTTTCAGCTATAAAAGTGTAATTAATGCCCAGAACCCAAAATGAGGAAAGTCTTATAATAAACATGAGAATTTTATTACATTTTAGTATAAGGATTGAACTTATATAAAAGTGACTCTTTCAAATGAAGCCCCAGATTAAAGATTTGCAACTAAAAGGAATTATCTAAAGTGATATGTGTACACATGGAACAAACAAAAGAAGAAAAAAGCTGCAGCAAAAAATGGAAACCATAGATCAAAAGAATAATCTGGGAGGACTGTTTAAGTATAATTTTATTACTTGTTATTCATTTCTAATATTTAATCTTAAAAAAATATTTTAATCATATATATTCATTTAAAGTTAATCTATGTTAAAATTATTATTATTATTTGGGTAGATAAGTTAATATAAAAACATTTTGTAGGTGCCTGAATTAAATGCTTTACATTTTTTTTTGTATGAAGAGAGTGAGAGATATTGTCAAGTGAAATGTTTTTAAATCAGATCAGGTATTATTATCAAATGCTTAGACTTATTGATATGTTTTATAAAGGTTGTGTGAATGATGGGCTAAAACATCATCATTATGGTGTAAAAGTGCAGAGAGATGGTTTTAAAAATTTAATACCCATTTCTTATTACTATTATTATTATTGTAAAGTTGAAGTTAGATATAAGCTAATTAAGGCTTGGAAAAATTGTTGGCTAATGTTCTGCTGTACTATTTTGTGAGAAAAATATAGATGTGAAAGTTACTTGTACAAATTGGTGTTAGATCTGTGTATATGTGGATGGACAAAGAGTCCCCACCAAACTAGTGGAGTCATAGTTTAGTTCGCTCACTAAGATATTTATTTCATTTTTATAAAGTATTTAAATACAGTGGAAGAATTTCCCACTTGGTTATATTCTACACAGTAAGATGATTTCTGTATTGATGGTCAGAGGTTGATAGGTATACCAAAGTTTCCTCATATGACTTGCGATAAATCTTAGCATACCTCAACCTTAGTAAAAAAGTATTCTCTCTTATTCGGGACACTGCCTACCCTCATATTAATGTTGACATTCCTTACAGGTGTATGAATTACAGCTATTGCAGAGTATTACTTTTAAATGTTGGATACAGGGTCATAATTCAATTTAGTATACTTGAACATTGCTTTATTGAAACATTTTGAATTGGTCAATAAGAACCAAGAATAATAACGTAAATAAATATTAAACTTAAGGGTTAAATAAAACCTGAGAACATCATAAGCAGTGCGTATATAAAATTATCTAGAAAATATATCCACAATCAGCTGAGAACTTCACTGATATGGTAAGATTACTGAAGTGTTATTATTATTATTTTTATTATTATCATCATAAGAACATAGATATAGATTGTATACATGTATGATAATGATTAAACTATGTACTGATTTCTTGACATTTGAAAAGTAACTAAAATAAACTTAATGGTGAGAAGTCCAACCATACATAAAATATCTCCATTGTAAAACATAAGGTGAAGGCATATTAGGTTAAAATAATTAATGGAAATTAATGAATTTTATTACTGGGATAGTTATCATTAGAAATAAATCAGTAATTGAAAGCATTATACACTGGGGGGGGGATTTAATGTTCATTATATCTTAGTAAAAATTAACAACAAAATATATATGAAGGTAACTATTATACTTATGTGTCTGTTTTATTACTATTACTCCAATGGCAATTGTGATTCTTTAGTAATTAAAAAATAATATTTGTATTTTAAAACCTCATAAACTTATCTGTCAATTGAGGGATTTTTTTTATCATATGGTTGTAGAACAGGGGAAGCCATGTGAACCTTAGAAATAATGTGCATATTATTTTATTGAGTTATATTTGTTAAATAAAATTTATTTTTTTTAAATAAAAATTTGCATAAGTCTCAATGTTTTGTGGGTTATTACAATCTAGAAATTTCAAATCCAATCATACATCTATACATTATTGTTTATATTTGAGGTATTATTTTGGTAAATCATATCAGGTAAAATTTATTTAGATGGTTAATTTTCTATGCTCATGTAGCATAGCAAGATTAAAGATTACCTTTACTCTGGAAGTAATTCAGTATAATTGATGTATAGATTATAAATTGTGGGATAGTTATTGGGTGATAATGAATGCCACAGGTGGGCATAAAATCCCTTCAGCATCTGTTGTACTCAAACACATTCACAAATGCACATCCTTATGATTTTTGTTAAGGATAAAAGTGTTTGTAATATACTATTTCCAAAATATAACGTAAGCTTAATTATTCAAGCTTTAGTGTAAGTGGACATTGGCTAGATTAAAGTCACTAAGATCAACTTTGGAGGTGATCATGCAAAGAGTGTTTATCAGCAATAATCCATAGCAGCTTGTTTGACTTCCAGATGTTATTCTTCTAAAATCCTGAGAAGAGATTATCATAGGAGATAAATGAGCTAGTACGATGGAAAATTTGAGAGTAAAAGAGATAGTAGTGTAATAGACCTAGGAATGTGAGGTTAATGTAGGGATATGATAAGGAGAGTGGAGATGGACATAAAACTATTTGTAATCTGAAACAAAATTTTAATTGTGACTTTAATGGTAATGAATGACGAGTGTGCTGAGAAGATAAATTGTAATGGGAGTTGAGCTTAAAGTTTCTTCTCTTTAACAACCACAAGTTTCCAAGCATATTAGTATTAGTATGTTGATGCATTCTCCGTGTTCTCTTAGTCTATTTATTATTTATTAACCCATTCATTAGATATCATTATTACAAATTATTAATAAGTTACTGAAATAAAGTTTAGCCTCAATATTTTCATTGAATTTGCAATTTGGCACCCTGGCAAATATGATTATGGATGTTCTTTCCCATCATCATCGACCCTGAGAGAGGCTTTAGAGCTCATATTAGCTGGAAGTGGAGGAGCATCCATCCATCCATCTGACCAAAAGGTTATAAGTGGTGCTCAACGTGGCCGCAAACGTCTAAGAGCTTGAGAAAAAGGTCATATATATATATATATATATATATTGAAGCACTCAAATCTGTTGCACACATTTGGCTTCACTTTCTGGTGATGTTTGAGACCTGCAAATATGGGTTCAAACCCAATCATTTAATTATAAACCACTAGGAAGTGAAGGTATACCAATGCGCATGATTGTTTATGTCTGTAAACTTCTACTCGTCTAAAGTTAACATGCAAATAAATTATATATTTCTATTACGGTAAACAATCATGCATATGTGTGTGTAACAGATAAAACTTAATAATTAAAAGCGTTATACTATATATATTATTATTCATATATATTCTAATAGAGAAAAAGTTCGAGAGTGTAATGTGAGTGTATTAAATAAAAGACTTACCATATTTTAAATTCCGAAGGAATCTTTTTTCATTCTGATACAGATTTATTTAAATTTCACATTACTTAACATTTATTCCACAGGTCTATTTTCATCTAAAATAGATTAAGACCAACTCTCTCGAACTTGATCTCGTTTGTATTTCAAAATTTGCTGTATCATTGTAATCGTTAACACATCCGGGGATTACCCAAAGGCAGTAACAAACGAGTATAAATACCACCACATTTCCTAACTAAAAGAGCTCTACATATTAATTTCTAACTCTGTTGCTGGGGGAAGTTACGTCACTCAGAACTGCAAAATGACGAGTGAGTAGTATTTAGATTTGCTTCCCCGGTCCTTCCAAGATCCATCCAATGCCAAAATACTTGTAAGCCATCGTATCCAAAATACTGCCAGAATGAACTATATGCTACATAAAGAACGGACTGAAATGATAATTTTGTCAAAATACTGCTAAATTAACTAGATTTTGTTAAACATGGAACCAACACATGTGCACACGGCTGTAAAGTCATCAGAAAGAAAGGTAATCCCCTGCCGCAAAACTGAACTCTAATGCTTTCATCTTCATAATCCTTTTAACTATAAAACGTAAATTTCAACCTTCGATAAGATTAATTCCAACCACCTAATGTATGTCTTATTAAACATTTCTAGTGTTGTACTCTTTGTAATGTAAAAATGTTATTGCTTGTTTTTCCCATCGGTAATGCTACACCGATTAAATGCTTAAATGATGACCTCTTTTTGATTTCTTATTGCTTTTATATTTAAATTGTATTTTACTCTCTAAACTTGAATACTAGGTTTTCACTCTTATTGTATTTTTATTTTAAATGCGGCAGTTTTTCGTTATTTAATATTGTGCAAATAATACCAAATTTAATATGCTAATAACTCAATCTGGTGAATCAATCCTATTGTATTTTTGCTATTCCGCAATTAAGGAATATTTAACCGTAAACGTAAGTCTTCTTACCATGCTATAAATTTTGCCCGATTGAGAAGTACTCCTAAATTGTGTTTTATCAATTAATATTATGCCATTTGACAAGATTTAAATATATTATGTACTATTATTTCACGCTATTGATTAGTATTATAGAAATTGAGTAATAAATAAATTTAATTTAGATATGTATTTCTAAATGATGATTCATTTGATAAGTAGCCCGCCATCTAACAATGATTTAAGTAATTATTTCTCGGGGATTAACATGCATTTAAGGAAGGGATTCTTAATTTTGTTTTATATATTCTATTATTAATATATCAAATAAGTTCTTTAAGTAAATTGTATGCCCCCTTTTTGGGATCGCTTGGATATAAATATTTCATTATGCTAGGTTTGATTACCATTTAAGGCCATATAAATCAGGGTTAAGACAAACCTGAAAGCCTTCGCCACGTGTCCTGATGATAATGTTCACAAATCAAAAGTTGCTTTATCATACTCTCTCTCATTCTTGGAATCCATATAGCACAATTCTTGGTGGAGTGTGGAGGTCCCGACTCCCACAGATTGTGTTGGTTCAGTAAGCGCTGCTATGGGTTAACATTCGACAAATCGGAACCATGATATCTTACCAACCACTTCAGATGCTATCTGTCACAAGTGCCGATAAGCCTATATTCTTCGTTGTCAAGTTGATGAAGCTTCTCATCCTCTCAAGCGTTATCATTCAGTCCGCACATTATTGTTCATACTCCCTTATATATTTTAAATGTTTGTAAGCCATAATGATGTGATTCTCCTAAGCCTTCCCAAAGTTCTCGTTATAAAATAGATTAAATTTGCCCTTTTTATATACGTCATCACCTATTAGCGCTATCCACCCTTCATTAACCGCTATTAAACACATTAATCATTGATTATTAATAAAACTATGAATGCCAAGTCATGTGACCATGTTAAAATAATTATGTTTTTCCTCCTTCTCTTCATAAATAATAAATGATGAATAATCTCGTAATGTCCCAAAATAACTGATTTATGGTTAATGCAACTCTTAATAAAATCCAGAAGTAATCCAAGCTCGCTAGATCATTTATTGTTTAAAATATAATGATTGAAGAATGTCATAGCGTGAATAATAGAAACCCGTTAAATCATATGAGCATGTTAAGCCGCATCGGTTCATATAATAAATTTCTTATCACGTTTGTTTAGTAATGCATATCCATCAAACCCTGTTATGCCATTAAAGTTAGTATGGAATGCATAGGTGACCATAAGTAAAACCTAGATCAGGTATTCTTTGTATAATAAAGGTTCTAAATCATTGTAAATCTCTATATCTAGCTGTTCACATATAAATCGATTTCTAATATTAATTTCATGTTAAATAAATTTACATTTAATAACCTATCTTTTGGAGATTTTATTGGTTCATGCACACACATCTCTTATTACTTTGTGTTATCATTTAGTTAAGCTTAAATCTCTTGTGTCTCTGCTGAACCCTCTGGGCCGGAGATAATTGGAAAGTAGGTTGCTATCGTCAGAAATGTTGTTTGTAATGTGATAGATTTGGGAGGTGGGCAATAGGGCGGAGTTCATGAGTATCCCTGACCTGTGTATCTCATATATGATTGAACTCTAGGTACTTTTGCTTAGATCCTAATTCTTGTTAGATGAACATACAATTCTGACCGGTACAATATATATATATATATAACAACTTTTTTTTAAAAAAATACATATAACAGACTTCAGTACTCAGGGTATGTGGGTGTTTATGACGAAGCCCCAGTTGGGCAGCCAAACCTGAGAAAAAAAAAATCTATGAGCCGGTAAAAATATGTTTATCCATCTAACATGAGCTGGAACTCACAAAATGTACTTCAAACCCAGTCAAGCCCAAGATTTAGGTCAGGAACCAGCCTGGATTCGAACCCACTCTCTAAGTCCCAAATCGAACACCTAATGAATAACATAATAGTTATGGCTCATGAGAATTAATCTTAATTCGGCCGACTAGCAAAGCTGAGAAGACAATGAGACATCTATTAATTATGATTATATTAAAATATACATATGTATGGCTGTAATATATGTGGAAGAAGTGGAGGAAAAGGAATTCGAACTACTCAAATAAGTTAAACAATAAAAGATAGTTTAATATAATGAAAATTTAGTTATATACATTTATAAATTAAGTACATTAGTATGTGCGTGAATGAGCAAGCAGTAGACAAAGATATAGTGTCATTCACACTATTATTCCTCATATGCTCTTTGTTAGCTAAATATATATTACAAATAAACACACATCTTTGGTGGGTCTAGTATTAAAATGCCAATCAGATTAGAAAGAAGTTACACAAAATTGCTATTAACGCTTTGATTTACGGTTCAGAAGCATGGTGACTAACATATATTAGGGGAGCGTTCTGAGATTCATTACAGATATAAATACATTTGAAAACGTTTGATTACATTTGGAAAACATACTTGAAAATGACATAATATTTAATGAAAAATTATTTTAACAATAATAAAACGAATGCTTTATTTTCCCCAAGGCACATAGATACTCTTAAATAGATATATAAATTACGATGGTGGGACTGAATAAGACTGAAATAAATTAATATAATAGAAATGGCATTTAGATATATATTTTAAACAAAGCTAATTTTAATATTAAAGCATTAAAACAGGATCATGAAGCAAAAGAAATACTAAATACTAAGAAGTTTGCGGTGCTGACATAGTAGCCTAGAATAACTAAAAGGAAAAGGTTGTGCTTCTGGATGAAAAACGAAATCCCACACTCCCATTTTGGGTAGTGCTTAGAGAGAGAAAGTGGATCGGCATGACGTGACCCAGCGTTTTACTGGTATAACCGACGTGAGAGGCATTTTATCCACGAAGTAAATATGCATAGCGTGTGCCAGACTTTGGGTCACCGCTAAATGCATTTTGGTCCTGGGTAGCTTCATCTATCCTCAGGACAAGACTTAAGAAGAAATCTATGGGTTCGAACTTTGTCGTAACCCCCAGATTAAGAAGCACATATATATAAAAACACGAAGATAGGCTAAATGACAGAAACGCAATGAATGATATCATTAAAAAAAACATTGAATACATTTTACAGCTTCAAAATAAATGACCCTTTATTTAAATACTTTAACATGCAATGCAATTATAATATATATATATATAGGGAATATTTAGATTTAATAAAATATACGTTAAAATTTGACTTAGCAAAAGAAACAAAAAAGATTCACCCCCATCCCTTTTCTGATATTTAAAATAAATAAATCCCACTTTTGTGATTTTTATAATAACTGAAATATATAAATACGGTAGTTGATATTTTAAGCATACATTTTAAGAGTATATAAAAAAAACTAGCAGTTATATATATATAAAACAATTAAGTCACCTTATTTTGGAATTAAATAAATAATATTTTATAAGATTTCAAAGCGTTAATTTGTTTTAACTTTGAATTCACACCGGTAGAAAATTCAGAGTTAAACAAATATATATTATATTAGAACATAAATAAAATGTTGGTACGTAAAACAATCTGGTGATTGTATAAATTAATAATGCATTGTTTTAAATGGACGTTAATAACTTGCTTCGTGAATTTTACTTAAAAATGACAAAAGATTTTTATAAATAAAAAAAATCGCCAGTTTGTTTGAGATTAGCAAATTAATAAAAAAACATACATATATAATCAAGTAATAAATAATTACAAATAATTGACCCACTAACGTTAAAGAGCATATAAGAGAGAATTAAATTTATATAAATTATTGAAGAGCAAATTACATGTTATTGATATATATAAAAAGGCAAAGTTAAAAAAATACATGAGAAGAGATCTTGAAAGATTATTTAGACTAAATTTAGTTTCAATGGTGGCGGTTTGAAATAATTTACCTTGCAGTTTAAGAGTTCAATTTAAAAGATTGCAAGTTTTCCTGTGGCAGCAAGTTTCTATTAAATGTATTTTAAAAGTTCTCCATCGGGCCTTTACTTCACTTGAAGGTAGCAGAATATTATGGCCGCGGAAGATGACCCACCAGGGTCAGCAAGAGGGTGGATTGACTGCTACATCATTTGTTTAGATTTACCGCGATGTTAACCATCATCTATACTAGCGTAGCTAATCTTCTTTCAATAGTAACTGATAACTCAACTAATAACTAACTATGTGATTCAAAATTTAGTCATTTTATACTTTTTCTCTTATCAGTTGTTTTTCGAAGATGCAATTGTTAGATAACGCCAAAAATAAATTCAAATCTATTTCTAGATTAGAAATAGATCTAACAACATGTTTTTAACACAAGTAAATCTAATCTTAATTAATCCCATTTATCTTAAGTAAAACTTTAATTAAAAAAATACCTTTCCCAGATTAAAACAACAGTGCTTCCAACCCCTAATTATTTTTAGACAATTAAACAACACCTGCATCCTCCACATTGGATTTTATATAAAAATGTATAATTTATAGAAAAACAAGCAATTTGAAAAGAAAAAGCTAAAAACGACATATAATAAAATATTTACAAAAACATCAATATTTTGTTAGTAAGTTTTGGTCCTATGTATATATTTGAGCTATGTATATATTTGAGCTGCAACTATAATTTTAATAAGAAGAACTAATAATTAATAAAAAGAATCAATAATAATAAATATTGAAAGTTAAACTACAAATTTAGGTGCGCATCTCAAATATATACATGAAATATATATATATATATACTGACAAAAGGAGCAGGATGGGATATAGGGGTTTGAACACGGGTTAGTAAGTAGAAACATGAAGCACAATCTTAAGCTAAGATTACTGCTTCAATATATATATATATAATTTAAAATCTTGTAGTTATTTAAATGCCTATACTAGATAAAAAGTAATGGATCACTGACAAGAAAATAATTCCTTTTGTCCTGAAATCATTACCCATCACTTTTCAAGAATCAGGAAAAAATAAACCGAACTATTGAAAATGTAATTAATAATTACAGATGAAAAAAAAATTAATAAAACTAACAGGAGATAATAATGTATATTTAATAGTGTATTAAATAAATACAATTACTAGATGGAGTCATTATCATATGATAATGCAAGTTTTTATTATTGGTTTTTCTTTTCATAAATTTCATCTATACAGATTATGCCAAGAATTACTAATACAATTATTAATATTTCCAGTCAATAATTTATAACAATCTATTTATTATCAAATTCATAATAATTAACTTATTAAAGTGTACAAATAATATTTAGGAAGTTGTTTTAGTTTATCAACATATTATAGTCAATTATTTAAATAAAGGTATACTTTATATCCTAGGCATTTAGATGTAAATAAAGGAGATTTGAAGTCAGACTTTAAAGCTTTCTTTAGCTATTTAATGTATTTTATATAAGTGATACATATGACCACACATATGTGAGAAGATAAATGATCTTCAATATACATATTTTATGATGAATCAGCACTCATCATTTGGGATAGACCAACCAAACACTGATTGTATATACGAATGGGAGTTGAAGAATTGGAAAACTGATGAGTGCTGTTTCACCACAAAATATGTATATTGAACATCATTTATATTTTTTTATATATGTGTGCTCATGTGTATTTGATGTATGCAATAGATTGCATAGCTGAAATGAACTTGAAAGTCTGAGTTCAAATCCCTTATAATTATAGTCAATTAGTATTTTACCACTTCCATTGTATAATATGAGAAAAAATAAAAGTAAACTCATTTTTGCTTTACACTTAGCATAAATGCAGTTAAAAATACCACTTTCCAATTAATGTATATGTTGTGGTATAACAGCTGAAATTTGTGTTTGTATAGATGTATATTAAAATAGATAATGGTCTATTTCATTCTTGCGTTTATTTTAAAAATATTGTGGATGGCAAATTATAAATCGAATTCAACTTTCATCATTTTTATTAAGTTTATATATATATATATATATATATAATAACCTACACTCCCAACACCGCACATATATATTACATGAACGAAATGCCAAGATGCCAGTTCTATTAATAAATAGAACAATACAATAAAATATATAACATAAAATTATTACTGAGACTCTATATTTAAGTTTATGTTCAGCTCAGCTCAGTGGGAGGCTATAGGCAGTTCATAAGATATATAATAATAAATGAATAAAGGAAGAAATATTATAAAACATTCAATATATTGTAAATTCCTTTGTTAATTGATTGTATGATAAAGAATCATAAGGTTTACTTAGTACAGTCTATGAAAAATATACTTTAAACTTAATTTCTTCCTTCATCCAAGTATAACATATATCAGCTTGCTATAATTATATTCGTAGACAATTTTGTTACTTGGCATATCATAATTTAAACATTTACTCTAATGCCAATCAAGAAATAAATAATAAGATCTCAGGCAATTTAATAAACACAGTTGAATTAAATAAACTACATTGCCCAAAATTATAATTATAAAGTATGCTAAAATATAATGAAACAAATTGACTAAATATTTTACTGCGCTTCAATAATAAGATAATGACAGAGATAGGGTATTTTAATCTCATATCATCATCTAACAAATGTACTGACTTGGCAACCTTTCTAATACGTTTATCAAGTGGCAAATACTCTTTATAATGTTTGGATTAAGAAATACAATATTGTCAGATACTAGCAAATTTAATATGATAACTTTAAAATAGTATATCTGTTTTATAATAGATTTATACAATGTGGAGATGTGGAAATGGAAATACGAATGTATACAAAAAAATAACTCACGACACAGTTGTTTTAAATTTAAATAACTAAATACATCATTTATTACAAATAAACAAAATAAATTGGGATGAACATAATATTTACAAAATAGGTCTTCGTTTTATAGACCTTTAAATTATTAAATAAATCTTTAGCATCAGTTTGGGATTCCTACTATCTAAACAAATTAATAATAAACTTAAAGATCCCGACTTGGAACACATACTTGCTTAGATGTTTTATCCATACGACAATAAATAAATGAAATATCATATTATTAGCACAACAAAAATATATATATATATAAATACTTTCGAGAGGATATTACGGTTGATTGACAAAATAAATCAAACCATTAATCTTTGGCTTTCAGCAAAACAACTTTTTCTAATTGACTAAATAATAATTCCAATTCATTATACCTTTCATACATAGCAAAATCATGTTTATTCTGATGATTTGATGATTAATTTTTACTTAAATAGATACATTGTATTTTAAAATACTTATTTCCTGTTTAAATCTTAATGTTTTATACCTTTATTAACTGAATTTAGTATATTTCCGAGCATTTATTTCTCATTTTTATATTTCATAATTCTATACCTTAATTCGCGATATTATTTATATTACGCGTGTGTTTGTACGTTCAAGCAGCAACATTATAAAACAATCTTTTCTGTAAACTCTCCCTTCATTAAGAAAATATCACATAATTAATTTATTTCGAACAATGTCGTAAATCCTCCATAAATATGACACTAGTACTACATCCAGAATTAATCTAACAATTTGTCTAACCACTTTTTAATTAACACAAAGCTATATTTTATGATTTTACATACAACACGTTATAAAGGGAATTTACATGAGGAGCAGATAAACATCTATTGAACACTTCTACCAGAATTCACCTAATTCCACATATACCTTTGGTGAAGAACATCTACTCAACACCAAGAATCCAAGAAAAACGTCATATCACTTCCTAAGCATCATTTAATCATCTTTTAACAATAACTCCTTTACTTCTAAATACATTATTTGGTGGGGATTTTAAATTCCACAACACCAGGACCCTAAGAACATCACTTCAAAAATATCATTAATCATGCGCATATAAAATAAACTAGGCTCTACTCCTGGAAATTATTAACATATATTAAATAAGCAAGATCTTTTATCCCTATAAATATTACAACGCAGTCAGATTTCTTTCTATTATCATAGCTTCTAAAATATTGAACCTTATAAATACATGCTAGCAGACAAATACCTACAGATAATACATCAATCTGTTCAACTCAGAAAATACGACACTGTACGAATTTATGCATAAAATATTCACAAATTATACTTTATCACACAAATATTACAATTGTGCAAAACAAACACACTCTCGCGAATAAAAGTATATATAATATTAACGCTAAATTATGCACTAAGCAGGTAATATGATAATTAAATATTGCATTAAGGTACAATTTTTTTAATTTAATAAACTTTAGGTTACTTTTAAGATTTAATGCTTCTAATTACTATGAACGAACTTTCTTTTTATATTTAACAAACTATTTTTATTATACGTTTGTTCGTTGATTCAAAAAAAAAAAAATAATAATACTTATCACTGTAAGATAATAACATATGCAAAAATAAATGTAAACCTCTCTAATAATATATTATTAAAAATATTTCCTTCATCCTCATAAGGAAAATAATAAGACTTATTTTTTTACCGGACATACTACTCCTTTAAGTTGTACGTTTTCCAGAGAAGGTCTTGAAAGTCAAAATAACATATATTATAAAATAAACATAATAATATTAAAGCTTCTCTATCCATCATATACATTATATATGAGTTAAGCAATAAAAAAAAATAAAGACACAAAAGTTATTAGTTTTGTAATTTGAATAAAAAGTTCATTTGCAAAGCTTTTCTCCGGGATTATAAAAACAGTACAGGACACATTCCAAACTGCATTTAAACTAAATGCACTTCTGCAGTATAACTTAAAAAATATATATATAAGCTTAACTTAAATATACCCACTACTTTTCAGTGTTCATAACATATCCATTTGAGACACCAAATCACGCAAGCAGTTAACTCCTCCTTTATCATACTGAAAATATACAATATTTCTGTGCGTTCTGGATTAAATAGGCAATTGTCCTTATTATTTTGAATAGCATTCTACACTTTAAATTGTCTTTAGTAATTCCGTGATTAGTAATGCTTTGTTTGATATTCCGTCCTTATTGAAGAGAACAAAAAAAAATTACCAGCATTTTTCTTTTGTCCTTCAAATTCAATTTAAACAGAAGTAGTTTATATGTTATTTCTTAATTCATAAATATGTATTAGCTCCAGATATATCCAATAAATGAATACTGTTATCTAAGTAAGAAGAATTTAAATGTGGTATGCTCTATCAAGATAGACATATCCTTAAGTCTATGTATAATCTTCGCGCACGAAAAGTAGTGAGAACAAAATGTATTCTATATAACAATCTGCATACGTTTTCCATATAACAAAAAAAAAAAAAAAGAAAACATGTTGCTTAATGATAAAATGATAATAGTTATGTAAACCATTCTTATTTAAACTGGAATTAAATAAAATAATATAAACTGCATGATATTAATATACATTTTTACAAGAGCAACAGTGACGAAGAGATTAGTTTAAAATGTTTAAATTGAGAGAGAATGCAAAACCGAGTACCTCGTTAAAGTTTAGTGCTGCATATTGAAATTAGCTCCTTCCATGATATATTTCTTATAATCTGACTTCAGCAATTAACTTTAGTTGTTTGAAAAATATAAGCCACTGTCTTTTTGGCTCTAATTCTTTACAAAGCTAATTTTTTTTTACATACTGGAGAGCTTTGCTAAAAGCTCTCTCTCTTGCAACAGTTCATTTGCCTTTTTTTTGTTACTATCTTACTCCCACACATCTTGCTAACTCTGCTAATTACATATTCAAAAAAAAAATTTTTACAAAAAAAAAAAAAAGATTTTGATTTTCAGAATTAAATGACAAAAAAAAAAAAAATACAAATAATGAAATAAATAGCTTTTACAAACATGAAAGAAAAATGAATATTAATTAACTATCAGATGAAAATTATTAATAATTTATTTAATTAGTAAAATAATTTATTGATTCAACTATCTATTAATCATTGGAAAGAAATATATATTTGTTAATTATTTAAGATACTACTGTAGTTTAAATGTTTTTTATTGTGATTGTACTATTGTTGGCTATTATTTAAAGGATGAAAATGAAATTAAACATAATGCAGTCAAACATGCATACACATGCACTACAACCTAAATATTGAACTGTCTTAACTAAACATAATTAAAGCTGCTACTCTGTTGACACAAGGATAAGAAATAATGAATAGAGGGCAAATTGCTAATGTCCATTCCATACGTTCTTTTCGTTGCAGCTGTTATTACTATGTGATTATTCATATAGTATACGAACATGGATGGGCTGTTCACCAACATGCATTAGCCAGCGTGGTGAGTTTATTGGCTTTTTACCTCTGAGTTTAAGATCAAGAAACACCATGGTCTTTCTTCTCAGTGCATGATAAGGCAGAATGAATGTTTGTGTAAATGATAAATATTTTTTCAATACATATATACAATTATGACAGACAAAAATAAAGCATGGCCCTTATTCCCAGGAGGCTGTAAAGTCACCAACCAAGGCAGCAGTTGGTGGCTGAAAGCGGAGGGTGCTAAGAATCCCCTGATTGCGGACCAAGGCTACCATTTGATGATGACTTTTTATTTAGGTACTTACAACTGCAGATCACTTTCAAGTGAAGGAAAATTGCAATAATTAGAAGAAGAATGGTCTTATATTAAATGGGACATTATTGGACTTTGTGAAGTTAGAAGAAAAGGAGAAGAAACAATTGATTTAAAAAGTGGACATATACTCTATTATAAAGGCACACATATTGGAAATACAAGTGGAGTAGGATTCATTATAAATAAAAAGTGGAAGAACAATATTGTGGAGATTGATGGTGTATCAGACAGAGTGGCAAGATTAGTTATACAACTTAATAGCAGATACCAAATGCAGATAATTCAGGTTTATGCCCCAACAAGTTCTCATAGTGATGAAGTAGTAGAAGATTTTTATATGGATGTACAAAAGGCTTTTGATCAAAGTAAACAACATTTTAAAATTGTTATGGGAGACTTTAATGCTAGAATTGGTAGACAAATGAAAGATGAAATTGTTGTAGGTAATTTTGGTTATGGTAATAGAAATGAGAGAGGACATACACTTGTGGAGTTTGCAGAAAAAGAAAAACTTTATATTATGAATTCATTTTTTGAGAAAAATGTTAAAAGGATATGGACATGGAGCATCCAAATGAAGGTACAGCAGAATTGGATTATATTTTGACTAACAGAAAATACATATTTCAAGATTGTAATGTTCTTAATAAATTTAACACAGGAAGTGATCATAGATTAGTAAGGTGTAAGTTACATGTTAATGTAAAACTAGAGAGACAAAAATTATTAAGAAAAACAATATTTACAGTTGATATTCCTAATCTTCAGAAACATTCTAATGAATTTAAATTACAACTTACAAATAGGTTTCAAGTGTTAGGAGATTTTGAACATGATACAGATTTGAATGAAATTAATATGAAAATAACTGATACACTTTTAAAAACTGCAACAAACATAGCTGGTAGAAAAAAGCAGCAATTGACTAATAAAATTTCTACTGAGAGAGAATTTATGAAGAAAAGAAGGAATGTGAAGATATACAAAAATGATGTATTAAAAAGAATTGAATATCTCGAATTTTGTAAAATGGTATGGAAAAGAGTTGAAAATGATATAAGAAACTATAACTGTGAAATAGCAAGGAAAGCTGTAGAAGAAAATAAAAGTCTGAAAAATGTTAAACAACATTTTGGTATTGGTAGGAAATTTATATCTGCAATAAGAAAAAAAGATGGAATTATTACTAAAAAGAGAGATGATATCATGAAATTGGTAGAAGATTTTTATCAAGAATTATATAGTAATAAAGAACAAGTACCTCTTATATCTATTACATCTTCCGAATTGCCCAGAATTTTAAATGAAGAAGTGAGACATGCAATTAAGTGTATGAAGAAAGGAAAGGCTCCAGAAAATGATGGAATTATAATTGATATATTAAAAGAAGCAGGTGAAGAAATAGAAACAATTTTAGCAAAGTTATATACCAAATGTCTAAATGATAAAGATGTACTGGAAGATTGGAAGAATGCAGTAATAATATTAATATTTAAAAAAAGGTGATAAAGAAGATATTAGAAATTACAGACCTATCAGCCTTTTATCAGTTTTATATAAAATTGTTACCAAGATAATTACAACTCGTCTACAGAGAACTTTGGATTTTCACCAACCAAGAGAACAAGCTGGATTTAAAAGTGGTTTTAGTACAATAGATCATATCCAGGTATTGAGAGAAGTTATAGAAAGGACAAACGAATATGAGTTGTCATTATGTTTTGGATTTGTAGATTATGAAAAGGCATTCGATTCTATACACATTTCTTCAGTGATTAAAGCATTGGATCATCAAGGTATAGATCCAGGATATTGTCATATTTTAAAGAATATTTATAAAAATACAACAGCAACAATTAGATTACATAATGATACTGGAAAAATCAACATTGAGAAAGGTGTAAGACAAGGTGACTCCATATCTCCAAAACTCTTTACAGCAGTGCTGCAAAAAGTATTTTGTTGTTTAAAATGGGAAACTAAAGGAGTGAATGTAAATGGAGAGTATTTAAGTCATTTAGATTTCGCAGATGATGTAGTTGTTTTTGCAAATAATGCTTCAGAGCTGCAGGAAATGTTTCAGGAGTTAGCAGATGAAAGTAGAAATGTAGGACTAAAGATAAATGTTAAAAAGACTAAAGTAATGTTTAATCGATTTGCTCAAAATATGAAAATAAAGATTGATTATGAAGAATTAGAAGAAGTTAACAGTTACAAATACCTTGGTCAGATTATTAATACAGATGGAAACATAATGGAGGAAATTAATCATAGAATTAAACTTGGTTGGAGTGCTTTTGGTAGAAATAACTTGATACTAAAAGGAAATATGCCTATGTGTTTGAAAAGGATGGTTTTTAACAAATGTGTTTTACCAGTTCTTACTTATGGATCTGAGACTTGGACACTTAATAGAAGAGCCATACAGAGACTTCAGACCACTCAAAGGAGTATGGAGAGATGTATGTTGGGAGTAACAAGAAGAGATCAAAAAAGCAATGTATGGGTAAGACAACAAACAAGTGTTACTGACCTTATTGAAAAAAATAAAAGATTGAAATGGAGTTGGGCTGGACATATTGCTAGAAGAAATGATAATATATGGACAATTGAAATTTTAAACTGGATTCCAAGAGATTGTAAAAAAGACCCAGAAAGAGACCACATGTGAGATGGATGGATGAAATAAGAAAATGTGCAGGGGTGTTGTGGAGAAGAGAAGCTAAAGATCGGAGAAGATGGATTAAACTTGGAGAGACCTTCATCCTGCAGTGGATTGATAATGGTTGATGATATATATATATATATATATATATATATATATATATATATATATATATATATATTGTAGGGATAGAGTCGGATCTTATATAAATTCATAAATAGAGAGAAAATTAGCGGCCCAATGTTTTGTGTGCATCATAGATATGTAGGTGTTTCTATATATGATTTTATTTAGTAAACAGAAATAAAAAAAAATGAACATAGGAATGAATTTTTTATTTTTTGCAAACTTTTATATTTTATTAAAGGATACTATGACTGCATTTTTTAATTTCATTTTGTTAAAACAGGCTAAAATAAATTAATTAATCGTTAATTTAATGAGACTCATACATGTGTTTGAAATAAAAGATTAGAGAGAGAGTGAATTAGTTTGACAGTTTACAATTCACTAATACAATAAAAAAAAGGATTTTTTTATACATTTTGATCTATAAAATTGTCAAAAAAAAAGACATGAGTTTGACATGGAGGAAGAAATGAATAAATAATTATTCTTTTTTACTGGAAAGAATCCACCTATAGAAGTTTTAACTTTTTTTTTTCTAAAAGCTAACAATAAAGATGTTGGATTGGAGAGATTTTGATCTGATTGCTTGTGAATTTGAGGGTGATGATGTCTAATCTTTGGACAGCTAGATATAAAAGAGAAATAAATATTAAAAATTACTGAGTAAGTAAAAGCTGCTGAGTTTTAAAAATGATATTTTTTTAAGTTCTTAATATAATCATGGTCAACTCAAGGGGAGTATGGAAAATGATTTAGTTTTTTTCTCTCTCTCTTATTTAAAAAAAAGACAAGAAAGAAGAAAATTATAAGATGCATACTCCTCCTTATTTTAAAAAATACCATTGGGAGAAAAAAGATTGGAATGGGACAAACTGGTTAAAACCCCATAACTACCAGCATAAACTTCTAAAACCTTTGTCTAATTTTTGTATTGGGCCATTACTTAAACCTGAGAACAATATTTTTGTCAGTATCATTTCCAGTTGGTTTCTATTGTTAAAATATTAATTTAAAATACAGAGTATTGCTTCAATTCAGCTTCTAAAAATTGAAAATTTTAAATTCAAAATGGTTAAATGTAATGAAAAATTAAAAATAATTAATAACTGAAGAAAAATAAAAGAAAAATATTTAAAAAATATCTACTGATAAAACAAAAGAATTATATTTCAACCAATCTTTGCATCATTATTCGCTTCTGTAGCTGTCAACATAATTCATTTTTCTTGAAGAGCGGTCACTTTCCCATGCTTATTTTTCTTCTACAGTTAAAAAATGTTCAAATCAAACTTTATATTTGATAAAGTAATGTGAAATCTTATTTATGAATGTAAAAAATTACAAAAAAATATATTTATTTACTTCAAAATCAATTATGAATGTGTAAAAGATTTTAATTAGATTTTTGACTTTATCATTTTTTTTAAGTGTCATAGCATCGGCTGGGATGTGAACCCGCAACCTGGGCAACTGCCTGCAAGTGCAAGGCAGTCACGCTGACCTCTTGACCACCAATCGAAGACAAATTTGTCTTTTTTTTCAAGTGTCATAGCTTCGGCCGGGACAAGAACCTGCAACTGGGGAAACTGCTTGTAAGGTAGTCACGCTGATCTCTCGACCACCAATGCAAGATGACTTTGTCATTTTGAAACTTCAGAAGCACAATTTCCAGAGTTGGCAGCCATCCAATCAGAAAAAAAGAATCTGGCCTACACACTAATCGACAGCAAATAAAAATGATTTCTTTTCAAAATATAATGCCATATGTGAACTTTTTTGGAACTAAAAAATTAAATTTCAAATTCTCTATAATAAAAGCTGAAAAGGAAAAAAAAAATGTGACAAAAATTGATGAAGAGATGGTGAATACTACATCCACAAACCATAAATAACAGTTTGATCTTATTGAAATGGGTCTAAGTCTAACCATAATTATCAGCTGAATGATTAAAGTGATGATTTTTTATAAAATGACTGTAGATGTGCACCTACATAAATAATGGTTTATTGCATTTAAGTTATTTGAAGAAGGCAATATTTTTTTTACATTAATCAGAAAAATTAATCCCCAAGATAAAACTAAAAAGTAAAATGGTCTTATAATAGAGAATATTAATTATTGCTTTCCAAAATACTGACTCTGTCCAGATATATTTATGGCTGTAACAGAAGAGACAATAGCTGCAATTATTTGTCCCAAGATCCAAGCCACTGAGAGCTGGGCATTTTTATACACACCTATACTAGACTAATAGAATGACAATATTTCTGGTTAACCACATTTTGTTTTGAAGATCCAGTTCATATCCTATGGTTTATTAAAGAATCATCTTTAAAAAGAAAAAAAAAAGAAGGAAAAAAAAGGAAGAAAAAGGGAGAGAAGAAATTGTCTGAAATTCACATGTCCACCTTTCAATGATCTATAACTCTGACATCTGTCAGAGTTTTTTTATTTGAAGTTCCAAAAAATTCTACAATGTTAATTGATATCCACAAAGTTTTCAAAAAATACCAAGAACAGCAGGAACTTTATCATTTTTTTTTGTTTTTGCCATATGATAATTATAAAAAAAGAGAAGCCAACTGTCTCAGATAAGAGATTATCTCCTGAAGAACTGAAATGGAGTGGTAACATTTTAGAACTTTATTAATGTAGTCTTATTTAAAAGTAATCATTTACATCTTCTTCTATGAATTGAAACCTCATTTTTTTGTTTTACTTTGACAAATAAAGATTAAAAGTTTTTTTTTTTTTGTTATTATGCATAACAATACCAGAAATATACTTTTGAAGTCATTAGATTTATTTTTTTATTATCCTTGAATATTTTTTGTGTTGCTATAAATGTGTTTTATTTATTATTGTTATTGGTTTGTTTACCTAGTTATTAACATGGTAACTAAAATATTTGAGCAATATGACCATATATACTTGTATATGCTTTATTTTTATTTATTTGCATATTTAAGTGTGATGTGAAATGTTTCTTTGCTCAAGGTTTAATTTTTTTTTTATATTTTATTTGTATTTAATAATGTGAAAAGAAATGTGCTTATTTTTTATATATATATATATATATATATATATATATATATATATATATATATATATATATATATATATATATATATATATATATATATATATATATATAAATTATTAATCAATGTCTGTATTCCAATTATAATAAAATATATATAATTATTCAAAACAATACAATAATTAATACAGTAAAACAATATTTTAAAAAACAAATATATACCAATTTAATAGAAGTACTTTCAACTATCTATATAGTCATTGTCAACTAGATTCAAATTGTATTAGAAAAAAACATTACAAATGTAAACAAAAAGTAATACGTCATACATCAATTTTCCCACAATTCATTAATTTTTATATTGGCGGCCTGTCTGTTTATCAACTGTTGCTTTTCACTTTTTATTAATATAGCTTCTTTAATTTTGCGTTTATTATTATTTCTTTCAATACACAAAATCTTAACTTTATTTAAATCAAAATCAAAACCATAATTACATGTTACATTATGATCAAAAAATACTGATGGTGATACATCATCATTTCTAACATTCTCTTGTCTTGATTTTTGCACTCGTTTATATAATAACAAATGCTCCTTTGATCTTTTCTCCAATGTACATCGAGATTCCCCAACATATGCCTTTCCACAAACACATAGCCATTTATATATTGCACAAGTTTGATTTAAAATACTACACCTATTTTTTGAATTATTTATTAATCTATTTAAATTAGGAGTAGTATAAAATGCAACTCGACATATATTTTTATATATCTGTTTTATAAATTTCACTTGTTCATTACAAATAAATGGTATTGATATCCAAGTATATTTTAGCTTATCAATATCTATAGCATCTAAAATATTTCTATTATTATTAAATTTAGTAACAATATTATAAATTAATTTATGATCATATCCAACATTTAACAAATCCATAATAAATACATTTATGTTACTTATTTTATCAGAACTATATTTACATAATTTATTATTCCTAAATAAAAATGATTTTAAACCGGATAATTTATGTTCTATTGGCACATTTGAATACCAAGGAATATATCCTCTTTTTTCAATATCTTTTATTACCATACAATAATCTAATTTATTTCTATTACGGGTATCTTTAATATCTAAATACTGAATTGACATTTTTTCTTCAAAAGATTTACTCCATTTTAAACCTTCTAAACTATTTAATTCATTGAATAATACATTTATAATATCTAAACTTCCACAAACAAAAACATCATCAACATACCTGTAATAAATTTTAATACCTTGCCAATATATATTATTATTAAGAATTTTATCTTCATATCTTGATACTACAAAACTACATATTTGGGAAACTACAGGAAGTCCCATAGGCCATCCGTAATCCATTTTATAATAATTTTCATTAAACATAGCATATATATTTTTATCAATAAAATATAATACATCATTTACAAATTTTACTTTTTTAATATCAACTTTTTTTAACATTAAAGCATCTAATATAATTTTTATAGATTTTAATCTATCTATTGAACCATACATCTCACATATATCAAATGTACAAATACTATCATTATTATTAATATTAATATTTTGAATTTTCTTTGCAAAATCAAACGATGAATTAATAGTATATTTTCCAAATCCAAGAACATCTTTTAATAATGTTTCTATAAATCTACAAGTTTCATAGTAAAATGATCCACCAAAATAATTCATTAATCTTAAAGGTTTATCTTGTTTATGTAGTTTAATATTCGAAAAAATTCTAGGACAAATTGCAGCAGATGGATAAAGATGATAATATGTATGAGCATCTATATATTTATTCTTTTTAGCTTTTTTTAAAATATCATCAATAAACTTTACACATAAATTTTCAATGTTTATTTTTCCAACCTTTTTAAATTCAAGCTTTTCCATTTGAATTAAAACTTTATCGTAGTAATCAAGTTTTGACATAAGACATAACCTCAACCCTTTATCTTCTTTTAAACAAACAAGATCGTTATCATGAATAAACTTTTTAAATCTAAATACATGCGAATTCCAATTGCAATTAGTTCTGTTTTTAAATTTCTTAACGTTAACTTTTTGTATTAATTCCTTTGATACTTCAGGAGAACATTTAATTACACTAAAAGAATGTTCAACAGCAGCTTTTAACTCTAAATTACTATCCACCCACATACCACCAACGTATTTAGAACCATAATTCAAAATATATTCTTGTTGAAAATCAATATCCATGTTAGATAAATTGACATAGTTACTATTTTTTCTCCTATTTACATTTTTATTATATAGAAACGTAATTTTATGATCAAATTTTTTATAAATTTTTATATAGTAGTTATTAAAATAATATTGACATCGACTTTTATAATTAAACCATTCATCAACATCATAAAGATTAATAAAATAATTTAAACACTTTAAATATTTACGCTGATTAAACAAAAAACATTTGCATTGACAAATTATATTCCATAAAATAATCATTTTAATATCTTGTATTTTAGTATCTTGCAAATTGCATTCTTTATTTATTTTAACGTTGCAACAGTTTGGGAAAATATGACTCATTTTACAATTATATAAAAATTGCAATCTACCTTTTAGACGTATTATTCTCATCGACACTCGCTTCCATTCTTGTAAAATCCAAATTTGATTATCCATATTAAAAATTTAATATTCCAAAGTAAACGTAACTCAATAAATAACCGTATTATATTCCAAAGTAAACGTAACTCAATACATAACCATAATATATGTAAATTATACTATTCCTAATTTAAATAGATTAATAAATAATTCAAAAAATAGGTGTAGTATTTTAAATCAAACTTGTGCAATATATAAATGGCTATGTGTTTGTGGAAAGGCATATATTGGGGAATCTCGATGTACATTGGAGAAAAGATCAAAGGAGCATTTGTTGTTATATAAACGAGTGCAAAAATCAAGACAAGAGAATGTTAGAAATGATGATGTATCACCATCTGTATTTTTTGATCATAATGTAACATGTAATTATGGTTTTGATTTTGATTTTAATAAAGTTAAGATTTTGTGCATTGAAAGAAATAATAATAAACGCAAAATTAAAGAAGCTATGTTAATAAAAAGTGAAAAGCAACAGTTGATAAACAGACAGGCCGCCAATATAAAAATTAATGAATTGTGGGAAAATTGATGTATGACGTATTACTTTTTGTTTACATTTGTAATGTTTTTTTCTAATACAATTTGAATCTAGTTGACAACGACTACATAGATAGTTGAAAGTACTTCTATTAAATTGGTATATATTTGTTTTTTTAAAATATTGTTTTACTGTATTAATTATTGTATTGTTTTGAATAATTATATATATATATATATATATATATATATATATATATATATATATATATATATATATATATATATATTTGTGACCTTCCAGGTTGGCACCAGGAAGAAATGTGGGAAGTTCACATTTGTGCTAACAATGACTAAATTATCTGAGAAAAATGAATTGAGATGTAATTTGCTAGTTAAAATTAGGATTTAAAAAATTAAAACTTTAAGTGGGTGTACTGATTGGTAGAGTTTTGGATTATTATATATATATATATATATGTTTGGTAGTAGGAGAGGAGGATGAAACACAACAGTGATGTTTGTATGTAGTAGAAAAATTTACGCCATAATGAGCAGAAATATAGATATATTATTAATTAGAATTTTCTTTCCTATATTTTATTTATTATTTACTAATTATATATTGTTCATAATCTTATGTTTAAAAATGATAAATATTATTTGTATATTAGTGAATAACATTTATAAATTAATATTTGATATTTAATTTTTTTTTATTATTATGTTTATTCCATTCAAACATTGTATTGTTAAAATTTTATAAGTAAAATTCTGGCATATTTCTAAAGTTGATTGTAATAAAAAAAAACACAGAGGGCATGAGTAGAGAAAGACATAGAGTTTAAAACTTGAAGGAAAGTAAAAAAAGTTCTGCAGAAGAAGATGTAAAAAAAACTTAAAAGATTCAATAACTCTCTAAGAGTATCAAAACAAATATAAAAAAAAACATCGCAAGGATTCTAATAATATACCCATGGAGAATTTTTGTTATTATACTACTGGAATTATATAAAAATGAGGAGATAACCCCCCCCCCCCCCCAGAAAGATACCAGCCTCCAAATCTCTGTCAAACGATGGTCCATATTCACTACCTTCAAAATGCCTGGATGATATGTAAGCGAAATTATTATGATTTATTTTAAAGTATTACCAAAGCTGAATAATATTAAAATGACAAAATTGTGTAAAATAAAGCTAGCTCAAATTTTCTTATTAGACGCTATAATCAAATGCTTGACTTTCAATTTAAAGAATTTTTTATCAATATTCTACAAAATAAAATTTAAAATGAAAAAGTTTATCTATTTAATCTTTTATCAAGAAAATAATTTTATACTGTATAACTTTTCTATTCGCGCATATATAACAAAAAAAATTCCAATGCATGCAAATGTCATTTATTACGCCTATAGTGGAATTCTACGATAAAAAAAAAAGACTATTGTCATTCTTAACAAATTATGCTTTAAAAATGGATAGACATTTTTTTAATGTTATAATTTACTGTTGTCTTTAAAATTGATATGTATATTTCTTTCAACTTTCAAATTTGTTTAAAAAAACGTAACATGTAATGATGAGATATTGATAAGTATTTTCATTATTACTTATAATAAATGTATAACCATTTTTTTCTTTAAAAAAAAACAACAAAACAAAACAATGTAACTTCATATCATTATAATATGATAATTTATTATTTGTATGATCTAAAGATTATATTATAGGTGATTATAGATATTCAGATGTGTGTGTGATGCTATATATTATTATTTTTTTAAAAAAAGTATTTATTATGCTTCAATTTTGTTAATGAAGTTTATAAAAAAAAATAAAGAATTAAAACCTTGTCTGTTATAAATTCATTATATAGGAAGTATATTGAATGTGAGTTGAAGGTAGAAATGGTCAATGGACGATTACATTATTTAGATTGAGTTTAGAGATATTATTTAACCATCACATATATAAGTATAAGAATAAATATAAGTGTTTAGTTATTGTTTTTCCTTGCCTTTCTTTATTTTTTATAGTTAATGTTAGATTATTTACACTGATTATAACAGATAAGTGTTGTATAAATTGTTATAATATGTATAAAAGATGATTGATTTATGGCATCATCCAAGTTTTATAAATAAGCTAATAAAAAGTATGTTTTAAAATACATCATATTTAGGATATTATAAAGGCGCACATATTCGAAAATATATGATTTGTATATTAAATATTAGTCGATTTTGGTTTTATTGTAGAAGAAATAAAATTGGTTATAAAGGTGCATAAAATAATATTTTTTGTTTATTCATTATTTATTTTGTCTTTTAATTTTTAATAAATGTTTTAATGAATTAAAAACCCAAACGAATTGCTTGATTATATATGTTCAATTCTCCATTTCCACACACACACATATATATATATATATATGGTTAACATAGCATAGCTTTAAAATATATAGATTTGCCAATAGAAGTCAATTTATTTAATAAGTCTGGAGATGATAAATCACCATATTACAATGCTAATGTTATATTTTACTTGTCTTGGAATAGATCGTGATATGGATATAAAGGTACCTGATCTTAATCATTATCTATCCTATATTAGATATGATAATTAATAATTTTGCAATAGTATTATAAGTAAATAAATGTGTGGCATATGATTAAATTAGTGTTACAGAATTGTTATTAATAAATGTTTTATTACTCTTATTTGCATCCTATATAAAGACCATATCCTATAACCTCAACTGAGCTGAGGCATAGAATAATTACAATATAAGAATCATTTAAATAGTTTTAAAAGCAATTTACAATTATAAATTTTATTCTATCTTGTATAGAATTGGCACCTGGGCATTTATAGATCTAATAAAGTAAACAAATGAAGAGAGCAGAGGTTACTATATATATATATATATATATATATATATATATATATATATATATATATATATATATATATATATATATATATATATATATATATATATATCACATAGTGTGTTTGTCACTGAATACCCAAACAGAGATTAATTAGAATAAATTAGGAATATTTCATACCAAATTTTAATGCTCCACAGGTGTTACATTGAGTGAACAAAAATTAATAAAACATAGATGCACCTGTGTAAAAATGAATACACACATACCGCACAAATGCTCATTTTATTGCCTTTGACAACATATATATGTAAAGCTGTGAGAAAATATTATTATTTTTTATTATTGGGTTATTTCATATTATACCATCTTAAACTATATATATATATGAGTCTCTTATTAATTAATCCATTTAATAATTCTTATGTATGTACTGTTATAAATAATATTATGATTGAAGTTAATTTCATGACTGGGAATTTATTATTAAACTAAATGAATCTTAATACACTTAATTATCTAATATTCTAGCTTTAGCGTTATTATTATTTTTGGTTTAGTTATTTAGTTATTTGTTGTTGTTGTTGTTGTTGTTATTATTATTATTATTATTATTATTATTATTATTATTATTATTATTATTATTATTATTATTATTATTATTATTATTATTATTATTATTATTATTATTATTATTATTATTATTATTATTATTATTATTATTATTATTATTATTATTATTATTATTTATTGGTTTAGTTACATAGTTAATTGATAACATGGTTGAGAATAAACATACTGTGATTATTATAGGAGGGTGGTTGGTTGCTATTGTCATCAGTTTGAATTAGCATCATAAGTCATTGTAAACCAAGTACACATGACTATTTACATGTTGAGTATAACTTGTCTTGGTTAATCATGGAATGTTCATTACCATATCTGATGATGGTACAAGGTATTAATATGAATGTTATGGTTGGATTATCATAGCAGTAGTTAATTGATTTTAGAGCTATATAAAAGCAATCTCACATCCATAATCAAATTGAATAAATATATATATAAATTATATGATTTAATTGAAAAAAGTTTGTGATCTATGGGGTTTAAAGTATGTCCTACATCTCCCTTATGTCTCCAACAAAGGGATTTACTCATTTACCCAAAATTTATGAGTTCATTTGGGAAATGGATGAGCAAGCAATTACATAAATGATGATGATCTAGATGATCTTTTATAATAGTTAGGGAGTTAGTATAGTGATAATTCATTATAGCTCACTTGATATAGAATGTGGTGCAGTAAGAACCAGGTGTATAAATGGTATTGATGAGAATTGGGAGAGTTGGAAATCTGATGAAATGGTTGACCCAGTTTTGAGAGCAAGATAACAATAAGATATCTATGGTGATAGGTTTGGGTGTAATAGGAATTTTATTTATAAATAATTTTGATGAAAAACCATATGTAATAATGATACAATTGTAAATCAAAAAATAGTTATCCATGTTAGTCAGGCAACCAAATGTTGTGATGTGGTTACTGGTGTTGTTAATCCAGCTTAATCAGGCTCCACACATTGTCAAATAAAAATCTGGATGAGATTATTCTATTCTTATGGCAAAATTCCTTTTGCTTGGAAGTGAATGTGTCTTCAGGCTTGGGATGAGGAAAGGTAAACTTGATGCGACATCTGGCCATCCAGTTGGTATAAGTGAGAAAGATTGAGAGTCTTGTGGTGACATAATCTCTGGACAGGAAGCAGCATTTAATATTTAAGATTTTGTTCAGGAAAATGTGGCAGTGGTAAGTAATAAATGTTCTGATTTTGTCATATGCTGGGCAATCATTTATCATATGATCAAAGGTTTCACAGGTTCTATGGCAGTTGTGACACATAGGATTTATATTCTTGAGGAATCTCCTGTAGTGCAGGAACCAGTTTTTCTGGAGTGAATTCAGGTTGATTTTTACGAGAAAGTCCAGGAACCTTGGCTCCAGCTTGATATGCTTGAAAAACCTGGTGACCACTTGATTGTTACCACCGAGGTAAGAAATGGTAGAGTTTTGTATGGGAAATAGCAGGCCATGAGCATCCCAAATGAAGATTTTTTTGTCAGAATACAAGGGTAGAGTGGCCATTGTGAGCAAAAAGGTAGTCAAGTATCTGATTTAGCCAGCTTATTTTTGAAGGTGGAAGTCTGTCTGATGGAATGACTGGTTGTTCTGCTACAATCTGGGGAAATTTATTTTGTAGGATGTGGATCAGAGAGAGGCACCTTTTGTAATATATAGAAACCATTGCATGCAACGACATACCATTACTTTTACTATGTCACTGCATGCACTGAATTCTTATGGCCGCTGTTTTACCATTCCACAACAGCCATGCACAGATTCAGTTGATTTTTGTATTAAAAGTCTTTGTCATGTTAATTATGGGTAGATAATAGCTAATCTTTGCCATTATCTTGATAATGAGGAGAGAGATTTTCCCTTGCAGTGATAAATAAACCTTGGCAAGGTTTTTAACTGTGTTGGTGGTGGCTTCAATGATGGAATTCTGCATTTGTATTGACATGGCTTGTGGTGACTTGTATATGGGAAACCCCAAAAAGTTTTGGGGGTCTGCTGAGAAAGGCAATGATATCTTCCTGCCGGTGTTGAATTTCCAGGCCGATTTGTTGAGGTTGAAGGAAATTTGGAGGATTCGGAAAATTTTTTATTATTTGGATGAGAGGTTTTAGATATTTTTGGGAGGGTAAGGTGACAAGGACATCATCCATATAGGCAAATGCTTTACAATGTTTCTTCAGCTGGGGTATATAGATTCCTGAAAGTTCTGCCTCAATCTGTTTAAGAAGGGGGTTCAAGTAGAGTATAAATAGGAGACCGCTAAGTGGAGGTCATTGGGGTATGGATTTTGAAGGAATAAAACCATCTGTAAAGAAACAATTCAGGGAAATGTGGACCAATTTGTTATTTAGTAGATTGTCCAATATCTGAATGATTTGAGTAGAAATGTCTAGTGCTGAGAGGCAATTGAGCAGGATGTTGACATCTACTGAATCAAATGCTTCAGAGATGTCTAACTGAATGGCAAATGGGTTGTATAGATTCTTGGATCTGATATGATCACAGAGAATTTTTACCTCTCCGATTGCAGAGAGTGTGGATGAGGCCTTCTTTGTGAATTGCAACTGGGATATCTTGTATTTTTTCCTTCATCACACCTTCAACAACCTTTAACAGATTGGGGTCATGGAGATTGGTCTTATGCTAGATAGAGAAGATGTGTCCTGGTTTTTCTTAAGAAAAGGGACCATCACTATGGGATAAAGTTTGGAGATCATTTTTTTGCTGTTTGCAAGATGGTTAATTAGTTTTAATACTATGATAGCTGTGAAATTCTCAAGGTGCATAAGTACGAACTTTGGTATGCCATGTAGTCCTGGATGGACATTGGATGGTAGGGCAGCCAAGCGGTTTTTGATGTTTGATATTGTTATTCCATGTTCATTCTTTTGTGATGTCTCATGCCACTGATTTGTGGGGTAGGTATCAGAGTTTGATGGGCATTTTTTGAAATATGACTCTATTTGAATGAGCATTTGGTTGCCGGAGGCATGGCCACCACTGATGAGGAGGGACAAAGGAGTTTTTTGTTTTTTCCTTGAACCCAGAGCCCATCCGAGATAGCCACATGTCCAGAAGTGTTGGCCAGGTAAGTATAACCTAGCATTCTTTGTTGCTATTATTTCAGCAATTGCAGCTTGTTTTTGCTTGTACTGTGTTTGAAGTAATAGGAGGTTGTCTATAGTACCATGATTTGACAAATTTTTAATCCTATGGTGTAGCAGATCAAGCTCATTCATAAGGGTTGTTGACTCTTTATTTTTTTGGTGTGCTGTATGATTATGGTTTGGAGGATTCCTGTGAAGGTGAACCATGCTTCCTCTGGATTTATGTTAAGAATGTCAATTTTTTCAAAGAGTATGTAGACATCTGAGAAAACAGCTTCTGTGGCAGCAGCTTTAGTTATAATTCTGATTTTTTATTGTAGTCTATGGGAGTGTAGGAGTCCAGATCTAGAGACGCTATCAGGGCAAGATGGTCTGAGAAGGGAATGGGTTGAAGCTTAGCTTCCAAACCATAGTGCAGCTCTGAGGTGTAAAACATTAGGTCAATCAGTGTTCTAGAGCTCTTCGTATAGAATGAGTATGCATCTGCAGGGAAGAAACCTCTGCCATTTGTGTAACCCCTGGCTAAGAGATGAAGGTATTTGCATGTGAACACATCATATTGCAGGTTGAAGTCCCCCAAGAGGATTGTAGGGCCTGTGTTGTTTGCTGTATCTATATTATAGCATTTTAATATACGTCCGATACTGTCTGTAGTTCCTTTTACATATGGAACACAAATCCTAATAGCTGATTTATCATCTTTTTGTTTCCTATTTTGTCTATTTTGGGCTTGAAATAAGTTTTTTTTTACAAATTTTAAAAAAAACCTTATTTCAAGCCCAAAATAGGAAACAAAAAAATGATAAATCAGCTATTAGGATTTGTGTTCCATAGGTAAAAGGAACTACAGAGAGTATTGGGTGTATATTAAAATGCTATAATATAGATACACCATTTTCTGCTCATCAAAAGATCAGCTATATAATAACCAAGCCTAAGGATTCAATCCCTCTTGAATATCATGGTGTCTATCAAATCTCATGTAAAAATTGTAAAGCTTTTTACATAGGTATGAGTAATCATCACATCAGTGTTAGGAGAGATGAGCATGCTAATGCACTTAAACAACACTCATCATCATCAGCATTCTCACTCCATACTATAGATTCAGGTCATAAAATTGATTTTTCTAGTACCAGGATCATATCCAGATGTGATAATCTCTACCAATGCAAAATTAGAGAAGCCATTGAGATACTTAAAAGGCCAGATTGTATCAATAAGTGAGATGATACATGCAAAATTCCTCCTATTTGGAAAGATTTTTTTAAAAAACATTTCTAAATTTAACATTTTTGCTATTGGTGGAATTTTAACATTTTATTCAAATCAGTGATTGTAGCGCCTCTACAACCATCTTTCTATCTTTTATAACTCTGTGGATGGCTCATGTGACCAAGTCAAAACTTCAGTATATTAATATTAAAAGTTTTTAACATGGATGAACCCGCAAAATATGTATTATATATATATATTCAAAACCATAAAACAATACAATACTAGATTAAATTCAAAAATTTTACCAAAATCCTTACAACCAAGGTTTCATCTACTACAAATAGACCTTCTCAAGTGAAAATCAAACTATAAGAAATAAAAAATATATAAACACAATCTAAACTTCCCATAATTCATTTCAAACTCAACCTTCCCTTAATATCAAAAGAAGTCTTCATAAGATTGACAGCCTCAGAATCAAAAAGATAAAGATGGCCGTTTTGTATTGTTAAATAATATTGATTTTAAAAGTAAAGTTTCTTTAGAATTGAATAATGGATAATATACTATTTTAGATTCTGATCCTGGTAAAAAAAATAAAATGTAAATTAATTAAGATTATGAAAGTTATGGAAAATAAAAATATTTTTGATAGAACTACTTATTTAAATTGTTACCCTAGTGATTATGTGGCTCCAAATGTTTTCTCTAATTTGAAATCTCATAAAGATAATTTTCAACTGAGTTGTGTTTTTGATTTTACAGGAGGAATTGTTGATAAAATATCAAAATTTATTATAAGATATTTTAAGGATTATATAAAATTAGGTCAATTTTGTGTTTCTTCTTTTTTTGAAGCTTTTAAGAAAATGAATGGTTTTGTTTTGGATGATGATTGTGTTTTTGGTAGTTTAGACATTGAAAATATGTACCAATCGGTTAATAGATTAAAAAGTATTGTTGTTTTTGTGTCAATTTAAAAAAAAAAAATGGAATGTTTTTCTGCAGATAAGATTAAGGTTTTTCATGATTTGCTTTTGCTGTTAGAGGATTAAATGTATTTTTTGTCTAATGATGTGTTTTATAAGATTAGAGAAGGTTGGGTTATTGGTTATGTCATTTCTCCATTGATGTGTGCTGTCTATATTGATTATTTGGAGTGTAGTGTTATTAATATGTTTTGTTAGGTATGTTGATGATTGTTTGTTTGTTATTCAGAAAGAGAAATTAGAAGAGTTTTTATGTGGATTGAATGCTTTTGATTCTAGTATTAAGTTTACAATTGAGGGGGGGGGTACTTTTGATTTTGTAAAATTAAAGTTTTTAGATTTAAATGTTGAGAAGGTTAATGATGTTTTATTTTGTAGTCATTTTGTAAAACCTAAAAATTTGAGGAGTATGATTAGGCCTGATAGTTATCAGCCTTTTATACATAACAAATGTCTCTGTTGAATTTTTGTTGTAGGAATAGAAGGCTGAATAATTTTAATAATAATGCTGATATTCAAAGAAGTCAATTTGCAGCTGAATATGTAGAATTCGGTTATAGTCATGGTTTTATTAAAAAAAAATTCTATTTAATAATAATGTTTATAGTCATGATTGTGATGGTAAGAATGTTGTTGGTAAAGATAATGATTATATGTCATTACCATTTAAGGCTTCAATTTATAATATGATTTATAAGAATAGTAATTTGCTGGGTAGGCCAGAGTAAGTTTAGTCTTAATGAAAGGATTAAGGTTCATATAAGTAGAGTTAAACATAGGCATCTTAACTCAGCTTTATATATTCATGAATTGAATACAGGTCATACAATATTATTTGACAATTCTTCAGGAATTTTTTATGAAAAGAATGAATTAAAAAGAAGAATAAAGGAGACTTTGATGATAAATCTTCTTGATTCTGAGGCTATCAATCTTATGAAGACTTCTTTTGATATTAAGGGAAGGTGGAGTTTGAAATGAATTATGGGAAGGTTTGATTGTGTGTATATATTTGTTATTTCTTATAGTTTGATTTTCACTTGAGAAGGTCTATTTGTAGTAGATGAAGCCATGGTTGTAAGGATTTTGGTAAAAGTTTTGAATTTAATCTAGTATTGTATTGTTTTATGGTTTTGAATTTTTATTTTTTCTAGTATAGTGTTAGGCAGGTTTGGTGATATATATATATTATATTTGTGTACATTTTGATAAAGGACTGCATTTATCCTCATTTTAAATTAATTTTATTTTAATTTTAAAACATAAAGAAATTTTTTCTAAAGTTATAGGAAATTTATCTGTTTAGATTTTATATTGTAGTAACAACAACACTAACTTAAATAATCTATAAACATTTTACACAGGCATTTCATATTTTTTAATAACTAAAACTTTGGAAAATCAATGTTTATGCCCTGCTTCCGGTTTTGAAAATGTTGGATTTTAATTAATAATATATCTAATGCATTTATTTAATTAAAAAAATGTAAACTGAATGAATAATAATAATTACTAGCTTATTTAATTACAAAATTATGTAAACAAATAATTTAATTATTGAATATTGGTAAACTGCTTAATTAACGAAATTACTGGTTTGATAATTATAAAATTTTGTATATGAGTGGATTTATAATTTACAAAAAGAAGTGAATAATAAAAAAGATCAGATCAGAATTATTGTGATCAATCTGTTTTGATTCATCAGTCATTCAGCTTCACCTCTTTGTTTTTGCCTATTTAACAAGAAGAATACAGAACTTCCACCAGCAGCTGAAAGAATGAATATGGTTTGTTAACCACAACACAAATAAACTTCACTTTCCTGGTATATAGTCCTTAGGCATTAAATGTCCAACTTTGTTTTCTGAGTTTGATTCAACACTGCATCAACTACTATCAAGTATGACGTCCAACAAACATGCTTCTCATCTTTAAAAATCATTACAACTCTCTACAAAATTGAACATCAGTAAATAAAAAAGAGATTTCTTATGCAAATCACAAAAGAGCTTCATTTGCACATGTGTATACATATATACGGATTTCAACATTTCAGAAAATAAAATATCCTCTGCCATCATTACTTTTGGATTTAATGTTAATCTTTTTATTCATGAATTATTTTGAAAACTTAAGAAACTTTTCAACAAGTGAGTTATATTTAATTTTAATGATTTACGAATTTATGTATTTTATACATTAATAATATCAATCTGTGTATTTATATTTTGATATTTTAATGTATATGATTTATCTATGTATATTTAATTATATTATTATGTAGAAATTATAAAAGTATTTTTCACAGTGGATTTGATATTGTGTCAGGTTGTTGAATATTTTTTATTTTATTTTTGCAAATGTTATAAAAGTTTCTTTTTTTTTTAGATATATGAGACAAGAGAAATCAGTTTGTTCTTAAATATTTTATTGTTTCATAAAGAGTTTTTTGAAGAGGAAAAAATGTTTTCTATCATTGTTAATCATCAGAATTTCAAAATTTTAGTTTTACATAAATAGTTTTAACTGAAACACAGGCTTGTTATATACCTGTGGCTATATATATGTAATATAGGGTATATGAGCACAGACTTTCACACCACCCACCTCTCTCCACTCTATCTAATAACACTGATACACTTAAACATATATATGCTGAAAAGATAAATAATCACCAATATACGTATTTCATGCTAAACCAGCAATCATCAGTTGGTCCAGACTATCATCTTTACACACATATACAGTACAAGTGCTCAGATATATATTAAGATAGACTATCCTCATAGTTTAATGGACAGGCTTCAATCCACTCCTCACTCCAACTCTTCAACCGTCCATCCAATTAAAAATTTGATGTTGGAATGCTCAAAGGCCACCCTGAGGCCGAGATTATTGTCACACCCATGTTGACCTAAGGTCAATCTGAACCCCACATGTACAGGACATAATCCATTTAATACATATGCAAGGATGGGCAGACATATCTATAATGTAATAACTGAAACACAGGCTTGTTATATACCTGTGGCTATATATATGTAATATAGGGTATGTTAGAAAATAAATATATAAGAAGACTTAGTTATTTTTAATAGTCTAAATTTAAAATCATTAAAAGTTAGTATATCTCTGAAAATATTCAAAAATCATAATTACATTTATGGTATTAATGAAATGTTTACATAACTATAGATTGTTTGATAAACTGATTCAATTTGTTGGAGTTTGATTGTTTACTATGTTTGCATTACACACATCTGAAATTTAAAGAAGTAATATATGTTTATATGTGCATTGTATATAATAATTCTCTATATATTTTTATCCACATTTAAAAATGATGTATGTTTACTTGTCACCTCTTGATGTGTACTATTCTTGCTTGAAGTACTCAAGGATTGTTGTGTTTGTTGCCAGGAAGTGATATTTCTCTCAATGAATTACATGTATTGCTTAGTAATATAGGTGACTAAGGAGCCTATTTATTGTGATTCTATTTGAAATGGTGAATGGTATACACAGTGTACTGAATAATTTTGTAATAATATGTGCATGTAAAGATTTATATTAAATGTAAGCTGCCTTTTGATGTATTGTTCATTTAATTTAAAATATATATATATATATATATATATATATATATATATATATATATATATATATATATATATATATATATATATAATATATATATATATATGACTGCAGAAAGGAGTTTGCTATTAACTGAAAGGAGACCCTTTGATTCCTCTTGGAGGCCTTAAAGGAAACGAGCAGGGAAAATTTCTAATGTCCACTCCATATGTATTTATATGATCACGTTTTTATAGTTTAATTGTATTATTTTATATAAATACCAAACACTTTACTCAATATTTATCTTTATATACATTGAATTTATCTGAATGATAACAATAAATTCACTTTTCAGTTTGTTTATACCAAAGCCATCATCCATATTAGTGGTTTAAAATTATTAATTTTAAAGTTTGTATGTAACAAAGTAAAAAAAAATTGCAGGAGAAAATGTAAGCACGTATTTCAGTGTTTATATAAATAAATACTCAGTTAGTATTGGCATTATATATATATATATGTGTGTGTGTGTGTGTGCGCGCTTTATCTGGATTTTATCAGTCATGGTCCATTGTAAACAAATATATTAGCATCATAACCAAAATTTTGGATTAATCGCAACAAACATTCAACATAGAATAACCTAGATAAAATGTCCTTGTAATGCTAATATTAGTAATAAAAAAAAATGTCTACCAATAAATGTCAAATTTTGAAACATATTGTTCTATATTCATATAATTATTCTAATATGAAAATACTGCATAATATTTTTTTTTCATGTTGCCATTAAGATTTAATGATAATCATTGTCATTATATATATATATACTGGAAACAATAGTAATTATTACTGGCTAACATTTTTATTTTATTTTTAAATTAACAATTGGTGATTAAAATAAATAAATAGATTATATTATAAAAATCATAAATGTAAATAAAAGTATTTCATTCAACTTCTTAACTTTTTATCATTTATTTATTAGCCCATCTTCTTTTTTTTTAAATAAATAGTAAAAAATAAAACAAAATAAACTTATCGTTAATTTAAAAACACGATTGAATCTCAACCTTGAAAACTTTCCCTTTTTTGTTTCTTAACAGAATTTTTACATTAGCAGCAAAATGAAAAGTTTGCAATCTCAATATTTATATTCTCCTCCTTTTGTCTATTTTATTTTAAAATTCAAATTTTGAATTTGAATGAACCTTTAGTAACTATCACTGAATACATTAACTACTAATACTGCATTAATTATACTCATACAAAACACACAAAGTCGTTCAAACTCATTAAACATAATTCCTTAAATATGTAAGTGTTATTCTTGAGGAGGGGGGGGTAGAAAATGTGAAGAAATAAAAAATAATTAGAAAAAAAACTTTTTTATTTATCAAAGTAGATGAGGTCGATTGTATCTTGACCTTAAACTAGATATTTGTGATTTGAAAACATAAAAACTTAATATTCATTTGTTTAGACATCCATCCTCCCCTGTTTTTTCTTTCTTCTTAATATTAATGAAATAAATAAAAACGAAAGGTTAACGGTTTAATGAATAATGATAACTATATTTTTAATGTACAACTTTTACAATAAAGTTTTAATAATGCTACGGTATACAAAATAATAATGTCTTTCCAACATATAATTTATTGTAATTTGAATGGCATTTTTTACATTGGATGTTTGAAAATGAATTTGTAATTGAGTTATTTTATTTTAGTGTTCCTAGATGACACAGCAGTTAGGTATTTATTAAGGAATATAAAATCATAGAAAAATAGTTATAAAACTAAGTTGAAACACTTGTGTTAATTATTACTGTCATTAATTATTTTGTTTCTAAAATACGTGGACATTAAGAAACATTACAGATAATGGCGGTGATTCCCAAATTTAGAGGCAACAAATAATGTAATAGCCTTTTTTTGGCCCGTAATCTCACTTTTTTTTGCAAAAAAAAAAAGAGAGAAGTGGAGGTATATAATCAAAGTATTGAGAGGTCAAAAGAAGTATGAAATTAAATTCAATGAAAAAAAAAGCTAATATTTTATTATTTCATAGAAAATGTAACATCAGAAAAATAAAACACAGAAATGAAAGAATATAATTACTTAGATAACTTATTAAATTAAAAAAAAAAAGAATTAAACAGATTCTCGTGATTGTTTAACATTCATACATTTTTCATAATTTACAAATACAAATAATTAATTACAACTTTAAATTGTTTTAAAAGATTTCTAATTATAAGAGCTTCACGCAGGCCGACACGCTGTAAATCAAAAGATTTTGCTTTCGTTAGCTTGTATAAAAATTATGGACTTAATCAGTGAAGTAGTTAATAGTTTCACCTCTCAAATCAAAATGCTTTAGATTCACCTATAATTAGAAAATATGTTGAAGATAAGAGTGTCTGTTCTTGTCTTTTAATGTCATTATTATTGTGTTAAGATTTGTAGAGGTCCTTACTCTCACATCTAGGTGCTTAGTTTTAAGGTTGTAGCCTTAATATATATGAATTAAATATAAATTATGTAAGATTATCTGGAAAGAATTGTTAATGTTTGTCTTAATATTTGGGTGTTATATTTTTATATTGACTAAGGAAATTAAAATGTAGAAAAAATATAAAAAAAGTATAAAAAACAAATTTGTTGGAAATTATGAACAGTAAATGAGCTATTCAAGGTTAAATAGGTTGTATATTTTTTAAAATGAAAAATGAAGTAAATTAAAAACATTTCAAAAGAATAAAATGGGGAGCAATTAGATAATTGGGACAAAATGTGCACAGGCCCAGAGTACATTTATTATACATGATAACAAAAAAATGTCCAATTATATTTTTTAATAATATAAATATTATTACATATAAAACAGATAACTGTACAATATTTGATATCCATATTCTTTATATATGTTAGTTATAAATGAAATATTGTTGGCATATTTCTGGTCATGTTGATTCTAGTATGCATGGTTACTAATATTGAATTCCATGATAACAAATGTTCTGTCTATCAGTATTGTGACAACTAATATTATAGTATACATGCAGTTCTACAAAATTGATAAAAAATCAAGTCAGATGTCATATGACTTAATTTTAATAAAGCTCGTATTTACAAATGTTATATATAGAGTACGTAAAAATACACACTCTTATCAAGCTTTTAAAAATACCCTCAAAGTTTCAGATTTTCTTCTCAATAATTAGGCATTGATAAAATGCTAGACTAGTTCTAGTGTTTTTAATCCCTAACACCTCACTGACGACGCTAGATGCAGAAACGCGGTCTGGGGTTGAGGGTATTTTTAAAAGCTTGATAAGAGTGTGTATTTTTACGTACTCTATATATAACAGTTCTACAAAAATATATTCTGATATGATATTGGTGATTATAGGTTATTTCCATTCAATTTTATTATTATTTTTGCTAAGTAGAATAGTAGAGATTAATAATAATGATATATATTATCAAAATATATTAATATTTTTTAGAAAAAAAGAATAAATATAAGCCACTGCCAGTAATTAACACATAAACATTTATTTACGCACATATAAATTTTGAATCATTTTTAGCATAACTTTTACTTTGGATTTTAAATTTATAATTTAATTTTAAGTTCGCACAGATGAATTTTATAAAGTTTTTTTTTTTTTTTTTTTTTAATGTTGAGCATAGATCGACTACATAAATTACACACTCAAAAACATTTCATAATAAACATAAATGATCAAAATATAAAGTCATTGATGTAATTCAGAAGGAATTCACAAGAAACGCAATGGCATTCATCATAAGATGCCGCATTGACAACAATAACTAAAAAGACATCAGGATAAATACATTTTAGGTATTCAATGTAAGATATCATTATTTACTGAATGTCTATATATTTTAATCAAATATGAAATCAAAACATAATTAAACATGAATGAATCTATGCAAGCATCTATGCCCAACTTAATTTTAATGCATTTAAAGTATTTATACAATATTAATAAAATTAAAAAAAAATGGAAATGATTTAAAATTATTAATATCTTTTCTTTCTTGTTTTTAATATATGTGCTATTTTTTTCTGGCAGTGCTTTTTACAACATATTCAAACTATAGCTTTATATAATATAGATAAAAAATATTTCACTTTAAAAAAATTGTTCAGGGTATTCGTGATTTATTAAACAACATGCCATGCTGGGAGTCCAGTTATAATGGTCCAAAAGAAAAGTAGTCTTAATGTATCTGCACTACAGGGCACCACTAGGCATTTGAACCTAGAAAATTTTTATATAGTAGGCAGATACATAAGTTAAAAAAAATTATATTGGATGATTCTGACCATTAGCCCATTGTCACTAGCTTAGCAGAGTAGTAGAGATTAATAATAATGATATATATTATCAAAATATATTAATATTTTTTAGAAAAAAAGAATAAGTATAAGCCACTGCCAGTAATTAACACATAAACATTTATTTATGCACATATAAATTTTGAATCATTTTTAGCATAACTTTTACTTTGGATTTTAAATTAATAATTTAATTTTAAGTTCGCACAGATGAATTTTATAAAGTTTTTTTTTTAATGTTGAGCATAGATCGCCTACATAGATTACATGCTCAAAAACATTTCATAAGAAACATAAATGATCAAAATACACCTTTACCCTTCTTAGTGATTGTATACTTAGTGATATTTCACAATAGCGATCATCATCAATTTGTACCCACTACTTCGATGTACAATCAATTATTCACTTTAACGATGGGGAAAAATTAAAAAAAAAAATTGGCAGCCATCTTGAATTTTGCGTCACTGATGACGTCAGAGATAGCTATATTAAATTCATTTTACCCAAAAGCAAAAGTATATTATTGTAATATGTATACAGGTAATGACTTTGTTGTAATTGTATACAAATACAATATTTTATTCATAAAACACTTAAAATATCTATTAATTACTGAATCTTTAATACTGTATACATCATATATAATAAATAACACAGCAAATGTTCATCCACTTTTTCTTTTAAAATACGAATATATGTTCTACAATAATATCAACAAATTAAAAATCCTTCTCATTTTTCTTTTCAAAAACTTTATTTTCTTATCTCAATACTGAACATATACACTGTATATATATATATATATATATATATATATATATATATATATATATATATATATATATATATATATATATATATATAATACAAAACTTCAACATTGATTTGTAATTAAATAATGTAAAAGAAAGAGTAATGAAATATAGCAGTGGAAGAGAGATATCATTGAAAATGACTGTATGAAGATAATCAGTTGAAACAGAGTTTTGTATTATATAAATACTGTATATACAATATATATATATATATATATATATATATATATGTTCAGTATTGAGATAAGAAAATAAAGTTTTTGAAAAGAAAAAAGAAGGATTTTTACTTTGTTGATAATACTGTATACAAATACCCCAATATATAAATACAATACAAGACAAATAAAATACCATTATCACAAACTTTCAGGAAAACACTAAATATTAATATTAAACTGTGTGTGTGTGTTTCTTAAATACAATATATTATTTTTTAGAACACCTGGATAATTATGTAAAAATAGTTATTGATTTTGTAACTTCATTAATAAACATATTGTTTACACTCAAGATGATTCAAATCAAAAGAAAAACATTTTAAAATGCAAATGTCGAATTAGAAAAGTATAAAAAGAAAAACAGGTTATATTCTACTCGAAAGGGGGGGGGGCATTATTACATTACTAAAAATATACAGTAAGAAAAATAAACCTAGCTGTATGTTTTAGAAAATTAGAAGTTAGATTTTTTACTTTAAAATAAGTTAATTTAATTTGGAATTTATCATTAAATAAAATAAGTTGATTTTTTTAATAGAAATTAAAAAAAAACACTGCAGTCTGGATTTTTTTTTTCATTACGATGAAAACTTCTGCGGAAAAATATAAATACTTTTAAATTCAAATTAAGTTACACTTTCACTTTCTATTTGCTGTTCTGTACTTTTTAAAGTGAAAATATGCATTTTTTTCCTAGTGATATAAAACTTCTCTTATTAGATACCATATTTAGTCATCGTTGTCATGAAAAAAATCAAGAAAATCTTTGAGCTTGGAAATCAATGTGGATATTTTACGTCACTGGTACCGACCAATTTTTTCCCCATAGACCCCCATTATAATTGCATACTTTGTGTATGATATTCTTGCTTAACGATGAGTTTTGGAGTACCAATTGCCATCGCTAAGAAGGGTAAAGGTGTATAAAGTCATTGATGTAATTGCAGAGAGAATTCACAAGAAACCCAGTGGCATTCATCATAAGATGCTGCATTGACACCAATAACTAAAAAAAACATCCGAATAAATGCATTTTAGATATTCAACGTAATATATCATTATTTACCGAATGTCTATATATTTTAATCAAATATGAAAACAAAGCATAATTAAATGCAAACAAATCTATGCAAGCATCTTTACCTGACTTAAATTTAATGCATGTAAACTATTTATACAATATTAATAAAAATAAAAAATAAAAAAATGGAAATGATTAAAAAAATACATTCATTAAAATAATAAATAATTTAGTCAGATAGGAAATTCTTCTATTTAGAATATTGAAAAGTTTAGCATTTAGAGTTCTTTTTGTTTAGAAATGTTCATTAATTATATATTTCTTACGTTTAGAAAAGTTCATCTTTAAACCATTGCCATTTGGGTTCCAGTGTTAATTGTCCTTATGTCTTGGGGAGACCGTTATGCTGTTGGCCATTTTATTGATTCATCCAGAGGTCTTTTATTTTAGCTGGTTCTCAATGTAGAAACGATTGGTCATTTCTCTTTTCCTTTTAGCAAAACTGAAGGGATTGAAGAGTACATCTTTTCAATCCCTTCTCCTTCAACTCCGCACTAACACATATCACCACTGCTGTCATACATCTCTCCCTCAAATTAATTTTCACACACTTTTTATGGCAGACTTTCAGATCCAGTGGACATTATGTCACGACAATGGTGATGGCTTTTCGCTGAGGTCTGATTCCTGAGTGATTTCTTTTATTGGCCATTCTGTTCCCATTGTTTTTCTTTCCTATCTGACCATTGGTTATATTTTAAATGCCCAACAGCTAGTTTACTTTTACCTAATTAAAACAATCATTTTCCATTTTATGATTTAATTAATTTGTTTTCCAAACTTAAAGATATATATTTTTATCTCTAAATCTTTTTAAGTTTTTGATGAAAATTTAGTTTTAAAACTTTTTCTTTTTTTTTAGTAAAGTTTATTTTTTTTTTTTTTTTTTATTTCTCATCTGTGCAATTTTATATATATTATAAAGTTTAGATGACTTTTAAATTTCAATTTTTTTAAAAACAATTTTTTTTATTTGCGAATTTTATATTTTAATTTTATGTTTAATAAAAAATATATGTAATAGTGTATGTGCCCGGTACATATCAGTAAACTTGCTTACAAAAAAAAAAAAAATATTTTACTTAGAGTTAATAATTTTATAAAAAGACTATATACAAAAAATGGCTATTGTATTCCTAAGGACCATCTACATATATGCCTCCTTCACCCAAATAATTCTATTTTCTCTATATTTCATTTCCATCAAACAGCATGACAAGCAAATTATATAAATTATTTATTTAAGAAGGTTGCTTTGAAGTAAATATGTTTTATGAAATAATGAGTTTATATGTGTATACAGCACAATTATAAATACCACTAACTTATTTATGACTGATTGAAATGCTTACACAGGATTACACTGAAATAAATTCCCAAAAAGTACTCATCATAATTTACCACATTTACAATCATAAACTTACGTGGCTGTGCACACTTATACACATTAAAAAAAAAGAAACATATTAATTGCAACCTTTTGACTTTTTTCTTAAAAAAATTAGTTTTAAAATTATTATCTTTTCTTTCTCGTTTTTAATATATGTGCTATTTTTTTCTGGCAGTGCTTTTTACAACATATTCAAACTATAGCTTTATATAATATAGATAAAAAATATTTCAGTTTAAAAAAATTTGGTCAGGGTATTCGTGGTTTATTAAACATCATGCCATGCCAGGAGTCCAGTTATGACACCAACGGTCCAAAAGAAAAGTAGTCTTAATGTATCTAGTTAAAACAATCATTTCCATTTTATGATTAATTAATTAATTTGTTTTCCAAACTTAAAGATATATTTTTATCTCTAAATCTTTTTAAATTTTTGATGAAAATTTAGTTTTAAAACCCTTTTTTTTTTTTAGTAAAGTTTCTTTTGTTTATTATTTTTCATCTGTTCGATTTTATATATATTATAAAGTTTAGATGACTTTTAAATTTCAATTTTTTTAAAAACAAATTTTTTTATTTGCGAACTTTATATTTCAATTTCATGTTTAATAAAAAATATATGTAATGGTGTATGTGCCTGTTAATATATATATATATATTGTAACCTTCTCCCTGATCAAACTCGTCATCAACGAATCATACCGTACGTTTTAGCGACTAAATTCTCATATGCAACCTAACATACTCTCATTATCTAGAATATAAGCATGAAGAAATGAAAATGTAAAACTAACGAAATGATTTCTATATTGAATAAAAATAGCATGAAACTATAGATCTAAAGAAGATCACAAAGTGATTAATAAAGATAATAACTTCTGGTTAAACCAGCTTTGAAATTCCCACAAACAAAAGGTGATGAGTTAAATTTGATATTCAGCAAACTAATAAAAAACTACTAATTATATGTCTGGAATGATTATGAAATTTAACTTATAAATGAAATCATAAGTAAATTATGATGTAGATGATTTCAATGGATGATAGAAAGGTAATAATTAAATAGTGGAATGAAATGAGTCTAAGAATGAAGAGAAAAGACTGAAGATGTATGGGAATAATGACTGATTAAGATGATGATAGACTAAGAGTTAATAAATAGTTAAGATGATAAAAGAATAAAAGTTAGTGTATGATTAATCAATTATGATAATGAATTAATGTCAAATGAGAATGAATAACTAAAAAAAACAATCAAGATGAAATTGAAGAACAATGTTAATGATGGAGACTGAAATCTTAAACTATAAACTAATATGGTATTAAATGGTAAAAAGATAAGCTAAACAAAAATAGGGACTCCTGGCTTGACACAAGCAGAATATTATCATGAAGTTAAAACAAACTATACATTTTATGCCAAAAGAAGAAATTTACATCTTAAAGCTTACTTTACTTTCATAAAACAGTGAAAGTAATTTATTTCAAGTCTAACTATAATAATTAACTATCTATAGAATTTATTACAAATTCCAATTCTACTTTTAAAACTTAACAATTAATTTTTCTTAGGGTTCTAACACTCAAATCATTATACAAAATATATTTGGGTCAGTAAGAGGGATTTTACCACTACCCAAACATAATGCACATAACACATCTCAATATAAACTCAAATTAAGAACTTTATTTAGCAGTTACACATAAACTTTATAACTAATAAAAACTTTAAAATTTATGAGTGGAAATGACATTTTATTAATTAAAAAAACAATAACTTACCAAATTTCTGTTATTAGATAATGATAAACCATGTGATCAAGATCAGTGAATGATAGCTCTGTGAATTTAACTAAATCAATTAAATCAATATTATGTTTATCTTTTAATCTATTACTTAAAATAGTCTGTATTATCAGTTATTAACATTTTGATTATTGTGTGATAATGCATTAGATGTACCCATAAATTACAAGACTTACCAAAATTATTATGATATAGCATAAGATAGTTAATAGTACTATATTGGTCGATGATGATTTCACTTTATAATCTTCTGATAGGTTGATAGCAATAACAATAATAGTGTATATATATATATGGTAATTAGCAATAAGATTTAGACAACTAAATAAATCTTTAAATACAACAAACTTTATTTACACTATTTATAAATTTTAATTCACAGACATGACATGAAACAAAGTTAATATATTAAAAGAATTTATGGATGGGAAAATACTTGGTATCCCATTGACTATATACTCAGCAAATGATACAACCTGTTTATAAAATGATATTCAAAATATCATTTATTACTCTTTAACCTATTTAAAAGAATAAGATAATGAAACTTATTTAAGCTGACCAGCACTTAAATTACGACTAACATTATATTTAGAACTTTAGGATATGCACCAAGTTTAAATTTAGAATTAAAAAAAAATTATAAAGTATTGCATTCTTCTAAAGCCCTTTTTTGTCAGAATATAGTAAGTGCAATTATCATATTTTGTGCAATTAATAACTGATTCAAATTTGAAATGAATAGGTTTGGTGCATTAAAGTAAGAATAGACATCAAAAGTCAAATACACATAGATCTCACTACAACATTACCCATGTCCACAACTTAATTATTGAATACTTCTGATCTTACCGAATTATTGTCAAATCATTATTTGATGAAGATGAATCCACACTGTCAATGTGCATCTCTTGCTTTTACATCTAAAAATTCTACCATTATTAATATTCTTAGTTGATATGTCTATAACTGATGATGATCCTATACATCATAAACACTATTATAATTAGGCCTTCACTATAGCTAGATTAGTGTTTACAAATCTAACATTATTGTGTCCTTGCCATATGGTTTTGAACTACTATACTTCACCATACATGGTGGAAAAACTAACTCTATATCATCATGGAGGATTTAACACTAAAAGGGAGGCTCTATAAAACAACATGACAGTTGTATAATAATATGGCTTATTCTACTACCTCTCTATGGGTATAAACATGTGTGGGTTTTGACTCATGAAAAAAGTAGAATTCAGACCATGAATATCATTTCTTTAGGGTTATTTATGCTAACAAGATTAATTACTACTTAGCCTCTATCAATCTTTCCTCTCATGGAATCAGCACTAGGTGATTCTCCATCAGCCCATGCTCAATATTAATATTAATCTATTGGATGTCATTCTATTGGAACATCCTATCAGCTAAAAACTGTCACTAATCATTCTCAAATTATAGCAAGCAAAACAATACCAACAATATCAGTGGAGATATGCATATTCCATTTTACAATGCAAAACCATTAATGTATCTATAGACAAACCAAAATACATAAGTCAAATGATCCTAATTATGTTAAAATGACAACTATACTTTTGTTAGAGAGAGCACAACATATTTAAGCAATAAAGATAAGACCTGCATTTTTATTCAAACTGGACAAGTTCATTTCTATACAAAATTACAAAATGAAAAATGTTTATATCACATTTTCTTTTATATAAGAAAATAATGTGGCCATTCTAGTATCTTTGACAAAATCTTTGTTTGTTTACCCTTAATAAAATACATTAAAATCTGTTTTAAAATATGAGAGAAGTAAAGATCTCTCTCAACTCTCTCTAGATAAACAATATATAATCTCATGTTTTTCCCCTAACTAAAAAAATACATGTAGTAGATGTATATATTTTACACATGTTTTTCTTTTTTTTCTTTAACTCAATATATATATTTTTCATTATGCAATAAAACATATATGTTTGAAAAAACAAAATTCCCAAATAACACATTACATAAGTAATATACATAACACAGCATTAATAAAAAATAATAATAATAAACAAATGTTTTCCTATCAGAGTTTATCCTATTAATAAAGTTTATTTTATTCTGGTAAGTTAAAATGATAGGCACTGATATGATAATGGGTAAACATTTCAGATAATGCATATATATTTTATTATTCTGTTTGATGCTAACATAATAAGGCACTATTGACAGATCGGCAAGTGTATCACAATTAAAATCAGTTATCCATTTTTCTGGAGATAATTTTCCTTAATATGGTATAGGTTACTGTAGTCTCCACAACAAACTTTTTATATACATTTATTGATTCATTCAGTATTATATAGTGAGACAAGGTTTAAATGTTCAAGTGAGTTATACCTAAATTAGTTTATTTACATTTTAATCCAGATGATTTCCTTGAAAAAAAAAGACTTTATAATTTTATTGCAATTAACATATTTTGACTTTTTAAAATCCTTTATTACTTTTATTTTTTTCTCTGTGGTACAATTTATAACAATCTTTAAATAATCTGGCATTTTAAATATTTTAATACTCTATTGCAATAATGACATATATTTCACAATAAAACTTTAAAAGTAAATATTTATTTTGTTCCATTTTATTAGCAAAGCATTACATGATTAGCAAAATTAACAGAATTTATCCATTTTTGAATATGATATCCTTAACATTTTAATGAATTTGTAATTTTTCTATTACTATTATTACACAAGTTTGGTGCAATAAAAAAATCAGCCAATAAGTGTTTATTTCTTAATAAAGAATTGAGAATAAAATCACGCAATTATTTAATTTATTAAAAGTTAGATGATTCAAAAATGACTTTCAAATTTATTTACTATATATATCATACATAATACTTGTTTTCAAAATTATCTCAAATTATTATTTTTTCCTTGATATTTTACTTTACAAGCACAATCTTGTTCTGCTGGATAATAAGAATACCGTGCGAAATACAAACATTATCAAATTTTGGGTTTACTTATAAATAATTTGTGCATCATTTTCAAAGAAGATTTTTCAAAAACATGAATAAAATAAAAGCAAAAGCTTACTTTTTTTTTAATTTTCCTGGGTTTGAAGCAATACTTATTTAAATAAAGACTTATCCCCATGGCTTTCATTTCCTTCTCGAATATGAATCCTAGGAAGTATGCGGTCGTGGCTATGGTGCTTAAAATGATAGCAAGGTTTTTAGATTTATTCCAGCATTTCTAGATAGCAAGATATTATAATTCTATTCAATTAGATTTCAAAATTTTCTGATTTTTAGTTTTTTTTTGTCTCCTTATTTTAGATCAGAGTTGAGTTATGTGGTTGATTTGTTCTTGTTTTTCTTAATCAACTCCCTCTACAACTTGGTTAAATCATATATAGCTTGTTTTTACAACGGATTGTGGGAGCAATTAAAATAAATAATCTTAGTGTGAAAAATTAATATTACCCCTCTGGCTTCATTTTTAATAACTACTCATAATGATTCAAGACAGCTTTAGATTTACTACATAAAAATATACTAAAGTAATTTACTGTAATGATTCATTTTAAAAGACTTACAAATTTGATTTAATTATTTATTTATTTCAATTGCTATTCAACAATAATAAAATAGCAATATATTTTTATCTCCCAATTAATAACAATACTTTTAGATTGTTATCTTAGTCTAGTCAGAGTCTAGACTGGGTTTGAAATCTCATCTTCACTTAAGCAGATTTCCCAGTGCATCCAAAACTGTCTTTATTGAAAGCCACTCATTAAGATTTTCATGCCAGATATATCATTATAATTTAAAATTTTGAATTATTAAATACAGGGATCTAAATAAAAGGTTACATATATATATATATATATATATATATATATATATATATATATATATATATATATATATATATATATATATATAGTTTCAAACATGACTAAATAAAAGTGAAGATGAAAATGGGCTTTGAATTTTGAACTCAAGAAGCTCATCACAAATCTGAAAACAAAAATGCAGTGAAGCACTGAACACTCTTCCTCAAGTTCATCTTAAATAGAACATCTTACACGAACCAATTATTTCTTATTCAAAATGATGTTCAAGAAATAGTACATTTCTCAAGACATAAGGAACAACATAATTAAATTGGTACCAAACGGGATCAATTACCCATTCCTATCATTATTTTTGATGTTACAAAATAATTTTGAAATTACCTGAATTAATTGCAACTGGTCAATATTCATTTAGCAATTTCAAAACCATTAACTATTATTTATGATCATGGATGAGCCAAGCCTGATTATGTAGGCTTTCAATTTCATCAAGAAAATAAATAAATATGTAAAAAAAAAATTGATGAAATAATTGAGACTTTTTCAGCATTAAAAGCAATAATAATAACTTTTTTGTAATAATTTGCAACATAATTTTATCTATGGTTTATATGTAATATAAAAATGTTTTTAGAATGTTAAAAATAATTTGTTTGTGATTATTTATTCATAAAAAAATTTGATGATATATTAATTTAAATCTGTGTCAAAATCTAGCACCAACTCTGATACAATCTATTCATTAAAATAATATTTGGAAAAATGGTCTTTTATCACATTATTCATAAAAAACGACTACACAATATAGCATGAAAAATTTTACAATATCAGAAGTTTGAAAAACAATTTAATTATATATATTTAAATAAGAAAAGAGGTAAATGTTTAGAGAGTTTATTATACATACTTAATAATGAAGTATGTCAAAGTGGAATAGATGTTTGTTTGAGAAAAACAATAAGATATATATATATATATATATATATATATACAATAAGATATATATATATATATATATATATATATATATATATATATATATATAAGAAAAACAAAAAGTTATAATCACGTTAACTTGCTGTCACTTGTATTTATGATCAATAGATGTCGTTTTACCAAAAACACCGACCAAGTGTATGTTTGTTTACATAAATGACAAAAGAGTCAGAATGCACTATCTCTTTTATTTATCCACCCTCATATCAGCTGATTTTAAGCTAATTTGCTATCATCAGTTCAAAGACTTTACCGGTCTGAAAAAATTCATGCTTGCAAACTGATAGAAACTTTTTGCATAAACACTTGGAGTCAGTGTTTAAATCTAGTTTCTAGCTCTATACTTCACTGATGATAGCAAATTAGTTTGAAATCATCTCATCTGAGGGTGGGTAAATGAAAGAGATAGTGAATTCTGACTCTTTTGTTATTTATGAAAACAAACATATGCTTGGTCAGTGTTTTTGGTAAAATGTCATCTATTGAATATATATGACGAGTTTGTTGTTATATAGAAAAAATATGTACATAAAATGTGATATCACTATACTGAGTTTAATATTATTTAATAAAAATATGTGTTTTAGATCATTATCATCATCACATCCAAACAAAAATAAAGATCTCAAATTTAATGATGTTTCTATAATCCTTAGCTTTATTTCTTAACATTACACTAACAAACATTCTTAATTTATTCTTCCATATCACATATTGTCTCATTTTAGGTCTTTTAAAATGTATTGGGATTCAGTTTAATATATCACCTATCCATCAATTATGATGGATTTTAGCAATATGTCAAGCCCAATTCTATTTCAGTCTTTTACTACCTTTAACCCCTCAGTTGTTATTTTCGTTTAGATCTCATTGATAATTTACTAGGCCAAAATGCTATTTACAGTTTTGTTTGCAACATGTGCCATATCTTGGTCAATTTTGGTTGCAATTACTTCATTTTAGGCTTATTTTATAGGAAATTCAAAAATTAAAATCGTAGTTCTAAAAACGTCTGCATATAGAGTTATATTTTGAAAAAAGAAAATCAATTTTCTTTGCTGGCTATTGGTACTTAGACCAGTCTCTTTTTTGTGATTGAATGTCTGCCAAATCTGGAAATTGTACTGTAGGCATTTCTAAATGGCAAAGGCAGAAATTAAACCAAAATGTTCAACATGTTTGTAATTTATTTTGAATTAAATAAGTATATTTATTGTAATTTTTACATTCATAAATAAGATTTTACATTACTTTATTGAAATATAAAGTTTAATCTGAAAAATTTTGAATTTTACAAGAAAAATAAATGGAGGGGGAGTGATTTGTCTTCTAGAAAGTGAATTATATTGACAGCTACAGAACTGAATAATTACTCACATATTGGTTGAAATATAATTCTTTTGTTTTACTGTTGGCTATTTTTTAAACATTTTTTCTTATATTTTTCTTCAGTTATTAACATCATTTTTAATTTTTTGTTACATTTAACCAATTTGAATCTAAAATTATTTAATATTTAAATGCTGAATTAAAAAAATTCTGTGTATTTTAGATTAATATTTTAACAATAAAAAACAAATGGAAATGAAACTGACGAATAATATTGTTCTCAGATTTAAGTAGTGGACAAATACAAAAATTACACAAAGATTAATAAGTTGAGAGAATTAGTCAAAGAATAAATACAGTTTACACTCATAGTGACATCAATGGAAACACCTGATAAATACAATTATTAATTGGACAAAATTTGCACTTTTGTACCGGACATGTTATTCCGGTTTTCCATTGTTTAACAGTTCAGTATATAACTATGTTGTGTATGTCATTGCTTCAACTAATTTTATCTATGTGACCACTGCAAATGGCATATTTTCACAATTTTCCCAAGATACTCTCTTTTCTGGCCCACATTTTTGTTGCTATGGAAGGAGAAATGTTATTATTGTGCTGTTCAAACATACTGAAAAATTTATCATATTTTCATCATATGTTTGGTAAGTTATTATTTTACATCTAATATTTATTTTATAACAGTATTTAAAAAAAATCAATAGTTCATCATTAGATTTTGAAAAAAACATGAATTACTTCACTTAGTCTTTTTGACAACTGAGGACATTTTTTTCACAACTGTTTAGCATCATAAAAATTATTTATCATTTACAAATATATTTCAATAATTATGTTTTCAATAATATTATATTTATAATAAAATGCATATCATTTCTAATGTATATTTTTCCCAAAAAAGTTATAAATTTTTCTTATTTCTAATTCTTCTCTCATACTCATCAAAAATAAACATTTTCCATCCATCTTCACATTCGAATTGCAATTGGTAAATAATATTTTATGACATATTTATTATTTATGAAAATAAGTTCCATAAAAACTACATTTCTTTCTAAATATATATCTTACAGTATAGAAAAAAAACCATTTCAAAATCTATATATGCACATTATTTCATATTTGTGAGTTTATATATATTTTACTACATATGTATTTTGCTATGAAAATGTATTTCTATTAATTTTGTTATGAAAATGTATTTTCATAAAAACTATGTTTTTTTCCTCTCAGTGATGAAAGTTTATTCATCAAAACATAGAGATACAAATACAGTTAGAAAAAGGTTTACAAGGGAGTGATTACTTGGTAAACTGAAATTTCAGCATCAACTCGGTAAGAAGAAAAGGATACATGTAAAAATGGAATGGGAAGTGGAAAGGGTGTGTAGTCCAGACCAGTCCGAATTGTATGTCTTTATTGAGCAAGTCCCACATGGGCTGAAAACATTTAAATGGTTGATTCCTGGAGTTGGAGTATTGCCCAAGTGTCTGTGAAGAGTGGAAGTGGGGCTAGTTTGGTATCTTTGGTTTTGAGAGAGTGAATTAGATCTAATAGATTTTGATTCACTGAGTTTACTCTCTAGTCAAAAATAATAGTACATTGGATAAACCAGAGTGCATAGATATGGAAGACTGATAGTTGTAAAGATCTCTATTTCTATGGATTCTTGGAGTTTGAAGCTGGTGTTCCTGTATGACAAAAGGCAGGAGATGATGACACAACTCACTCCAAGCATAAAATGACATTTAAGTAGGAAGTGTTGGAGGGTTTCATTGTCAGTTAGGGAGAGATCTTGGTGAAACCCCTATGGTTGACCAAAAATTGATTGGTGGGAAGGGAGTGAAGGTTGATTTTGAGGATAAAATCAAGGAATTTTGTTTCAAGAGACCACCTTTTGAATTTGAGTAAAGCAAGTCAAAATCATACTATAGAAATAGCTATGATAGCATTGTCCATAACTGTGTTGTGCATGAACATGAGTATATTTTTCAAATTGTCTTATTTATTTCTTTGTCTATGTTCTCTGTCTCACTATATTTGACAATGGTACCAAACTAAATGATGAGTAAACTTTTACTTCAATATTAAATTTATTCAAATATCTGTGGATTCATATATTTGGCTTTCACATATGTTTCGTTGTTGGTTTTTTATGCATTCATATGAAACATTTTATTAAATAAACATATAATTAAGCTTAAATATTCAATAAGTCATATCTGTGATACTTTCAATCTTTCCAATATATGTTTACATACTTTTTAAACATTATTGGCATCTTGACATTGATATTAAAAATAATTTCTTTTTTGTACTTATATTTCTATAGATATGGGGTATATGTATTTGAAAATTTGCACTTATCAGTAGCTAAATCCTTTTTTGCATTTACAGAACTATGGTTAATATTATATATAATATTTTAAACATATTTAAGCAATCAAAACTATTAGAAATTTTTTATTTTTATTTGGTTCTAGGATAAATAATGAGAGAAAATGGGTAAAAAGAATCATCCAACAATTTAAATTATTTTTGGCAACAATTCTAATAAATGTGAGTTAGTTGAAGACTCAATATGACCCTCACAGATTCCATCATTATCAAGCACCAGAAGAGAACAAGATAAAACTGAAGATCGAGGTAAGAATAAAATGAAAGTTTTAAAACAATATAATTAAGCATAGATAAACAGTTTTTTTTTTTTTTTAAATAAATATATTGTTATTCACAAATAAAGTTCCTTCTCGTCTTATACTAAAACTATTATACTTTTTGGTTGGATAATATAATAAAAAATAATTATTTAAGTATTTAATAGATTGTTGTCTTTTTTGCTTTTAAATTAAATTGTATACAAACATAAATAGTTAAATAATAATAAAGAATCCCTCCATCCTAGGTTGAATTTTTAATAATATTGTAAATTAGATAGAAACAATTCATCGTTATATATACACTACTTATCAAACATATAAATTTAAGCATAATTTATATCCAGTTTATATTTTTATTTATTTTTAATGATTTTACAAACCAGATATCACAACATTAATATCCTAGTTTTAGTTATTTTATTAAATATTCAGATTTGTTTAATAGTGTGCTACTTTAATTAATATTTTTATTCATGTGATTGAACATCTATATGTTCATAGAATATATGTGCTTTCATTTAAAAAAAAAGAGTATTGTTCCTAGAATATTGAATATTATTTCTTTATGATGCATTAGGTAATTTAGTGCTATGCATCAAATAGTCTCTGAATAATTAAATATTTTATGTTGTTTTTTTGTTTTTTGTTTTTTAAGCTGGGTAAATATTACTTATCATAACATTGACATAATTTCTCCTAATATCGCAAATAAAGACAATATCATATACCATGATGAATTTGAATCAATTATTATTAACATGTCAATTGCTGTATGTTTTAAAAGTTTGGTTTGTTTTCAATATCACAATAGCACTGTTAGAATGTATTTCTAAAAATATATATAGTTATATGTCACTAATATTATTAAATTGTTTTACTCTGTATGATACATAAATATACACATGTGTATAACTTTAGTATCTCAGTAAAAATGCTTTCCAACTATGTACTACTAATATTTTTCACCACTTTAATAACTATATTAAACTCTTTTCTCCTAACAATGTGGGTGATACATGATGTAAAACAGCTTCACTACATGCAATCACAATGTTATATTATGTCATGTGACCAAAACCTTGTTAGCTATGTTACCAATTCTATTCATCTTAATTCTCATAGGAAAATGATTTATCCAGAACCAACACAATATTTTTTAAGTTTTATTATAATAGAATAAAAAAATATGTTGCTAGTTCTTCAATTATATCATTATATTTTCAGTTTTCCTTATTAAGTTCTAAACAAAAAAAGAAAAGAAAAGAATAGTAATTTTTTTTATATTTTCTTTACCTGTATATTTCTTCTACATTTCATTGTTAATTTATATTTATTTTAACTCAATAAATATATAACACTTTATAAACATAAATAGTCATCCTCCCATCACCATATAGCAATATCTGTTCTTCCAATTGTTATTGTTTTTTTGCCTTTGCTTTACAGCATTTGAAGCATCTCTTTTTGCAAGAACCTATAATGACTTTTCTTTATGGTTTGCAAACATTATATTAAATTTTATTTATTTTTATATTTATATAAATCCAAACTTTTTTTAATAATTCATATTGTGTTTTCATAACACTAGTTGTATTCCTTATCAGATTATCTCCATTTTTTCAGATCCTTCATAATCTGGGATAGACTTGAACAAAAAAACAACCTAATGATATATTTTAAAAGCAAGGTATTCTAATTTGGTTTGCAATCTTTTGTTTAATAATATGTGCACATATATATTTGTAAATAGTTGTGTTTACATTATATAAACCATCATATTTTATATATCTTAATGTTAAAATCAAAATATATTGTCGCAAAAATTATCTTTTAAGATAAGATATAACTTAGTAAAATATTTTTATATTTATATTAAAAAGCTATTTTATTTTCTAAATATTTTGTTATTAATGATTTTAATTAGCTAATTATTATTTAAAAGTTGTTCTTTTGTAATAAAAAAAAAGAAAAAAAAACAATTTACTTTATAATAAATTATATGCTGAAACGCACTAATGTCAGATGCTTTTGAAGTAAATTTAATAAACATTAAATTTATAAGTTGGTTCTTTGTTCAATAATTAAGTAATCTAACAATATAGTCTAATAAAATTGGTTAGAAAAGAAAAACTGCATTGAATTTTTTATTTCTGAAAGTAATTAACTCATAAACAAGTCTTTAATAATTAAATCTATGTAGTAAGAAATTACAAATTTAAACACCGCCTTTCCTGACTAAATTAATTGCTTTAAAAAGCAAATGTAATTTTTAATTAATTATTTCAGGTTATGAAAAAGTAAATATATACAAGAAGTATTTATGTTATAATTTTCTTGAGACAAGGATTAAAAATTTCACCCCATACTGTTTTATATAAATTAAAGAAAAGTAAATTAAAAATATTATTTATGTCAAAAAGTTTTTAAAATATTGGGTTTATCTTTGTGTACACGTATGATCGCATGTATATAGACAGAATACAATAAGAAAATATGTGAATAAATAGATGTATACACGGAATAATATATATATATATATATATATATATTATACTTAATATTTTCACGGTTATATGTGTAGATAAATTATAACTTTTTGGGCTATACCATGTATTGTTTTCCATTAAACACCGATATTTCGACCAAATAGCAACTGCCATTATCAAGGTTAACTTTTGAAAGAAAACCCGTTAGATCTTAACAAATAACGTGATTGTGTGCAAGATGAGAAATGAGATTCAAGTTCAGCATTCACAATATGAGGCTTATCAAAATGTTTATTTCCCTCAGTATTTTTACCTATTAATTTTAAATTAATATTGGATAAAATGAGAGGTTTCCACATAGCTGGAATATGTTGTGCTTCATCAGTTCTATTTAAACCAGTAGGTCTCTTTAATATTTCAATTGACTCTCTCATGGTTTTTAAATCATATCTTTCCAAATTAGCAAGTATTTTTGTATTGTCAAAACTAGGTTTGTGACCAGTTTCTAAATAATGGGAAGTAAAAACTGATGTGCTAATTTTTTGATGAAAAGCATATTTATGTTCCTTAATTCTGACATTAATTTGTCTATTAGACTGACCCACATAGCCTCTTGAGCACTGGAAACATGAAATTTCATAAACTCCTTGGTGTTCCAAAAATATTCTGTCTTTAGGTTTATACAAAAAAATCACCAATTTTGTTGCCAGTAGAAAAAGTGGTCTTAATATTAAAACAAGATAGTCTTCTACTGATTTTATCAGTAACCCCCCTAATATAAGGCAAAATTACTTTATTAAAAGAGGAATTATCAATTCTATCCTCTTTTTTCTTTTTAATATTAATATTATATAAAGCCCTACATATGATGTTTTTATTATAATTATTAGAAAGCAGAATACTTTTTGTAAGTTCTATTTCTTGAGAAAGATGTTCTTTATCAGATAAATTATAAGCTCTAGTGAAAATAGTTTCATCCTGCACAATTTTTTTCTGTAGCTAAAAATCTTTTCACAAGAGCTTATAATTTATCTGATAAAAAACATCTCTCTCAAGAAATAGACCTTACAAAAAGTATTCTGCTAGATCTTTTCATGGACAATTTTGAAAGTCAAGTATTATGTGAAGCTACTAAAAAGCCTTCTATTTGGCTTAGATATGTGGATGATACTTTTGTCATATGGCCTCATGGAATTGATTCTTTAAATTATTTTATTGCTTTTATAAATAATTGGCATCCAAATATTAAATTTACTATGGAAGTGAATAATAACAGGTCACTTTCTTTTGTGGATGTTTTAATTGCAATAAAATGTGATGAAACATTGTCAATATCAGTTTACTGAAAATCCACTCATACAAACATATATCTTAATTTTAATTCTCATCATCATCCTGCACAATTTTTTTCTGTAGCTAAAAATCTTTTCACTAGAGCTTATAGTTTATCTGATAAAGAACATTTTTCTCAAGAAATAGAACTTACAAAAAGTATTCTGCTTTCTAATAATTATAATAAAAACATCATATATAGGGCTTTATATAACATTAATACTAAAAAGAAAAAAAGAGGATAGAATTGATAATTACACTTTTAATAGAGTAATTTTGCCTTGCATTAGGGGGGGGGGTTACTGATAAAATCAGTAGAAGACTATCTTGTTTTAATATTAAGACCACTTTTTTTACTGGCAAAAAAAATTGGTGATTTTTTATATAAACCTAAAGACAGAATATTTTTGGAACACCAAGAAGTTTATGAAATTCCGTGTTTCCAGTGCTTGAGAGGCTATGTAGGTCAGTGTAATAGATGAATTAATGTCAGAATTAAGGAACATAAAAATGCTTTTCATCAAAAAATTAGCACATCAGTTTTTACTTTCCATTATTTAGAAACTGGTCACAAACCTAATTTTGTCAATACAAAACTACTTGGTAATTTGAAAAGATATGATTTAAGAACCATGAGAGTGTCAATTGAAATATTAAAGAGACCTATTGGTTTAAATAGAAATTATGAAACACAATGTATTCCAGGTATGTGGAAACCTCTCATTTTATCCAATATTAACTTAAAATTAATAGGTAAAAATACTGAGGGAAATAAACATTTTGATAAACCTCATATTGTGAATGCTGAACTTGAATCTCATTTCTCATCTTGCACACAGTCACATTATTTGTTAAGATCTAATGGTTTTTCTTTCAAAAGTTAACCGTAATAATGGCCATTGCTATTCCACCAAAATATCGTTGTTTAATGGAAAACAATACACGGTATAGCCAAAAAAGTTATAATTTATATATATATATATATATATATAGTTAATGTATCAGTAATTTATATATATACTTTCAGAGAGGTGTTATTGGTATTAATTTGCTCTCATTCACCCAAATGTGTTATAAAATGATTAAAGCTTATTTTTATATAAACCAACACCTATGGACTGTGCTATACTCAGGACTTTTTTTTAGCTTGATAATTTATATGAGAAATTTGTAAAATTTAATTCTATATAGCCAAAGGAAGAAATAGTATCTTATTTTAAATGCCCTTGATTTTGAATTACTTTAATTTTGAATATCTATAATTAATGAAATAGCAATTTATATATGTAAATGATGTTGGAGGATACCAATCTATCAGGCGTGCCCTATGGTATTATATATATATATATATATTGAAACGATAACTTTCCAAGCCCCTATTGTTTCACCATCAAACCTAATGACACTCTCATCTGTGCTAAGTTTGAACCTATTTAAATGTTAATAAATCTAAAATTCGCTCATGTCTGTATAAACAGTATTATATATTTGTGTGCGAACCAACGCTATAATTCGATAGGATTAGTAAAATTATAGCGTACTAAATTTATTTAATATTTCTAAAAATATTCCTTATATTATTTAAGTTAAGTGTAAATTATTAATTTTGTTGTTTAATATTGTAATTTCGTATGTGGATATATAATCTGTGCTATATAGAAGAAAGACATGATTTAAAATATGTAAAAGCCAGTATTTAAAAATAATATTAAATGTCTTTAAAAATTGTTAGAAGATTTCTTGTTTTAAATATATTTCAGGGAAAAGTTTCTCGAAAATATATTTAAAAGCTTTATCAAAATGTTTGTAAATTATTTTAAATAAATATGTTAAAAATGTTTTTGTTTTAAAAAAATGTTGAAAAGTTGTTTTTAAATAGAAAGAGTTTCTATTATATGTAAGATTAAAAATAAAAGCTGGTCAAGTAATTAAAAGATTTTTGATTGTAAACAAATGTCATTAACGACCACACCTGGAATTCGTAAAAAGTAAAACTAGTTCAAAATTTACTAATTAAAATCTCCTTAGATAAGAGTAAGTTATTTTAAAATCTAAATTGGACAATTGTTTGCAACGAAAAATCTTAATTATAATAGCTTATGGAATGTTTCTAACATAAGTTATCTAAGATTTTAAAAATCTGGATTGTAAAATTGAAAAATATTTAATTAAATTCCTGAGTTTAGTGAGTCTTGAGGTGATAGATTCCGATAAGGAAAAGATATAAATACTCAGTATTTTTAAGAAGGAAGACAGCCATATTGTTAGTGAGAATTTCAGCCAGTCTTCACAATTGTTAATGTTTAACATGTCTGGCTAAAAGCGGGCATCTTGTTGCTGTACTCCGCGGGAGAACGGGGTTTCTCTCGTCGGAATGCCTAAACCACCATTATACCACTAGCAGAGATCAGTCTAACATAATGTGAAAGATGATGCCACCCAGTCAAACTAAACCAAACCAACAGCCAAGAACTTGCAGTCCAGATAAATAATACCGGTACCGTTTTATTTTTCAAACCGCAGAGCTCTGTGTAATTCTGTGAATTCTTTATGTAAATATATATATATAAGTTAGCTAACTCTCTTTTTAAAATAATGATAAAGCTAAATGTAATCAAAACTTAGAATCCCTTTAATATTTTAAATATGTTAATTGCTATCAAAATTTAATATGTTAAAGTTTAAATAATCTGACTTATTTATATTTTTCTATCATTTAAAGTACATTATAAGCATCTAATTTAAAGTTATATCACTGCGGTTGTGTCTATATTTCTTTGCTTATTTTATTTTAAATGCTTATTAGATTTCATATGCCAATATTTCGAAACAGTGAGCACTTAATTTCATGTATATTTTAAGAAGATATTATTTGAAAATCTTCACGTAATTTGTTTATAGCATCAACTTTCTGCACTGTTTCGAAATCCTATTTTTTTTATTATTTAAATGATTTAATATGCGAAATGTGGCTCTTTTGATCAACCAGTTAAAAACTTAACCTTATAGTTTTATTTAGAATTAAATTTAGCCTTGATCGTATTTATAAGTATATTTGACATTTAAATTCTTAAGTCCATAGAAATATACTTTTCCTCCTTAAATATTTATTATCTATAAGTAACTTAATAGATTGAACATGTCAAAGTACAGATGTAGTAATATTCCTTTTAGTAGCATAGACATTTATTATCAGGCTACGCAAGAGTTGGTCCCAATTTGATAGAGCTAATATGCTATTAACTCATATTTCATAGTATGAAATATACTATTATTTGCTTGGCGGATGTGATATTATTTTATAAAATTATTCTCATTTTGCTGCTATACGTAATATACGTATCTCAAGATGGGGCCACAGCATTGCCAGCACATCTTCTCTTATAGGGTAGAGCAGTAGCGAAGCCTGAGCCAAGGCCAGGTTAGCACATAAGTCCCCCGCCATTCCTGAACACAATGTTCTTTTTCACGCAGCATTGTGATCTGTTACAGGGTACTGGCGTTTGTCGCAAGAACCCTGAAGTTATTTCATCCATCCGCAGAGCGACTTTTCCTATTATTGTTTACCTGTGCCATAGCGCATTGGTAAAATCTTATTTCAGCCAACTCTCCCACTTAACATAATGCTTTCAGCATTCTGAAAATTTTCTCTCGAATGCCATGTTCGATCGATCTTACTTGAGCTGGTTTATGCGCTCATTATTAAATCATATTGTTTTTAGTAAATGAATTCATGATCAAAGTTTAATATAATTATTTATATACCAGCCACAAACGTAATAGGATTTGGCTTAACTAGAATTATAGATAACGCAGTGATTGAATATGTATCAGTTGTAAACAATTCATAAGATGGGCATATGTTAAACCCCTCTATGAAATTTTAATGATTACTTATGTAAAGTGATTTTGAATTACCAAATGTTTGTGTACATTCAACGCTGAAATGTGTAAAACTAATCAATTTCATGCCAATTGTAAATAAATATATAATTAATTTAATGTATTTCATTCTCTGTCTCATTATTGATCTCATTCAATCCAATTCTAATTATTATTTATAGCCTATATATGTGGAAACTATGCATTAAGTTAAATTAGATTAGTGATCTATTTTAGTCAATTAAGAACCTCTTTTAATTATCAGAGTCTTATTGCTTCTCCGTGACCTATGTCAGCCGTGTGGAAAGAAGTATACTACGTGTAATTTCAAGGTGGTCATTCATAGGGTCTTGAGTCTTGGAATCCTGGCTTATGAGTTGAAGTGTGGTCAGACTCGGGATTCACAGTCCTAGTCTGGTCAGCTTCGGTCTCTTTTGCTTGGATTCTGAATTCTGTTACGCGAATGTACAAACTTGACTGTTACAATATATATATATATATATATATATATATATATCAAAAGAATAGGTGAATCACTTATGCATTGAACTTATTTATACAAATACTTTTTTTTCAATAAAGTCCTGAATGAAGCATCATCCATCATCAATAGGTGATGGTTCATATAAAAATAAACTGTAAGCACACAAGATTTTCCAAGATTTTAAAATATTTATTGATGGAAGAGTGCAAAAAATTTAACTCCAATAATGCATATCTGAGTTATTGTTTTCCTATCATATGATTTACTTATATGTAATTAAATACATAAATAGGAACTTAATAAATAATGGACAAATGCGACTGATATCTATTCCATTGGTAATTCAAACAAACTTTATTACTCAGTGATTAATTTATTATAGAGCATTAAATGCATTTACATTCAGATAATGATTGAAAATTCTATCTTAAAATAAATAACAGTAAATCCTAACATAGTTTTTGTATTATTTCATATTGTGTAAGATGTAGATACCAACTGTAAATAGAATGATAGGCTATTTACACACATATATAATGGATGAAATTAATCATAGAATTAAACTTGTTTGGAGTGCTTTTGGTAGAAATAACTTGATACTAAAAGGAAATATGCCTATGTGTTTGAAAAGGAAGGTTTTTAATAAATGTGTTTTACCAGTTCTTACTTATGGATCTGAGACTTGGAAAATATTCTATGACCTGTATCTAATTCATAAATATATAAAATAAAGTTAAGATACCTATGTTTAACTCTACTTAAATGAACCTTAATCATTTCATTAAAGCTAAACTTATTCTGGCCTACATAAAACTTATCACAACTACATGGAATCTTATAAACAATACCAGGAATAGACCTACTATCAATAGATTGCTTTGAATCATTAAGTAACGAATTCAAATCAGTAACTTTCTTCCATGTAAATCATGATTATATATTATTATTATATTAAAAATAATTCAATAAAAATTATTTAATAAGACAACTTTTATAATAATATTATGTTTAATAAACCTCACCAACCTGGATTTTGCCTCTATATTGGAGCATTATCAGGATGTAAATACATTTTAAGTTATATTATGTAAATAATATTTTGATGAAGTTGCTGTAAAATATAAAGAATTATAATATAACTTTAAATATATTTATATCTTGATAAGGCTCCAATATAGGTGTGAAATCCGGGTTGGTGAGGTTTATTACATATAATATTAGAATAAAAGTTGTCTTATTAAATAATTTTTATTGAATTATTTTTAATATATTATGTTGCAAAGACAACATTATGGACAAGTTTTGATTTAAAATTTGATCATTTTTGATACATTATTATTAAATACAACTTTTTAAATAAAATCATGGTTGTAAACCAATTCTATATATTTTTATGAAAAGAATGAGTAAAAAAGAAAAATAAAGGTGACTTTTATGATAAAACTTCTTTTGCTAAAGTTTTTTTAAAAAAATTGGTTAATGGTATAAAAACCTATGTGAAGTTTTCTTATATATATTAGTTGAAAATCTTATAGGCATTTAGTAATTATTAATGGTAGAAATGTGAGTGGATTATTACAGCAATTGTTGATATGCAAGTTAAGTTAATGTAAAGTTGTTTTATTTATTTGTAGAATAGTGTTTAGTATTTGTTTAGATAGTTTTCTGATCTATTTATTCTTTGGCACATCCTTCCATGTGTAGGTATTATAATTAGTAAAATATGCTTAACCCATAGCCATATCAGTTACATTTTAGTCAGGATAATCCAGTATTTATGTATTAGCATATGTGTATGCATGTACGTCTGTATCATTCCTTCATCTCATTTTCATATTTAATTACAGTACAAAATATTATATATACAATAAAACATTTAAATTACACTAAATATCTTTAATAACTTTGCAAGTACACTTTTTGAGTGATTAGTGGATATCTGGATTAGTAAATTATTTGACAACTAAATTGTATTATCAAGTATTATATTTATTTCACTAACTAATTAATATTCATTTATTTCAAACGTGTAAAAAATATTTTTTTAATCATTAGCTTTATTTGGTTTGATTTGATTTAGAAAATCAGAATGATCTCTTTTTCTCTTCAAGAAATGATTTTTTGAATTTTTTTAATTGCTGAGTGCAGAGGATGGAGCTAACATTTGTAGGATAAATATGACCTCTTGATTGATGGAAGGGATATATTTTAACTGATAGTCAGTAATAAAATTTTATTATTGTTTTATCCATTACTATGTTCATTCTTCTTCTGCCAATTCTTCTATCTCTTACAGAATTCAAGTCAGTTTAAATTCCAATGTGAATTTTTAAACATTATTTTCTTTAGAAAAATTATTATGGGAAATTTGGCTAGTAGACAGCATCAAAGGAGGATGTCAGGCTAAATTAAAAAAGGTACATTTTCTTTCATTTCCTCCACTCAGTTAAATGTTAAATCAACACTATCATCTTTAAAATGTATGTATATGGTGATAATTTTAATCTACTTTGTTAACTTATAACTTCTATTAATACTAAGGAAAAAATAAAATTGTGTGAAGTTTATAGTCTTTTAAAAAAAATTATACAGGACTGCTTAGTAAACCTATTTTTGACTGTCCATGAAAATTCTTCTCTAATTGTATAAAAGTCAAGTTAAAATGGAAGGATGCAAGTATAATATTTCTATGTTATATATTTAATGTACTCCATGATAATAATTATGGTTGCTATTTATGCTTATAAATTATTTTATTAACAAAGTGAATGTGTGGCCTCCAAATAATTGATTTATTATTCATATTTATTTGATATGACATGTTTAAATCAAGTAGAATGACATTAATATTATATATTTCTTGTTCTCCTTGATATAGCACCTATTGTAGAATAAAAGTATTATTGCTTAAGGAATTGTAGATCTATGTGAATAATCAGGCAACAATGGACCAACAATAATTATATTTGTGATAGTTTATATAATGTATAACAAGATATTTCCAAAATTAATTAAATGATCATTATAAAAGAAATACATAGCTGAAACTATATTTCCATATCTCAGTCATTGTATAAAAGTTTATTACTTACATGTCATATAAGTCTACAGAGAATAATGGATTTCCACCAACCAAAAGAACAAGCTGGATTTAAAAGTGGTTTTAGTACAGCAGATAATATCTAGGTTTTGAGAGAAGTTATAGAAAGGACAAATAAATATGAGTTACCATTACACTTTGTATTTGTAGATTATGAAAAGGCATTTGATTCTATAAACATTTCTTCAGTGATTAAAGCATTGGATCATGAAAGTATAGATCCATGATATTATCATAATTTACAGAATATTTATAAAAATGCAACCTCAACAATTAGATTACATAATGTTACTGGGAAAGTTAACATTGAGAAGGGTTTAAAACAGGTTGACTTATCTCCAAACCTGTTTACAGCAGTGTTGCAATAAATATTTGTGGATTAAAATGGGAAGCTAAAGGAGGGAAAGTAAATGGAGATTATTTAAATCATTTAGATTTTGCAGATGATGTAGTCATTTTTGAAAATAATGCTTTAGAGCTGTAGGAAATGTTGCAGGAGTTATCAGATGAAAGTAGGAAAGTAGGACTAAAAATAAATGTTAAAAATACTAAAGTAATGTTTAATAGATTTTCTCAAAATATGAAAATAAAGATTGATTATGATGAGTTACAAGAAGTTAACAGTTACAAATACCTTGGTCAGATTATTAATACAGATGGAAACATAATGGATGAAAGTAATCATAGAATTAAACTTAGTTGCAGTGCTTTTTGTAGAAATAACTTAATATTAAAAAGAAATATGCCTATGTGTTTGAAAAAGAAAGTTTTTAATAAATGTATTTTACCAGTTCTTACTGATGGATCTAAGACTTGGACACTTAATAGAAGAGCAATACAGAGATTTCAGACCACACAAAGAAGTATGGAGAAATGCATGTTGGGATTAACAAGAAGAGATCAAAAATGCAATATATGGGTAAGAGAACAAACAAGTGTTACAGACATCATTGAAAAAATTAAAAGTCTGAAGTAGAGTTGGACTCAACATATTGTTAGAAAATATGATAATAGGTGGACAACTGAAATCTTAAACTGGATTCCAAGAGATTTTAAAAGACCCAGAAAAATATCACATGTGAGATTGATGGATAAAATAGGAAAGTGTGTAGGGGTGATGTGAAGAAAAGAAGCTAAAGATCGAAAAAAATGGATTGAACTTGGAGAGACTTTCATCCTGCAGTGGATTGATAATGGTTGATGATATATATATATATTATAACGATCCAAACGAAGTGGGAGATCGCATCGCACCGCACCGCACTACCAAAGGGCGCCATCTAGGCATTTGAGCCTAGAAAAATTTATAAAGTAGGCAGATACGCGCTGTTAGGATTCCACTTTATTTACATATTTGGATCGTTAGCCCATTGTCACTAGCTCAGCGGAGACGCAGAGATAAAAATCTATAAATTTTATATCTTAAATATAAAAGAATAAAATAATAAAAGCCACTGCCAGAAATTAACACAGAAAAATATTTATTTACGCACATATAAAATCATTCTAAACTCGAGGAATAAGTTTAACATTTAGATTTTTATCTTAATTTTTAATGTTACATTTAAAATAGCTTGCTATAATGTTTAATATTTTATTTAGAGGGTCGAGTATGAATGGACTACATAGGTCTGCATTTGAAAGGAAAATATTCTTTCCTGATTTAACCTTAGGCAACAAATTTCGCAATCAACTGGTGCCAATCCATCTGATACATTCATGTATTCAATGTAGCATGATACGACAACACAAAATACTATATTGTCAGGAATGTACATCTGAACAATAAGTAGAAATAGAGAAGACATTGACTCTCCACCAACAGGAATGTGACATCTGTGGGCAAGTAGATCAATAAACTAAAAACTCCATAGGAATGGACTGCGGTCTTCTGCCGACTTACAAACCCATCCATAGGCAAACAGAGGGTGTGTGGCGTATATCTATAATCCTGCCCGTAGCGGATCTCATACTACATCTACTAATTACACAAATATATCCAATCCATTGAACCAATTCAACTATGAAATGAATAACCTAAGATGACCCTCCCTTAATACAACTTTACAAAACTATATAGCCATTCGCGCTTGACTTAATTTTAACATTTATATACGTTCGCACAGATTTATTTAAAAATGTTGGGTATAGATCGATTACACAGATTCCACGGTCAAAAACATTTCAAAATAAACATAAACGATCAAAATACAAAATTATTGATACCGACAATCGCAGAGGGAAACTTATAAGTAACCCACTAGTATTCACCATAAGATACTTGCGTTGTCACCAATAACTTAAAAGACATCCGAATAAATACATTTTAGATACTCACCGTAAGGTATCATTATTTATCGAATGTCTATATATTTTGATCAAATATGAAAACCAAAATCTAATTAACCGCAAACGAATCCATGCAAGCGTCTATAGACAACTTAAATGTAATGCATTTAATAATTTCTACAATAAAATATTACTACACATAAAAAATATTAAAAGGGAAATGATTCTTTTAACAATCGGGAAAGATATAAAATTAACCATTATTAATTTGATTTAAAACTTACAAAAAGTCAGATAAGAGTCCATTTTAAATAAGTCGGCTTGTTTATTAATTTGTTCAACTTGACGAAAGTTCTTGATTGATTTTAAGAATTGTTCCTTTCCTATAGCTTACGGTAGCAGAACTCCCGGTTCCTGGTGTCAATGTCCACGGAGTCTTTAATTGAAAGATCGATCTAATGTTCAGGAGGTGGCATTTGCTGGTTCATGGTATCAGTCATTTCATTTCAGAGATAAGTGGGAGAGAATGATAAAGTGCGTCTTTATCGCTCATCTCCCCAACCAAGTTGAAAAAAGCTCTTCAACTCAATATTTTTTTTCTTTTTATATCATCCACAAGGATTCACTGAACAAAACGTCACTAATCTGTTTTTTCGTTATGGTCCGGGCCAAGGCTTAGTGCTTCCATTTGTCAAGCTAAAATCTCTTTCTTCTCTTATCTAACTTTCCATCTGACTTTTTAATTAAACAGCTTTTAGATAATTAATAAACAATCATTTCCTTTTATAGATTACAGGAATTAATTAATACCTGCTTTTATTTTAACTTACGTTATTTTTTTTATTAAAATATTTTTATATTTCAATCTTGTATTTTTTTTATTTAAAAAAAATACATTCAAATACTTTTTTTTTTTTGTTTATGAAAAAAAAAAAAATTTTAAAGTTTAACATCTGTGCGAATGTATACACGTTTAACAATGTTTTAATTTTAGCGTTTAGTTTTTTCCTTTTATTTGCGAACTTTTAAGTTTTTATTTTAATTAATGTAACGACATATTTATATATCGTTACAATATATATATATATATATAATATTTCAAACCTGGTAAAACCTCATGGATAATAATTATTGTCATTTAAAAGTTTAAAATAGCTAATAGCTTGTTATAAACTAAAAGTTTTTTTTATTATCATTTCAGTTTACAATTTACTTTATTAATACATTGTACAGGCTTAAACCTGCATTTATATATGTAATATATGTGGGGTTTGAACTCAGACTTTCACACGACCCACCACTCTCAGTGCCATCTTGTATTGCTGACCCACCTGATCACACACATTTTGAAAAGATAAATAATCACCAATATAAGTAATTTATGCTAAACTATCAATCATCAGTTGGTCTAGATTACTATCCTCACATATATATATATATATATATATATAATCAGTACTCAGCCAATTTCTTTAAAAAGTTAAATTAGGAGAAGAATATTATAATTATAATAATAATAATATCTAAATAGTTTTAAAACTTAGCAAAATAATAACTTGAAAAGCTAGAAATATATTAAACTTATGTTAAATGTTAAAATAATAATAATAAAGTAGAATAATTTAATATTGTATGATTGGAAGGACTGGTCTCATTTATACTTAAAAAATATATTGAATATCTTGCTAAATATACATTTAAAAACCATTAAATTTAACACAATGTTTGATATAATTGAATAAATTCTGAAATGTATCTTCTAAAATTGTTTAAATTATATAATAATTATTTATTAAAGTTTTTTATATCTTATGGAATATCTAATGTTTTAATTTTTAAGTAATCTTATAAAATGTCACAATTTATTGTTTTAAATTTTTATTATTACAGTTAATATTTTTCTAATGTGTATTATTTTTAGTAATTAAATATTCATTTTTTTATTGCAGAGGATAAAATAAAAAAATTGCAACATTTATCTGGAATAAACAAATCACATGACTGGTATTATATATGTGTATTGTGCATGCATAGTTTTAGAGAAAGATTTAGTCACTTTCTAAAATTGTTAATAAAATTAAAGCATTTTATACATGATAAGATAAACATGAATAAATATTATTAAATTTTTGATAATATTTTAAAGCTAATCAATGTAAGCAAAAATTGCTACATTTTAAACACAATATTCTTATAATTTCATGAATTAGTAAGAATTAATAGAATATATCATTTTACATGTTTTTGCTTAATTATAAGTTAAATTGTATATTAAATATTTTTATATTATTATTTAAAATGATGACTCAAAACTTCATTTCCACTTTTTATTAGTATATAATTGGAAATATGTAAATGAGTCTCTAGTCTGATGATTTGTCAGCCAAGCAAAACTTTTTAAAGAAAAACATGTATAAAAACTGTGTGTAATTAAGTTGTGGTTATTGTTTAATTTAAAGATTATTGTTTTAAAATTATTGTCTATTGTTTTAAAGTTATTGTTTTAAAAATAGTATCAAGTTATATTCCTATAGGTTTGCAATATATTTAATGTTAAAAGTCGATTCCTTAAGTTTTCAATATAGTTTTTTTTTGAAAAGTCAAAAAAATAAACAACTAGTATTTAGTTCAACTAAAAATATCTGAATAAATTTAATACATTTCCTACAAGTGGATTATTCTCAAGCTTAATTAAAATTCAGTGATAATGGAACTGGAATCTATTGCCTTATATGTGGGGAAGGGGTTGACAATGAAAGACAAATAATTTTTGAAAGCATGTTTTTACCAGTTCTATATAAAAAATTATCTGTTTATTTTTGCAGAGTATTTCAGTGTTGCAATCAAATATTATCCTGAGGTATGTTTTATATAGTGGGGATGTCTGTATTTATAAATTTTAAAACATTAAAAAACTTTTTTATGGAAAATTATCGGAAAAGACCAAAATGTTATTTACCTCTAACCTCTATAAAATATTCAAAATGAGCTATAAAATATACTGTTCTCTCTCTTTCTATAATATTGACATTATTTAACAAAAATATAATATTTAAAAGAAGAAATATTTACTTTTAAAGCAAATTATGTTTAAACTCTTGGAAATGAAGCATTTTAAGAAGATAACTGCTATTAAGAACATAATTGTTTTAAGAAAAGTTATATTTAAAAAAAGAAAATATTTAAATATAAAAAACCTGTCTTTTTAATCGCTATAATTTAATTGGAAAGAAAAAGAAAAAGGGATAATAAAAAAAAATATCATGTCAGAAATAAATACCTTCCTTGTATTTGAAACTTTGATTTGTCTGATTATTTTTTATATGCCTTATTGAAATATAATTTCAAAATGAAAAGACACATTTATGCTAAATCACATGCTTATTAAGTGTTACTGAAAATGATGCAGCCCTCACTCAAGAAGGAATTTACATACATGGAAGGAATGGATAACCTACTTGAAATATGTATTTTAAATGATATCACATTAATTGTTTCTATTGTTGAGAATTCTTGCATAAATAGACTGTATAGATTTTTTTCAACAACAGGGTCTGGATGGAATTTTCTCAGATTTTCTTTGATTTTAAAAGTCACCATTATTTTTTATTGTTATGTATTCTAAAAACTACTACAGCGTAATTCATAGGATTTCCCATTGTATGTTTATGATTAAGACTCAGTGAGTTGTTTGTGAAGATATTTAAAGCTTCAAGCTTTCAAACCTAAATACTTACAACTGGCTTAGATATAGAGAAAAAAAAGTTGAGAGAAGGGTGGCCACCCTTTTCTCAAAAAATCTTTGCTGTGTGTTTAGGTTTGATTGTCATTTAGATGGCTTATCATGACAAATGATTGGCTGTTGGATGGGTATTTTAATGAGTGCAGTGAGTTTCAGCAGTAGCTCAATTTATTTTAACATTAGAATTATAATTTATTATAAGTTACTTAGAAGTTACATTTTTAGGAACTTTTAATTATAATAATATTAACTTTAAAACTTTAACAATTTTATAAAAAAAAAAACCTTTGAAAACATATCTTTAAAATATATTAGTTTATGATGCATGAATGTTATTTGTGATTTTTATATTTTATAAAAACTGGACCAGAATACATCATAGGATGTGATTGCAAATGGCAAATCACATAGATAATTTATTTATTTTTAATTATTGTATGATGTATATATTTTGAGAATTGCTTGGAATTTGAAAATATTCATCTTGTGTTACATGTATGAATGAACATATGGATGTGTGACTTAATAACACACATAATTCTCTTTCCTTACATGATATAAGCTATGAATAAAATATGCATATATTTATAGTTTGTTATAACTTTATTAATTACGATACTTTATATAATTCTTTGCTAAATAAACTATATCACATTTATTTATATAAATGAATATTGACAAAATATTTAAATCAAAGTCATTTGTATTTGTGCTTAAGTTTAAGTGTGTAAAATCTTTTCTTATAGTAGTCATGGTTTGATAAAATAATGTGTTAACTTTGTTTATTATTGGGAAAATTGCCTAGTTTATTTTATGATGTTGATTGCCTAAATCTATTTGAAATTTTTAGATGATAATGACAGGAGAATAAAAAAACGAAACACTAATGTTTATATTTGTAGAATGGGTCAAGAAGACAGAATAATTAGTCTATATTTTATTTAAGTAGCTATTATACAAATATAGTTAATATAGGCCAGTATTTTTTATTTATTTCCATGGACAGTGTTTGATATTTGTATGTAAAAGTTCTGAAAGTGCTAAAAAAAGCCTAGACATTATTGTTAAGGTATGGGATAATGTTATATATGTCTCTTTTTACACTGATTTCCATGTGGATTATTGAGTTATTTTATATTAATAATGAGTCTTTAGTCTAAATATTCCTTCATGTCCTATGCATTGTTTCACTATTGGAACTTCATTAGTAACACATCATGTAGTCTAATATTTTGAGAGTAAAGTAATGGATAAATTTAGAAAGATGAATTGTTTTTAAAGAAGGCAAGATAGATGTTGAATTGAGTAAAAATATAAATGATATTGAATGTCTAATGTTGATGGTAAGATAATAAAGAAATCATATTTTTTTAATATTTTTTATGATAAAGGAATTATAACTATTCCTAATATATTTTTTCAAATATTTTTTTGATATTTTTTGATTTTTCATAAATTTCCAACATATTTTTGAAATAATGCATATTTTAACAGTGAAACATCAAACTGATGGATGTGAAATGTATGATGAATGCCTATATTTTTATTTGACAATTTTATATTTTATTGTTTTGATCATGAAACACATATTTTTAAACTTAGAATGGTGCCAAGAAAATTATTTTTAGTACATGAAAGACATTGTTGTTGTCATTTTATATTTTAGTAATTTAGAATAAACATAAAACATATTTCAATTAATAAAATACTATGCATAATATTTTATTCTATTTTTTATATATTTTTTAAAAGTGAGGTAATATATTTTTTATATTCATTATACTAGTAGCATATATAATATAATATTGTAAAGTGAATAATACGATTTGAATATTCATACATGATATGTATTTTTTTTTTTAAATATAAAAAATAATAAACCAGAGTGAAGGTTTACCTATTGATGATTTTTTAGATTGAAAATCTATAACCTAATTATTTCTTTTTAATTAATTTTGTATATATATATTTAAAAATTTAATCTCATATTTGTAGTTTAATGAAAGATTGTAAATATATTGTACATAGTTGCTTTGTTAGAATAAATTTGTTAAAGTTGTTTAAAAAAAACTTGTCTGTGTTGTCACTGATACATTCACTACCACAATATTTGATCCATAGAATTCAGAATTAATCATATAATATATGCTGCACATTACAATTTTAAAAGATTTATTTATTTAAATGATGATATTTATTATTCAGAATGTTACACAGAAATATCACATAGTATAATATTATTTTTAGTCATAATTTATTATTTAAAATACTGCCATATAATTAAGGATATTTCTTGTTGCCACATATTGTTCAGATTATACCACACATTCAGCACACCACATGATAAATAAAAGAATTGGATTATTATTATTATTATTATTATTATTATTATTATTATTATTATTATTATTATTATTATTATTATTATTATTATTATTATTATTATTATTATTATTATTATTATTATTATTATTATTATTATTATTATTATTATTATTATTATTATTATTAAGTTTCAACAATAGTAAACTTTATTGATCCAATAGTTACATAGTATTACCATGCCATAGCAAGATACATGTTGAATCTTATTATTGTCAGTTCAATTTCAAGTGCTACAATATTCATTTTTTTAAAAGTACATATCTATACAGGTGGTTTTACATGATTCTATTCACTTTAGCAATGTTAATTAATCACATTATTGTCCAATGGGAGCATAATCTGGACCATGCTTTCTTTAATTTTTGTTCTTTATAGCTTTGCTGTTTGTCTGAGCAGGGACTGAGTAGCTGCATAAATATCCGGACTGGTGATTTGCTTGTCTCTAACTTGAATTTTATTCAACTTATTCTCAAATGTGGCTGGATGCCTTCTGGGGTTATTACCCAATATGAAAACACACCTAGTGCACCAAAGTACATATAAAACAAATGTTGAGGCCCTTGTGGCTGGTATAGACCTATCTTTGTAATTTGACATAATTTGCATCATTGTAGTGTTTGTTTTTCTGTATTTGCTCTGCAAAATGCATCTAGTCTGCTCCAAGGCCTTGCAGTTGAAAATTATATGCTGTAAAGTCTTCTCAGCCATATGGCAAAGGCCACAGAATGGATCAACTGACCTGTACATTCTTCTGTGATGTAAAAAATATTTAGTAGGTAAAGTTTCAAATTCACCTTGATTATAAAATCTAAGAACATAGGTCCTAGTTGTCATTTTTTGTATTGCTTGATCAGATATTTGTTTCCTATTTCTAGTATTGATGGGATCTCCTCATTATAATTATTTTGATGTATAAACATATATTTCCCAATATTTATATTTTTGGTCCAATTGTTCTGGAATTGTTCTTTCTCTCCTGCATTGGTAGACGGTGATTGCCAAAAACAATCTTTTGAAGGAGGTCTATCTGTAGGTGTTATCTGCTCTAGGTGTCATAATTTAGGAAATTGAGTGAGTATAGCAATTATAGCATTCCTTGTTTTGAATGTTTGAAATGTTTGTAAGCTATGCAATCCCGATCCATTTTCTATAAGAGGGCGATTCAGTTATTATTATTATTTTTATTATTATTATTATTATTATTATTATTATTATTATTATTATTATTATTATTATTATTATTATTATTATTATTATTATTATTATTATTATAATTATTAAAAGGAAATCATTTCATCATCGTAAATATTGGAAAACTAAGAACTTAAATTATTATAACAATTTTATTAATTATAGAAGATTGTCTAAGGTTATATATTATAGAGATTTTCAAAAATTTATACAAAACACTGAAAATCATATTTCTGATAATCCTTTGCAATTTTGGTCTCTGGTTAAGGTTTTAGGTATTAAAAAAAAAAATTACAGAGTAATAATTCTAATCTAGCCGCAGATGATTTTTCTCATTATTTCTCAGAGCTTTTTAAACAATCTCAGTCTTTTACTAATTTAACTGAAAATAATGATCTAGTTGAAGAATAACATGTGATTCATTTATTGAATCTGATGTTGTTTTTGCTATTGGGTAGCTTAAATTACATTCTAGTGTGGGCTTTGACAATATTCCAGCTTTAATTTATAAAGGATGTGCTGAATACATTGCTTCTCCTCTTTTGCATATTTTTAATTGCTCTTTAGCAAATGGTACTTTTCCTACATCCCTTAAAATTGCTAAAGTTGTTCCTATTTTTAAGAAAGGATCTAGAGATTTGGTAAGTGACTATAGGCCTATTTCAATTCTACACACTGTTGCTCGAATATTTGAAAGATGTTTATATAATAAAATTATCTTGGATGTCTCTAAGGTTTTGGCACCAGAGCAGCATGGATTTTTGCCTAATAGGTCCATTGAGACAAATTTGCTAACTATTTTTGATCACATTGCAAATTCAATTGAGAATCAATCTAGGTTAGATGTTGTTTATTTTGACATGTCCAGGGCTTTTGATAGAGTTAATCATAAAATTCTTCTTAAGAAGCTTTGTAGGTTAGGTTTTTCCAAATTATTAATTAATTGGTTTAACTCTTTTCTTAAGGATAGAATGTCTTGTGTGAGGTTTAATAATAAATTGTCATTACCATATTATTGCTTCACTGGGGTGCCTCAAGGCAGTGTTCTTGCACCTTTATTATTTAATGTATACATTGATGACCTAAAATCATGCATTAAATTTTCACATCTTCTATGTTAAGCAGATGATTGCAAAATTTTTAGGCATATTTATTCTACTAATGACTGTTTTTTACTTCAAAGTGATATAGATAATTTCTTGAATTGGTGCGAAGGTAATTATATAGATATAAATATGGATAAGTGCTCCATTGTCTCTTACTCTAGAAAATCTGAAATTTTAAGGTTTTCCTACTATATTGGTGATTTTAAAATTATAACAAATGATCATCAAAAAGATCTAGGAATAATATTTTCCAATAATGGGTCTTTTCATAATCACATTAATTTTATGGTGAATAAATCTCTTAAAATTATAGGAGCTATTTACAGATATGGAAAAGCATTTAATAAATTTACAAAGATTAAACTTTTTATATCCTTAGTTCTTCCCATCTTGGAGTATGGTTCAATTATATGGAGTCCTCATAACAGTACAGATATCATAAGAATTCAGTCTGTTTTTGACAAATTTGCAAAATTGAATAGTTTAGGTAATGAACACTATATTGATTTACTGCTGAGACGAAAAACAAGAGATCTCAAGCTTTTTCATAAATTTATTTCCCAGAATATTTCTGTATCTAATTTGCTTTCTTATTTAGGTATTAAGAAACAGAATTATAATAATCATACTCACAATATTTTTGAACTGAAAATTTGTAAATCTGATGTATTAAGATTTTCCCCTTTATTTCATTTACCTAGAACTTATAACAAAGATTTTGGTAATGATGATGTTTTTAATCTGAATTTTAAACAATTCACTAAGGTCCTCATAAAAAAATATTATCCTTAATTTCATGTGATATATTGCCCTTTTAATTATTTGTGCATTTTATTGTTTTTCTATTTTATTGGTATTATTATTTTATTTTTTTATATTTTATTTTGTTTTGTATTTTTAATGCTTATTTAGATTTATATATGATAATGAAATTACTGTGCAATCTATAATTGGCTAAATGCTGTTGATATGTACATTAAATAAAGAATTGAATTGAATTATTATTATTATTATTATTATTATTATTATTATTATTATTATTATTATTATTATTATTATTATTATTATTATTATTATTATTATTATTATTATTATTATTATTATTATTATTATTATTAGTAGTAGTAGTAGTAGTAGTAGTAGTAGTAGTAGTAGCAGCAGCAGCAGCATCATTATCATCATCATCATCATCACCACCATCATCAGCAGCATTATTATTATCGTCATCATGATTGAGGTCTAAATTATTAAACAACAAATATAGTACCAAATGTTAGTTAGATTAAGTGAATGAATATTATTTATTATTATCTTTATTGTTATTGTTTAGATGTAGTTAGGTATAATGTATAATCTCTCATCATACTTGGCTACAGGATATTATAAATTAAATTAATAATTCATCTAAAGTACCTGGGATAATTATATTTTAATAATAGAGTTTTAGAATTTATTTCATAATCTTATATTAGATTTGTTATAATATTTCTAAAGTCTTAAGAATGATATGGATTATATTATTATTTGAAATAAAAGAGGGGATTGTGTTCTTATGCCATTGAGTTTGTATTTTTTGGGATATATGCTCAATGTAATCCTACTAATTTATCTTTCATCAAATGTCTCATGATTATTATTACATTATTTTATTATTTATTTATTTAAATCGAATCATATATTTTTTATTTGAGCTCGTCTATTGGTAAAAATTATCATAAGATATTATTAATACTTGTTTCAACTATATTAGGATTAAAAGTTTTATCTGGAACATTACTTTATTTATTTTATTTATTTATTTCTATTATATTGATTGATGGTGAGACTTTATCTAAGATTTAACAAAAAATGAAGAGGTAATTGAATCTTTAGTCATAAAATTTTGCAGATTGATGATACAAATCAAGAATTATTAGAAAAAAAAATTTGTGAGTTTCCTGAAAGAGCAATAAAAGGTTTTAAAAAATCAAATAGAAGAATCCATTATGCAGTATCAAATAAATAATAATAATTTAAGTCAGAAAATAGAGAATTAAAATTTGACTATAAACAGTCAAATTTATGAAGTTAAGAATGCCGTTAGTCATATTAATGAAGAGATTGAAAATGTAAATAATGAGGTTGTTCAAACTTAAATAAGCATAAAAGACAAGGTAGAGAAGAAATTAATTGAAAAATTAAAAGAGTTAGGGATACAAAAATCTGACAAAAATATAGCAAATAAGAAAGTATCTTGCAAAGTAATTGATAAATCTGTTGAAGTAACTAATACAGATATAAACATGAGTAAAGAATCCATTAAACATTAATTTGTATTGAAGGATTACTTCAGTTCTAATTTAATCTCTGCTTCTGATAGCGTATAAGACTCGGAAGATACAAAACTGTTATAAATGTAGATCTAGAATATGAAATAAAACTTAGCATTATGTATGATAAAAATGATTCTAAAATCAGTATCTTGACTGAATACGTTACCACATGTTGAATGCTCAATTATAATCATTAATCAAATATGAAATCGATTGTAAATAAATGTGATTTAAAGATTACAAAAGAAAAAGTAACGAACACTAAAGTTAACTTATAAAACATCTTCCCTTTTTTTTCTAAAGGGAAAAAACTATAACACTGTGGCCTCATTGACGATATCAAATTTTTATATTAACTAATTTAAATTATTTTATTTTATATAAACGTACAGATTGACATATTTATATATATACATAGATAAATATATGTTCTTTTAAAAGATTAAAAGAGACTTGAAATTATTTCATAATTATATTTTTTAATCGTTTTATAAAAGAAAAAGTAACAAGTATCTTTAATTTTTAATTTTCTTTTTTTTTAAAAAAAAAAGAAGTGAATTTAGTTGTTTGCTTTCTTTAATTTTTACTGCTTGATTATTTTTTTTTAAATAGCACTAATGAATTTTTTAACGTCAGTTTCAAAACATATTTAGATAAAGCTTACTTTTGAATATTTTTTTTTTCCACATCTTTTTTTTTTTATTATTAATCGAAATTCTTTTGCTTTAATAATTATACATGCTAAATATTTTACATATAAGCCAATTTATTGCTTTAATACTAAGTACGTCACCTTTTTTCGCAGATGTTATTAAAATTGGTAATTGTAATCATATTCAATTAGGAAATTGTAGATTTAGATATATTCTATTGAAGTTTATCAATAGTTTTAAAATAGTATTATTCAGAACAAAAATGGGAGTTGATAGAAAATTTTAATCTATAAATCAGAAGATTTGCTTGGCATTAAAGTCTTGCCCAATACTGCCAAATCTAAAGATTAACTAGATAATTTTCAATCATTTACATCCTACATGATAAGTAAGATAAAAGAATGCTTTTAAGAAATAACTCAATTAAAAATGTTATCTGAAGAAGAAGCCACCTCAGGATTATTCTTCAATGTTTAAAATATTGAGAGAACGATTTATAATTTAATATTGCAAAAATACAAAAAAAAAAAAAGTTTCTTAATTTTCTTAACAAAAATTGGAACATACGTAAATAAATACATAACATATATATTGTACCAGCCGAAAATGTATGTCCATTCAACAAGATTTAGAATCTAAGCAAAAGTACCCCAAATCCAATCATGCCCGAGATACCCACGTCAGGAGCAATCATGAATTCTAACCTGTTTGTCCATTCCCCAAACCTATAACACTACGGACAACACTCTAAGGTGATACTACAAAAAATATTTATAACCTTGCCCAGTGCTACATCGTTTTACACGAGACTCAACTGGTGATGATGATGAGAGATTGAGTGAACCCAAGATATTAAGTTAAAATTATACATAAATATATATTATTAAGGAGATTCGAACAACTGACTTAAGTTTAAAATATATAAATATTTATTTTGACAAGAATTAAAGATTTTATATATATTCAACTTCACACATTTAAAACTTTAATTTTGGTTACAAATATTTGAAGGTCTTTTTACAATTAATTTATTTCAATAGATATCAATTTAGTGTGGTGGTTACAATACTGACATATATTTCAAATAGGATTTTATTCAATGTACAAAATAAATTTATCTGGTTGATTGGTAGACATATTATATATAAAAAAACATATAAAGATATAACCATAATAGAGTTTTGCTGTTTGTACGATTTCATAGGATGCCCTTGGCATTTGACATATAATTTTATTTTCATTTATAACATTTACTGACAACACATAAATAAGAAAACATTTTGATCAGAATATATTTAAAACATTTATTTATTAAACATTTTTCGACATTTAAACTATCAGATATTGTGAAAATTCTATCAATACAGAAATTGCTTATTCAACAGAGGGAGGGCAGCTTCATGAGAGATTGGATTTAAACTCCAACTAAAAATATTACAAAGAGAAAATGTTTCATTATTACATATCATTATGGTTTATTTTGTCAAACAGGCTAAAAGAAAAAGAAACTCTAGGGAAACTGCAGTGCTAGCATAGTAGCCGAATATTTGCAGATCCAATATTTCCTTGACGTGCTTTATCATATTATGAAAGAAAAATAGTTTAGCTGACTTGCCACCCCACATTTTGTGAAATCAGTTGACAAAAGATCCTCGGACATAGATGCACTGGGCCGAACTTTGCCGGAATTATCCCATGCATTGCTCTCGTTACATGAGTATATATAGATATGGTCTAGGGATATTCGTTGCCCTGTTTACAACCTGAAATGAAGATGAGATGACTCAGGCATTCCGATGCACATCTCTAGATAAAGCTTAATAATATGAAGAGTGGCCTATGCTAACAATGCTATTATAATAATATAAAATCATTGGATTTAAAGAATAAATATAAAGCCTTAAATAGTTTAACAAATATGTAATGACATGTTAAAATAATGGCCCGTGTGAGATAAAATCATTTATTAAAAGTTAACGCTATAATTAATGAAGTGTGCATTTCTCCCCCTTCTTGAATCAATTCTATTATGTTTAAATATATATAAAAAAAACTAAAATTCATGTACTTAAAAAAGCGAACAACAAAATAAAATTTGTTCATCAGCCTTTTGGTGATGATGAATAAAGAAATTTATAAAACTAACGTATACAAATATCCACCCCAGATTGCAAAGTATTTATATATTTTGTATACTTTTACGATAAAGTATATTTTCTTAAAAAAGCATATATTCATTTTACAAGAAAAACTCAGTCTTATTAACTATTTAGAAATAAACAAATAAGAACACATTAATCCCCCCCCCCCTTCTAAGTTCATAAAACCAGGTTTGATTTGCATTTAAAAATAAAAGTTTAGTGAAAAATATAAAAATATCAGTTAAAATAAATTATAACCGCACTAATTTATAAAAGAAAGTAAGAAGCATGAGTTGAATGAAATTTTTTATAGTAGTATTAATTTATGTTATAGAGAATCAATATAAAGAAAATAAATAATTATTAGTTTTAACGTACTCGCCGATAAGTGAGTTAAAAAGATTAAATATACAGAAAACATTAATTTAAGGAGAGTTTACAAGTTATAATTTAGGTAATATGATTATAATGACTTTGGGCAGGTTACCTCAGCATTCTAGGGAATACAGATGAATTTTGTCTCTTGGCCTCGGCGGTTCTTTGATGGCATGGGTACACTTGAATGGTAGAAGCTACATTATGCACGGCGAAGAGTGGAGCTTAAGACGGAGGGGAAAGCAGCTGAAACCCCTCAAAATTTACACAGATGTGAAATCGGTTAAAGACTATTGACCTCACTTTCTCTGACACAATAGATTTTTGGCCCTATTTATACAAAATTTTGAGGTGTTCAAAGAATGTTTTTTTTAATTAAATTTTTGATCTTTAATTAACAGAAATATTTTAGCTATTGTTAGTGGAGATGGAATCGTTAGATAACTGTCCAAAAATAATTTCAAATCAATTTCCAGATTGGAAATAGATTTGATAAAAATGTTAATCTCTAATTAAAAATCAATTAGCTTTGTTTTAAATTTTACTTTAATTTAAAAATTCCTTTTTAATCATAAAACAAAGTAATGTTTCCACCTCTAATTATTCTTGGACAGTAATCTTCCATCTTCAATATTTGTATACTTATATGAAGGAAATATTTATAAAATAAATAACACATAGTTAAGGAAAAAAATACAAAATTATTTAAAGGATTTGCTTGTGCATTTATATATATATATATATATATATATTCAAAAGCTCCATTAATATATGTATATATCTGAGTCGCACCCATAAAAGTCAATGTTTAAAATTAAAGAAAATTTTTATTTGAAATTTATATTTATAAACTTTTATAGACGTTTCTCAGAAATATACGTATAGTTTATATACATGTGATGAAAAAACAGTGGGTTAAGTGGTAGAACAGTGGAGCTTGATCTTCGGCTAAGATCAACTGCTATAATATAATATTAATATATCATCTTATGATCTTTGTTACATTTTACTATGTTTTTTGCAACTCACTATTGACAGTTTCGATTGTTCCAGCAATTCTTTTCAGAACTATAACAATAACAATTCAAATATATGAATACAAATATACATGAACATATAATTTTACATTTTATATATTACAATCATTATTTACATACCTACATACATCATAATATATATCTCTATGTAATTATTACTTATATATATATATATATATATATATATATATATATATATATATATATATATATATATAAATATATATATATATATATATATATATATATATATATATCATTCATTTTAATCTTTTTTACATTCTATATTAATCAAACAATACTTCCTATAATCATATATATGCATTATTTTTATTTCATTTATTTTTTATTTTACACTTATTATTTTTTTATATTTAACTCTAACGTCATATATTTGTACTTTTGTATATTACATTTTTATTATTTATTATATTAATGGTTTGACTGCTTGTTTCAAGTAAACTCATTCATGGCTTTAACTCACTCTAAAACAGTCAATTTTTATGTTATCATAGCAAATTTATGCTCATTTTAAAGCTTAAAAAAAAACAATAAGATGTTGCACTCTCTACAATTATTTTTCAAATAAAAATCAATAATGTATAGTTTTTTTAAGCTATAACAATAAGAGAAGGCAGACTTTCATGGATGTTGATTGGTTGGTTCTCATTTTGAACAAAAGAAGAGCACCTGTCGATAATTTTCATTGCTCCAATTTTTTTGTTTTGATTTTGTAAACAGAAATGAATGTTTTAGAGTGTTTTTTAGTATTTTTTTTTTACATATTATAAATTACTTTGATAAAATATGCTAAAAATAAAATTATGTTTGAAAAATAGTTATGATATTAGTAAAAATTATTTAATTTTACATGAATGTAAATTGAGAAAAAAAATCATTGACATATTCAACATTTTCTAATAGGTTAAGAATGTACTTTTGGGGTTCTCTGCTATAAAATATTTTGATAATTATAAATATAAATTTATTTTTGAAAAAAAACTTTCATTTACTTTCATATTCTGACAAATTATTAATTTGCTTTTTACAAATGAAACTAATATGAATATAATATTAAAAGATGAATATATGTTTACTGCTGATTTTGCAATTGGCCAATCAAAAGTTTAGAACTTTAATTCACTTGGCCAATTAACCTTTTAATGAAGTTAACCAGCTGTAGTGAATCATGGCTTTAAGTCATTCAACAACTGGAAATTTTTACATTATTGTAGTGAATTTACCATCACTTTAAAGCTTAAAACATACCATATAATGTTACACTCTTGAATTATTTTCCAACTAAAAAAATCAATAATATTTAAATTTAAACATTTAACAATGGAAGAAAGTGGTCTTTCCTAGGTGCTGATTGTTTGTTACTCATATTGAACAAAAAAGAGCATTTGTCAACAATTTTCCCGTTCCAACATCTTTGTTTTTATTTTGTAAACAAAAATGAGTGTTTTAGAGTATTTTGTTTTACATATTACAAATTATTTTGATAAAATATGCTGAACATAAAATTATTTTTTAAAAAATAGGTAAGAATTTAGTGAAAATTATTTACTTTTGCAGAAACATAAATTGAGAAAGAAAATCAATGGCATACACAACATTTTCTAATAAGCTACAGACGTTCTTTCCACTATAATATAATTTATAATTATGGAAATTTATTATTTTTGAAAAAAAACTTTCACTTTCATATTCTGTTAAATTATTTTTTGCAGACAAAACTAAAACAAATATAATATTAGAAAATGTATATATTTTTGCAGCTGATTCTGTAATTTATCAATCAAAAGTTTAGATTTATATTTTACTTGAGCAAGCAAAATTTTTGATGAGGAAAATGTTGAACATCTTTACTTTTTCAAATTATTACTTTTATTCTTGGCATATTATACATATTTTGTATAATATTTTATGAAAAACAAATATCAGCATGTTTAAGTATGTCTACATAAAATAATACATGTCTACATGGATTTTATTACACATCAAACTTATGCTTCTTTTTTTAGTAATAATAAAGTCTATCAATAAATTGATATGATTTTAATGATGGGATACTCAGATGAAGAGATATGTGAATTGTTGGTGTAATATTGCTGATATATTTTCTTAAGTGCAATAAGAAAACATTTAATAGTTACCAGTAATATGCATGAAGATAAACAAAAATATGAAAGTAATTATAAATTATATATCTGAAAGTTATATTTATGTTCTCTGAATTAATCTAATCATAAAAATGTAATGATGACCAGAAATTGAAATGTCAGGTAAATAATTGTAGAAAAATAGGTTTAGGCTATCTAATTATTTAAATAAATACAAAAGACTAGATATTAAACAGTCTGTAAATAGTTATAAAAAGATTGCATTTCATAATAAAGTACAAATTTGATTGCCAGCCTCATATCTTTTGATGATTACTACAAGATATTGAAGCATATCCCCAAAAATGAATGCTTAAATAAGCAGACACTAAAATCTATATTTCTGTCTTTACAACCATAAATTCCAGATCATTAATTTATAAGTATCTTTTTATATTTGTTTAGAGAGTTTTATTCATCAAAACATTTTGACCTCAATTATTTATAACGATTTTATATCATGATAGAAGCAAATTTACTGATAAATTTTCTTCATGAGAAGCAGTTTTAAACTATGTCCATATCCCATTAACATTTTGATTTAACAAATTCCATTATTTCTTAGAAAAAAAATCATTCATTATTTACATGACTTTCTGATGAAAACACAAAGGCTTTGTTTTCTGAGTACTTAGTTAACCACAATATTAATATTATTATTATTTTAAATTTATAACATTAATCAATATATTATCATATTCCTATATTTGTTTGCTTATTTAAAATAAGATTACATTGAGTATTGCATTTTGATAATTCTTTAGATCTTTTATAGTTAATATTTAATGATTTTTGATTTTCTTTTTTGTATAATCTTTTTATCTATTTCATCTGCTATCAATTTTTCTATATGAATGTGAAATTTTATATATATTGTAACATTCTCACATTTTGATTGTTTCTGGTAGGACATATTTTACACACTATAAGGTGAAAATTAATCAAGCTATGAAGAAAGAAATATATTGTTCTGATTTCCAAAAACATAGCTATATTTCCTTATTAAATGGCCTATAAATATTATGACAGGAATTGCAGATGAAGTTAGTTTTAATTTATAATATGGTGTCATAATCAATTGACTCCTAATTTTTTCATATCCTATATTTTTTTAGAGAATATTATTCCCAGGGCTTAATCATCAAAAATAGGTAAAGGTAAATTATACACGCAAATCCTAATAAACTAATATTAATAAATTTACTAACTAACATTAATAACACACAATGAAAATTTGATATTAGAAATAAATATTTTATTCTAACAAATTAAAATATTCAAAGATAAATTAATAAAAAGTTGGAAAGACTACATGCATTCTAATCCAGTCATGAATCAATTAATTAAAATAGTTTATATTACACTTACATTTCATAGGAAAGCAAAAGTCTCTTGAATAATAAAGTTTAATGTCTCTATCAGGATTATATTATAAGGTTATTGGAGAATTGTTTGCCAATTCTTAATTTAGTCACAATCAGGAATAGGTAATCTTAGCATACCAGTAAGTTTAGTAAGATTATGAAGATTGTTGATTACCAAGAATAGTTTTTCATGAGATAGAATCAGCTTGTGGTCATTCTTTTAACATGTTCGTGATCTGTCTTAATGGATAATCACAAAAGCTTTCCTGGGGTCAACATCTTCATGATGAATGATGTAAAAAGTTTTGGTCGACTTCAGCATGATGAATTATTTTAGTGTAGAATGTTCCTGGATCACTGTGATCACACTGATATTTTTTTATATGAAAGGTCTGGTTTTCGGACTTCTGCACATATTTATTTTGTCCTTTTATCAGCATACAAGATAATCTTGTACACTCTTTCTTAAATTTAAGTTACAAAGTCTTTTTATTTAAACATAATGATTCCAACTTTAATTAGCTTCCGAAAATGTTTTACTGATTTTAATCTCTGTGTGGAATTTTCTTTCTTTTAGTTTATCTGGATTATTAATCTGTGTGTGTGTGTTTTTTTTTTTTTCAATTTTAACTTTTATTTGTAATTGCATAAGAAAAAAGCATGAATGAAAAATGTAACTTTCATTGTACATTTAAAAAAAAATTACCCAAACTAAGAAAAAAACAATGTCTTTTAATAATATCACTAAATTTACATTTTCTTTTAGCTTTTACCAAATGCCAATATATTTATTTGTACCATATGTAAATAAATGGTACAATACCACCAGGGCCAGGAGATGAAAATAAAATAGAGGTTTAAACTAATTTTATTCTTAAGTTTTAAGTCTGCATTTGGTTTTTTTTTTTTGTATTATCATGCTGATATATTTTTGTAGACTTATTCACAAGTGACATGTGACTTTAAAGGCTATATTAAGGGTTTAACACAGTGGGAATGAGAAACATTTCCACATTCACCTGTGTCTTTTCCAATCAAGCATAATACTAAAAATAAGAAGCACAAGTCATAAGCACATATGAGCATTGCTCATTTATTTGAGTCTTACCAGCTTGTGGCAACTTGGTCTGCCCTCCCATTTCTCAGAAACCCTGCTAGAAATAGACAGATGGGCATTTATAGATGGTCTTATGTCACATACTGTGTACAAGGACATGGGTCTATGCTTTTTCCTGTCTCCAGTATCCTCTTAACTGGTCAACACTTGTGACCTAATATCCACATCAGGGGCAATCATGTTTTATTAGACATTATTTACAAAATATATATTTTTAGTTGTACAATCTGGTTTAGGTTTTTTTTAAAAACTACTATTCATTGACTGGCTATAGGTTTTGAGTCAGCATGGTAATGTTCTTTACACCATTACAACATATCTTAGCTTCTGTTTTTTGTATTGAATCCTCATGTTGAGAAGCCATTGTAACATTCTCACATTTTGATTGTTTCTCATAGGCCAAATTTTACACACTATAAGGTGAAAGTTAATCAAGCTATGAAGAAAGAAATATCTTGTCCCAATTTTCAAAAACATCTATATTTTCTGATTAACTGGCCTACTAATTATCATGACAGGAATTGCCGATGGATTTAGTTTTAATTTATAAGAAGGCATGGTGGGCAATAAACTCCTAATTCCTTAATATCCCATAATTTTCTTTTTTTTAAAAAATATTATTTCTGGGGCTTGATCAATAAATATTATTAAAGGTAAATTATATATTAAAATCCTAATAAACTAACATTAACCCTTAAACCCCTAATTTTTTTTTGGGGTTTTCTCATAAAAAAACAAATTTTTTTTTCTGCCCCCCACCCAAAAAAAAAAAAATCTTATTAAAAAATCATATTCCATAATAATTAATTTTAAATTAAATACATTTAAAAAAATATAATATTTATTTTTGATTTTGTGATGACTTCAAAAAGTTTTTTCAATAATTATCTATTAATTTATTCTTATTATATAATTAAACAATATAAAATAAATAAAATAAAAAAAACAAACGAAACGATATATATTTTTTAATATATTAAATAATTCTTTTTTATTCATTCATTATTACTTATATATTTTAACATAATTTATAATTATTTTGTTTTTTTTTTTTTTTTTTTTATTATTTTTTTAAATTATTTTTAATATTAATATATAATATTTTATATTATATTAAATATTTGAATAAAAAAATATTTTTTTTTTTTTTTTTTTTTTTTTTTTTGCTCTTTTTTTTTTTTTTTTTTCCTAAAAATTATTTTGTTTTTGGGGTTGAGAAAATAAAAAATAATATAATAAAAAATTTTCTTTTTTTTTTAAGTTTTATTTTTTTTTTTTTTTATTTTTAATTATAAAAAATTCCAAAAAATAACAATCATAAAAATAAAAAAAAATTTAAAAAATTTTTATAATAAAAATTTAAGAAATGAAGGGAGTGGGAAGGGGGAGGGGGGGGGGGGGGGGGGGGGGGAGGAGGGGGTTAATAAATTTAATAACTAACATTAATAATGTGCAATGAAAAGTTGATATTAGAAATATATATTTTATTCCAACAAATTAAAATAGTTAAAGATACACTACTAATAAGTTGGAAAGACTACACACATGCTAATTCAGACATAAATCAATTAATTAAAACAGTTTATATTATACTTAGATTTTTTTTTTTCATATGTCATAGCATCGGCCGGGATGTGAACCCACACCCTTCTGCAACCAACTACTTGCTTGCAATGCGGGTACAATGACCTCTCAGCTAACAATGCAGGATTATGTTATAAGCTTATTGGTGAATGTTTTGCAAATGCTTAATTTAGCACAATTGTGAACAGTTAATATTAGCTTATAGGTAAGTTTAGTGAGTTTATGAAGATTGTTGATTACCATGCATAGTTTTTCATGAGGTAGAATGAGCTCATGGTCATTGTTTTTAACTTGTTCCTGATCTGTCCTAATGGCTAGTCATGAAAACATTTCTGGGGTTGACATCCCATGATGAACAATGTCAAAAGCTTCAGTCTACTCCAGCATGACAAATTATTTTAATGTAGAATGTTCCTGGATCTTTCATGATACAGGACTAGCCAAAAAACAGACAAGACCATGATCACATTGGTATTATTCCTTTTATACTAGAAGTCCAGTTTTCAGACTTCTGCACATATTTTCTTTTGCCCTTTTATCAGCATACATGTTAATAATCTTGTACACTCTTTATTAAATTTAAGTTACAAAGTCTTTTTTTAACATAATTCTGTCATCTTTAATTAGCTTCCAAAAAAGTTTTATTGATTGTAATCTGCGTGTGGAATTCTTTTTCCTTTAGTTTATCTGGATTAGTAATCTGTGTGTCTTTTGTCCTTTACAATTTTAACTTTTATTTTTAATTACATAGGAAAAAGTATGAATGGAAAATGTAACTTTCATTGTACATTTTTAAAAAAAAATTACACAAACTAAAAAAAAAAAAAAAAATTGCATCTTTTAATAATATCACTAAATTTACTTTTTCTTTTAGCTTTTACCAAATGCCAATATATTTGTACAAAATGTAAATAAACGGTACAATAAAAGCAACTTTTATTTCAATGAAATTCTGAATTTTAAAAGAAGTCTATTTAGGAGTATGTGCAACAACGCACAAACTCAGTTATGTTTTAAAATGTGTCATTTTTACTTTTTAATAAATTTTGATAATAAAATAGTTTTCTTTTATCAATTTATTTTCTTTATAAATTAGGGAAGAAATTAAAGACAAGCAAATTTTTAATCTTTAAAAGAAATAATAATTTTAAAAAAGCCTTTCTAAACAAAACATTTTAGATTGGGAAATATTTTTTTAGTTGGATTCTTCTTTTGATTGTAATCAATTTCTAATTTAGTTTAATTAAGCTGAGACATGTTGTTACATTGTAAATAAGATTAACTGTTTTGGAATTTTTATTGTAAATAAGATTAACTGTGTTGGAATTTTTTATTTAAAATTGAGACTAAGTTAAAGGTTTGCCCTAGTCTATAACTAATAGATAATTAAAGATGATGTGGGAGATAAGGCAAGTCATATACATAGCCCAAGTTAGAAACAGAATTCTATTATATTCTATTTCACTGGTTAGACTTCAGCCATTGACATCTATTCAGTTAGTTTAGTTTGTTCATCTTTTAGTATGTTAATCAATATAATCATTTAATAAATGTAATAATCTCTTAAGAATGCCTAAACTAGCCTCTATAAAGAATATTACTTATATGATGCTGTACTAAAGCAACTCAAGTTGAATCCTGGACATAAATTGTTTCTGCTAAACATGGCTTAAAATGTATTCAAGAATGGTCTCAGTAATATCTCCTGGCTTCTGAACAAAATGGAAACATTAAGTCTTCATTGGAGTTCTCCAGTGAATGAAATATTTGTGCCAAGCTGAAAGATCTCTGCAGTTTCAAATTTAAACCTCAAGGTAATATGTTTTCATATTCTAATCAGGCTTTAAATCTGTCTAGTCTCAGCTTAATCTTTAATGATACCTATCTTATATTTATTTGCTTATCCTTGCATTTTACAGTATGTCTTTGGGAATCTTAGTTTTAAGATTCCAAATTTGTTTTCAATTTTAGTTATCAGAGTGTGTATTGTGAGATTATATTCTATATGCTTATTAATATGTCTTTGGTAATTTACTAACTATTGGTAAATGTTTTTGCAGTCTTTTATAATTTCAGTTTGCTTACCAGTCCCTATTTTTCATCCAATAGTTAATTTTAAATACATTTAGTTTGCATTTCTTGCAAACCACAAATATTTTGGCTATCATGTTTGTTATTCTAGTATTTCTCAAGTTGGGGATTTTGTTTCTTCTTTTCTAGATTATCTTAAGACAATAAACATTTTTCAAGTTTAATTGTCTTGTATGTGAAATCAACCAGGAATTGCTTAAATGTGGAACATCATGAACTGTCCTACCAGAAACATAATGTTTTTGGATTTGATGCATTAATCCAGGTCAAGAAATGCTCATCGGTGATGTTTTATTAATTTCCTATAAGACTGTATTGTTTTTCATATCTCTGAAATAGGAAGCCAGAATTAGTTTTTATAAATAGCCAGCAGAAAGATACTATTAATTCTCTTTTAAATTGTAGGTGAGAAAATGATTCTTTCGGCCAAGGCATTTACTGTTTAAATATTTGCTGAACTCATATGCACTCTCTGATGAATACGCTTAAAAAATTCTAGGTCAAGCTTTAGTATTTTGTTTACTAGATTTATTTGAACTTTTATTTTTTTTTTTGTTTTAAAGTTATTTGTCAGAGTGTGTACAGAAAATTTAGTTTGTAAAGTTATTTGTAATTCTAATTATTTCACTTGCTTAATAAATGCTTGGGCAGACATAAATAGTTTTCAAATTATTTACCTGCCTCCTATTGAGACTTTTAATTATTATACTCAGCTTAATTGCGGCCAGTCATTTGGGTAGTGATTCACTCATATTATATGTCTGTTTTCATTAAATCAGAGGTTCAATGTTTAATCAATTTTAAATCATTTATGCTGGAATATTTTCTAAGTTTTCTATTTCTTTAATTTGAGATTTAAGTTTTCTCCCTTTCTATAATTCATGCTCCAACATATTCATTTACCATTTTTGTTTTCTTGCATTGTAATAGACTTGGTGATCTTAAATGTGATTGGCCATGCAGCAGTTTTGTATACAATATGATATCATTAGTTTAAGCTGGTGGTTGCTTGCCCGCACTGGTTTCATTAATTGCTGCAAGAAACATTTATTTGCTTTTCATTTTTAGAACTTTTGAATAGGAAAACCAGAGTTGCTTATGTGAATTGTCAGCTGAAGGAAAATACTTCCCTTCTTTTTTATTCATTATAAGAAAATTAGCCAGTCTGCCAGAACATTGATGTTTAATTTTCATTCACTACACACCTGATAGAACCATATTTATTGTGTATAAACCTCTGCCAGTGAAAATTATATATTACTCTTAATACAACTTTAAAATTATTTAAACTTAATTTTGCTGATGTTTATCTTAGGGTTTTTATTTTTCAATTGTCAGAACAATATTCAACAGCTCTTTCTGTCTTTTTGAGTTTAGCCAGTGGCAATCATCATCATCATCACATTTGATCACAGTGTCCTCCATTATCAAGGGTAGATTGAATGACCAATACATTCTTATTAAAATTTAGTGCAGCCAATGTTGGCCTTCAAGTTTAAAGCTCATGTGAGATATTGATCAGACAATTGAGGAACATTTCAGGTGTAGGAGGCAAGATTTAATAGGTAGGGATCAGCTTTTGTTTAGTTATGACATCGATTGTTTGGACAGTTTGTTGTAAGGGAATTTTTATTTTTCATATGAGATAACTAATAAAAAGTAAATATCACTTTTTTTTTTTTCAGAGTTAAATTATTGAATTTAAATGAGTGTTAAATATAGTTTGTCTTTTTAATATAATAATATAAAACAGTAAAATAGTTTTTTTTTGTTCCTTTAGATTTATTGTTGAATGTAAGAATGTTAAAAAAAAATATTAACAAGTTATACTTTTGGAAAAGTGAAAATAAAAGTTAGATTGGGGTCTAAGTTCATTTCGAAAATGGGAGTGGAAAAAAGTATCAGTGACCCAGATGATAATAAAGATGATGATGAATATGATGAGTAAAATGTGGCAAGAAATTAAGCAGAGCCAGCAGGCAATTATAAAAGAAAGTAGAGAATTCAGACCGAAATGAGGGAAATGAAGCAAGAAAGAATGGGAAAAGTGGTTAAAAATCAAGAAATCATAAAGATACATTTGACTAAAAAAAGTCATGAAAACAAAAAGTAAGTTGAAGTGATAAAAGACATGAAAATTGAATTAGAACCAAATAGTATTGAAGCAGATAAGACGGAAATAAATATAGAAATAGGTAGAGAGTGGATAGAAATAGATAGTGTGGTAGAGAAAGACAATCCAGAAGAAAGCTATAAGTTACAGCTTGAAAATCATATAAACGAGTACTTCAAGAGATTAAAAATGAGTTAATTAAAGTTTTGGCCATCCTATTGCTAAACTATTAAACATCCGTGAATCTGATGCTATGTGTAAGAACTAGCATGGAGATCTGCTACCTGCTTCCAAGAGGTAATGCTGTTGAAGTTCTGCTATTTATGAACTTTTACCTTTCATTTAATTAATTCTTAAATGTTTAAGAATTTAATAGTAACAACATGCAAATTCTGTAAACCATTCCATAATCATTTTCAAAAATTTCAAATATGTAATTCTCTAATTAGGTGGCTCTCTATTTTATTCTGTAACCATTATCATTAGTCTCATAACTTAATTCACTTCTAATTTGATGCGTCAATATTTCCCTAATATTTTATCTAATTTGTATAATTTACATGTTAAATGATATTTCAATAGACTCCCACCCTCACTAGCATATTTATTTTTTGCTTAGCTCCTCACCATTAGAGGGGAGCACCAAGTGATTAATAAATTTGTTTTTTACTTTTAAAACTATAAATGCTAGCTAGGTTTGGAGATGATTTCTAAATGTTTGTTTTATCAATATACTTTTTGTGTAAATAACAGAGGGGGAAATAAAGTTCCACCTTTGATTAGTTTATGAGTTATGCAAATATTAACTTATTTTACTAACGCAATATTAATTAGAAACACATCTTTTAATTACATGTATTACTTTTATAATTGTTATCCTCTCTCTATTTAAACATATATGTATACTATTAATAAGCGCACCTTAGATTTAATTTCTATTATATTAATGTATGTAGAGTTTTATTGAAGGAATGTAATGAAGAGAAATGTTTAAACTTAAAGTATATTTTCTAAGAATTACTTTTAATTATGTTTAGTCAATGCGACCATATCATTATCTGAGATATTATTAGTATAGGTTATAAGCTTAGTTTTTATATATATATATATATATATATATATATATATATATATATATATATATATATATATATATATATATATATATATATATATATATATTGACTAGTTATTTGTCCATCAAACATGAGGTTAGGATAGGCTATTTCTCCATATATTAAGCTTTATCTTGAGAAATGCGTTGCAACGTCCAAATTATCACATCGTCATTTTAGGTCATAATCAAAGCAATGAATAACTTTGGATCATCTATTTGTATAACAAGAGCAATTCATGGGAATTGGCAAAGTTCAACCCATTGCAACTCCATCCCAGACTCTTCACTCCATGAAACTGATTCCACTAAATGTGGGTATGGTAAGTCAGCATATTCTGTTTATTTGCAAATGATAAAGCATTTCCAAGACACAGATCTGCAAATCTTATTCAGCCATTATGCTAACACTGTAACACTTTGGTATTTTGCTTAAACCTATACATATCTACATATCTAATGTTACAGTCTAATCGCATTTTACAAATGAAATATTTTTCTATTGATGTGTCACTTGATGACAATATGTAATAATTTATAGAAATACTCCCACATACATTAATCAAGCAACTAAGTAAATAAATCTTTATTAAACATATTCCCATTTATAATAACTTGTGATAACTTGGTTGGTCAGTTAACTGACAAATATGTAACCTCTGGATTAGTCAAGGTTGTGTTTGTTTTCCATCACTTGGATGAGTAATCATATTGTACACTATATAATTGTGCTAGATCCAGTATTGAAATATCATAATGACACATCAAAATACTAATACTATCAATTTCCCTGTAAATGCCTATTTTAATGTGCAAATAAGCATATTATCACTTATTGTAATATAATATAATTCAAATGTACAAATGTCTTTTGTCTATTCAAGTTCATTATTAAATATAATCTTAAAATCAAACAACTCTGATCATTGCTAATTACTTATTTAACTGATTTACTTAATTGTTAAATTAGTTATTAAGGTATATATGTCATGATTTATAGAAATATCCTTTTGACTGCTAATTATATTACTGGTCATTTGAGGTAAAAATCAAAGCTTTTAATTGGCCAACTCACAAACTGAAGACAGTCAATTTTTAAAATATAATTATCTTTTAATATGATATTTACTTTAGTTTCATTTGTAAAAAGTATATTAATAATTTGTCAGGTTATGAAAGTTTACGAAAGTGTTTTCAAAAATAAATTTCTATTTATTTATTGTAGAAATATTTTGTAGTGGCAAATGTAAAATGAAATATAGTAATCCAATTAAAAAGAGTTGCTGATGTAATTTTTTTTTTTTTTTCACTTCTACGCTACGGAAAAGTAAATATTTTTTTTGCTAAAATCTTACATTTTTTTACTAAAATCTTAAATATTTTTCTGAAATAATTGTATTTTTAGCCTGTTTTATCAAAATTGTTTATAATTCATCAAAAAATACTAAAAAAAACATTCATTTATCATTTTCAAAATAAAACAAAATACGAACGTAACTCTTTACTTTTTGGCAGCCATTTTCTTTGTTGTCAAAATTTACACAGCCATTAAGATTCAAGAGAAGGCAGAGATTTGCTATTCTTTGACATATTTGGGCATTTATATTGATTTTTTTACTTGTAAAATAATTCAAAAGAGGGCAGCATCTTACAGAACTTTTAAAAATCTAACAATTGACTATAATACGACTATCCTAGCATTAAAAATAATGGAATTAGAGTAATGTCAATTATCAACAAAAGGTCTTGTAAGCTTCGTCACAAAGGATATAAGATGCCACTAAGGTTAAGCATATGTGATCATTTAGAGCAATGTATACACACACCTACCATGATTTTTGTCTGAGTCTCTTTGTTTCTCCAATGTGTGATGTTGGCTGTTGACAAATTAAATATTCTAGTATCATCGGAGTTGCTGCTCAAAAGTAATTGAATCTGAAAGCTAGGCATACAGTGCAGAGTTTATGAGTGTTACTGACATGTATCTTATGCATGATTGGACTAGAGGTACTTGTGTTGAGATTTTAGATCGAGTTGAGTGAATAGGTAAACTGTTTGGTACAATAAAAGAAATGAAAATCCGAAAAGCTGTAATTATATAAAATAAAGCAGACAATAAGTAGTTTTTTTTTTTAAAAAAAAATATTTGTGCAATCTTTTGATTTAACCTAGTGCTTGATTGCGTGGTTTAAAAAAAGGGAGAATTTCAAACCATTATTAATCATCTGCATCACATTAACAATATTTTCTAGTTCTTCTCTCCATCTCAACTTAAGCCTGTTTGTGGATATGTTCCATTCTTATGTAAGCTATTTTCTAACATAAATTGTCATTTTTTTTAGAAATTTGTTAAGAATTGCTCTATTTTAGTATCTTGATTATTTTACTGATGTCTCCAACTCTTTCACTTTTGAATATTTCTTGGTATCTTCAATTTGCATTTCTGTCTGTTTTAATAAATAGTCTGATTTATCTCTACAATGCCATTCTGTTAAATGTCAAATTTACAAATCTTTAGTAAAAACAGAAAACAACACCAACACTTAGGTTCAGTCTATGATTAATGTCATTCAATAAGTATCCAACTATATTAATAAACTGATCTGATTTTGTGTAATTTATGGTTATCATTCTTTAATTTCCTCTCCTGGAAAAATTTATTGTTTGATAGGTTAATATTTTTTAAATTTAGTTTAATCTACCTTTTCACTCTCATTTAGTAACTACTATAACATTATTGAAGTATTGAAGTATTATTTCAAAAATAATAACATCAGAAGCAAAAGATGACATAAAGAAAACTGCTGAATGAGTTTTGTATATACATATTCCATATGTCACATACTCTCACTATTATTAATCTTCTTAGAATAACTATTTAATATAATCGTTGTTGTTGCACTTTTATATATTTATTATAATCTTGAGTACATTTCTTAATAACAAAATTTTTTAATCAGTTTAGAAATACTTGTAGAATGCATTGTTATTTTTTTCTTTAAAAATGTAAAAAAAATATGTATAGTGTCTTCTTTTATTATTTGGTTATTTTTTTGATCTCTTTAATACTCGGAGATGATTCGTTGTAAAAAAATATGTTTAAATATGTCTTGCGGTTAGACTCAAAATTTCACTATATATGATTTTTTTTTATTTTTATGGTAATTATTTTGTATAATGTTGATAGAAGAATGATGGGTATATAAGTTCTTTATCTTTTTAATAGCTTTTGAGACAGCATTATTATTATTGCCATCTTCTAATCTTTTGTAATAGAAATATTGATATTTAATGAAGATTATAAAGAAGAAAGTAAAATTGAAAATTCTTCTTAATATTTTATCAGTGATATGTATATAGAAATAAATTATTATTTTTGGGGAAAAAAAACATTTATTATCCGATATTTCGACTGATTAACAACTACCATTATCAAGGTTAACTTTTGATATATATATATATATATATATATATCAAAAGTTAACCTTGATAATGGTACTATATATACTATATATATATATATATAGTGGCCATGACATTTGATGCAGTCCTTTTTAAAATAATTTTAATATAGTTAGTATTGTAAAAGAATTAAATTCTTATCAGTCAATACTATTCTGTTGTAATTTATGTATAAGACAAGCTTAAATTTGCTATAGAAACAATTATAAACCTATCTAAAGTACATTAAAATTATATTAGTATAATTTATAAATAAAAGTAAAATATAATTTATTATTTAAAGTATAAAAGTAATTATAGTTAAAGAATATAATATTAAAGCAATAGTTTAACTATAAAATTTAATATTCAATAAGTTATTCTAATGTGTTTTAAATAATTTTATTTTTAGTTAATTATTTTAAAGAAGTATTATTTAATTATCCTAGAATTTTCAGGATGATGTCATCATGTCTTTAATGTGTGTGTATTTGTTCTTGTTCCTACATATTCTAGACAAATATCATCAATTTTAGTTCCTTGTTAAAAAAATTGATACAGTTAATTCCGTATTAAAGTTTCAGTAATGTTGCAAAATTATTTTTATACATTTTGTACTTAAAAATGTAGCTATTAATTTTTGTGTTCTATTATTTAACTAATATTTTATATTTTAAAATTAATATTCAAGTTGTTGATAATATTTTTGTAAAAATATTAATATTTTGATATATTAGTTAAAAATGTTAAATAAACTTTATTTAATATTAAAAATGATTAAGTAAATTATTTTAGAAAAAAAAATCTTAGACAAAAATTTAATTTATATGTAAATTAGTTGTCTGAAAATAAAATCATAGTAGCCAGTCAAATGACAAGGGAGAAATATAAATATACATGTTTAGCTCACCAAATTGCTAACTTACTTGGAATTAGTAATTCAAATTAATTTAGTTTAAATCATTCAAGTATATCATTTTTTATTATTTCTATTCAAGTAAAGTTATATATATATATATATGTATATATATATATATAACTTTACTAGTGAATAAATATATATATATATATATATATATATATAATTTTTACTAGTAAAGTAATAAATTATATTTTAAATTATTTATAATATAAAGAATTCAGTTTAATGTATTCTATAATAGGGTTACAAGAGTCTATTCCCTGTCAATAATTTTTATAAAGCTTAAAAAACTGTGGTAATTGTTGGAGACAAACACAAGTTATCTAACTTATGGACTAATACTAATGAGAAGATGTCAAAACTGCAGCCATAAAGCCAAGATAAGTATAAATAGGAATTGTAAGAAATTTCTATTTAATTTTATGTGTATGGATATAATAATACAAGGACAATTTTATTTAGTATTGATGATAAATCCTTATAAAAATATAAACTTTTGTGGAATTTATATAGCCATGTTATTCAAGGGAAAATAGATTTTGCAAATAAATTAATGCTTGAGAATGGACTCTATAACTGTGCATATTTTTTATTATCTGCAAATTTATCATTGACAATGTTCCAGATACTAATCTTTTAAAAAAGTCTGAATTAATATTATATATTATTTAAATGATGCAAAAAATGAAGAGAAAGTGTTTTACATTTTGCATTAAAAGATTTATTATCTGTCTAACAAGAAAATGAACTTTTAGTATTATTTCAAAATGCTCATTATTCCTTTAAGAAAAATATTATCTGAATGTGAAAAACTATAAGAAAAAAAATATTGAAATTTAATAATTGTTATATTATAAGTCATTACTAGCAACTGTGCATATATACTTGGAAAAGATGTTTGAATGAAATATTGTTTGCTGAGAATTAATTACATAATAAATGATAATATTTTAAAAAATATTAACAAGCATTTCCTGAAGAAAGTTATTTTGTTCATTATTTATCAAAAGTCTGGACCAATAAAAAATGTTTAAATGCAAAATCTTTTACCTGATAAAATAATTGTTTATTAAGGATATATCCCTGAAATTTGCATTATCCTTGATATATTGAGTGAACTTTCTTAGACAAACTTTTATCAAGTGTCAATAGACAAACTTTTGATGGCATTTTATAGTATTAATTTTGACCATTGTTTAATGAGCAGAGGACATAATATATTCACTCTATAAATTTATGGTAGTCAGTAGCAATCACACTCTCCATTTTCAACTGAGCAGTAAGCATGAACAATAATGACTCTAAAGTAAATTAAATTTTTATAATTTTTCTATTTTTATTGTTAATATTTAAAAAAAAAACAATAATATGTGAATTAATGCCATTTTTTAAAAATAAGTTTTAGTTATGATATTTGAATAGTTTTATTTAAAATAAAAAAAAGTATGTGTATGTTAAAAAATTTAACATTTTCTGGATGATAAAAAAATGCCTATAACTTTTTATATGTGTGGACATCAGTGAAGAATATAGATTCGTTTTATTTAATCCAAATATTTGGGATTAAGATAAATGGTTATACATTTTCAATAATAATTTATGAATGCTTATTTGCTTGGTTATTGAAACCAGATGGTATAATATTTATATTATTAATATTATATTAATTGTTTTGGTATATCATATGAAACTATAAAATATACATGTGAGTTGTGTAAAGTTATCTAGATAATTTATGAATACTTAAATATGCATAGCTTGAGTATTATATTGAATTATAAATATATTAGTCTAAACAGTATCTGTTTAGATATAAAATGAATCTGCTTATCTCTGAATTTTTTAATATCATAAAATAATGGAATGAAAGTGTGATAAAGGTGAATTTTATAAAATCATTTGTATATATAATATTTTGAACCATTTTGATATCATATTAGATATTTTTTTTGAAATGAGGATTAGAAATTATTTTAAGTTAAGTGGATAGAATTTGTTTGCGATGTTAAAAAAAGTTTTTTTGAGTGTAGAACTTAAAATATAGTGGTTTGGGAAATTAGTTGTTGGAACAAAATCCTGGGTGTTAGTGATATTGATTTTAAATATAATATGTGAAATATATGGTTGTAAATTAAGAATTTGATATTTGCTAATTGCAAATTGCTAAAGAAACAGTTAAAAAAAAAATAAAAAAGAAAGAGAATCTGCTTATTGCTAGTAATCACAATTGTCAATTCAACATGCAAAACCTACTATCCATGAAAAAAAAATCAATATGCATTGTTAAAAACATTCCAAGTTAAATCCTGGAGCTCAATATTGTGTCATTGGTAACATGTCATAATTGCCTAGCTCAAAACTGTTCCTGAAAATTATCTTCATACACCATGAACAGAATAATGGAGATTAACAACCATAGTAGAATATACTTGATGTAAATAAAGCATTGTGAACACCATTGAAATAAGTCATGCAGAAAAACTGAAGCCCCAAAGGTAACTCCACATTCTTATATTTTAACCAGGGCATAATTCTCTAGGCTTTATATCTAAAAAAAAGTAAAATACCTTTATTCATCTATGTTCAGATATCATTAATGAATGTATAAATCTTTATTTTTTATATATATTTTTAAGGAATCTGTAAGGTATAAAGAATTAGTTTTAAAATGGTATTTATCACTTTGTCAGAGATTGTATTGTGAATTAACATTTTAGATTCATTGTTTTTCTTATTATTAATATTAAATATTGTTAAAAGATTTGTCAGATAATATTAGTTTTCATTTTAGATCACCTATCTCCTTTTTATTTTCATTTACTTTAGTTTAATGTGTGTTTGCATTTCATCAAGACTGTTGATGTTTTGGCTAGTGATTTATCATTTAAGAAGTTATGTTTTTTTTTGATGCCAGGTAGTATAGAATATTTTGTTTTCTTATATTTCAAATTACATAAAATCATAATCTTTTCTTTTTGCTTGCATGGAGGTAACCTTAAGTGCCATATCATAAATGTGAGTTTTTATGAGTGCTTAGGAAGTATAGGAAATTCTTGTTTTGTTCCAATTATTTTATGGCTAAAGGAAAGAGTGTTCCATACTGTTCATTAACTTCCATGCAATATTGGCTTTATTTAAATTTCTTATATAAATGAGTGGAATTTTTTTAGATAGATTGTTGGCAGAAAGACACGATAATTCCCTTTAAACTTAAATGATAAAACAAAATTATCTGCTGAAGTGTTTGATATATCAATATTCACTTCCACTCTTAGACAAAGAAGGCTGGGAATTTAGGGTCAAACTTGTACATTTTTTGATTAATATTTTTGAATTTAATAAAACTTAAAAGTAATAGTTATACTTGTTTTTGGCTGATATCTGTTTCCATGTCCTGTCACTCAATTGTCTGAACAATGTTTCATATCTATTTTCCTTTCTGTATCTAGATCATGACATTTATTTTTGAACTTTCATTATAATTTAACTTTTTGATCACTGTAAATCAAATTTTCTAGGTAAACAATAGACAGAATTTGTTTACATTGTTAAAAGAAGTATTCTGAGTGTGGAAGATAAACTATAGTGGTTAGGGAAATTAGTTGGTAGAACAAAATCATGTGTGATGACAATATTGATTATAAATATTATTTATGAAATGTATTGTTAAGGAATAAAACACAGTAAACAGAGTTCTGTATATATAGTATGTGGTCAGTTGTATTTCCATAGTTCAGTAAGTACTCAGGTAGAAGCCATGATAGGGATTTTAAGGTAGACACCAGAATATGTGGCTTTAAACATTGTAACCATGATATGTTCATTACTTGTTTGAATTACTGAAGTTTTCGTATCCCTCATTATAATCAATGTTTATCAACACTGGATCTTATATCATGAATGTTATAATTTTTAATGTCAGAAAAAATGATTGCTGGACTATAGAAAGTTGTTAATATTTACTGTATGAAAGAAGAGAAAAACATTTATCACAAATGATATTTATTTTAAGATGGATAAAGATAAGGGAATAAATTAATATTTCTAATTATACTAATAATGGAGATCACTATTATGTTAAATTTATATTTTGTTCATGAGATAATGATTGAGTGCAACATCTGAATGCTATTATTATGATCTACACTGAAATAGATAAATACAACATATGCAAGTAATATTTTATTTTTTAAGGTAATCTGATTGGTTATAAATTAAGTAAATTTAACATAAGTTAAAGTCATAGTGTCATTATAAACATTTTGTAGTAAATAACTTACAAATGAATTATCTCATTGTGTTTATGGTTATTTTGATGCATAGTTGAGTATATGTAAAATATCTCATTATATTTAGCAATATTAATTTAAATGTACTTATTAATATGAGGTAAACCTTAGCTAATAATAAATGTTAAGATCTAGATTAGGTGATAGTGTGTAAGAAATTTTATTTGGTATTAAGGTTAACATTATATTTTATAAAGTAATAGTAATTATTTTACTGTTTTATTGTAGTTTTATAATTGTTTAATCAAGAATTTATTTTATGTCTGATGTAAGTCATGGAAGTATTACAAATAGTTTTATAAATTAAGTAGGACTAACATTTTTATGCTATTGAGTGTATATTTTGAGACATATTCTTAATGTTAAACCAACTGTGTATCTTGCTAAATGTTTTGTGTTAGTTTTCATAACTTTTGTTAGTATCATATTTTAAAGTAGTATAATGATAAATGAGCTAGTTATTGGATTTTAACCTTCGTTATTTATTATGTAATTTGTATTTAGAGTTGATTAATTAATTAAGTAAATTATTTTAACTGTCAATTTTTTTATATGTAGTATTTTAGAGATATATTATGAGCTAGTTAAAATATTGCATATAATAATTAATTAGTTATCATTTAAATAACTTGACTAACCAAATAGTTAGGACAGAGAGCTTGTAGTAATACTTAGGAGTTAACTTGGAGTCTATTTGGTAAGTTTACTATATATATATATATATATAGTAAAGATTATATATTATATGGATATATATATATATATATATATATATATATATAATGTCCATTAATTAAAATCTATTGTAATAACAATATTACACATATTATAGATGTTTATAATGTGCAGAGTTATCCATTTTATAATTATTTAAATCGAAAGTGCTTAACTTAGAACTATAGCTAATGAAAAACAACTGCCCCAAAGCAAGGGTTCAAGTAAAAAGTATCAGGCTTGATGCATTCAAAAGGAGATCAATTTGAATGCATCATGCCAGTCCATTTTTAATTTAACACTGGTCCTTCAACTGTTAGTTTTTATTAGATATGGTTGTATGTTAAAGGTTTTCTATTTAAATAATTATAAAATGAATAAATTCACACATTAAATCTTTTCATTTAAATCATCAATTAATAGTATTACTATAAATAAATTGTGTTAGTGACCCACGAGAGAAAAATATTTTGAATTATATTTTGTTGATTAACTTTTGCAGTGTGAAATAATTATAATCATGTCAAAGCTTTGTATGTTAGTTTTATTTTATTTTTTTATGTATATCCACTAGTATTGCTTGTAGCAAAAATTAAAATATTATCTATAATAATTATTATTTAAAATGCCTTTTATATGATTTAAGAATTGAAACAATTTACATAGATGAAAAAAAAAAAAAAATTCAGAATCCGAAAAAAAGATAAATCTAGTCTTCCAATTAACATCATATTGTTGCTCTTTTGATATGTAGAAATACATTTTATTTGTATTAATAAAAATATTATAAGTTTAAATATTCACATATGTAAAATAAAAATAAAAAATTGTCAAATTAAAATAAATCTGACCTTTTGTCATGACAAATATAATATGACATTTTTTGCAACATAATGTAAGACATGAGAGAATTTAGTTCTATTCTTATCTCATGATTATACATGCTATCCAACATCAATAATGAAAAGAAAAAAAAGTATTATTATTAAAATAAAACTCTTTATTGAAACCAAATCAGACTGAATATGTTATAATTCTAACATCTACATTACAATGGTTGTAGATAAGCCAGTAAACAGATGAATACATATAGCTTATATTAAAAAAATATGATACTACAGGCTTAATAGATAAAACTGGAATTAGAGTTAAAGGTTTACATTTGAACATGTTAACATATGTAAGGAAAGTGAAATCCACAACTATCAGTTAGCTAATATATATATATATATATATATATATATATATATATTAGCTAACTGATAGTTGTGAATCCTTTATATATATATATATATATATATATATATATATAAAGGATTCAAAGCACAAAACAACTGTTGGATAAATTATCTTGGATTATTCTAAAAACTATAAACAAATTCTTAATGCCATTATTGTTTCATTTTGAATACACACAAATTATTACATCAATTTGGACACTTTATCTCATATAGTAAATATTTGAATGCCTCAGCAATGTCTCCAGAGTTTATACAAGTGTTAAATAATGTTTTTGTATATATTGTTATAGAAATTAAACAATCACATTTTATTTTAAACTATAAAAGGATATATAATTATTGAATGGTACTTGCCAAGATAACTTATTTAGGTTTTATCCCAAATATATACCATAATAAGTTAATGATATCAGTTAGTGAAATTAAGCTGAACATGTACTTTCCTTTAATTTTAGCTAAGTATCTTGTTTAGCATTGCCCATAGTGTGAGTATACTCAGAGTAGTTATTATAAGCCAATGTTCTTCTAATATAAAAGTTTTTAAACTATATTTTAAGTATCAATTTAAATATAATAATTATCTATTAAATTAAAATCCTAGCTTTAGTTATTTTATTTTATATTACTGAGGTAAGTCAATACAATTAAACTTTAATTCATATTATCAGAAATATTTTTCAATGAAAGATTTAGTCATAAGACATAGCAAAATGCCTTAGCCAAACAAATTCAGATTGTAATTGTGTGACTGAGGGAGTTACATTTTCATATGACTTTATTATCACCAAGAATAATTCTGAAATTTTGAATTACAAATCCCATAAATATTAATAGAGTCTTTAGCTCATGGGACATATAAATTAAGAATCTCATATATATCTTTCAGTTTTGGATATATATGAGGTAGGTGTTTTTAATTCAATTCTGTATTAATCTCATACTTACTTCCCCATATAATATAGAGTATATGAGCACAGACTTTCACATGACCCACCCCTCTCCACTCTATCTAATAACATATAATACTATTACAGTTTTTGGTGCTCAACTGGATGGCCATAAAGAGAAACCTCAATGATGAGTTCTTTATATAACAAAATACACAGGTGATATTTTTGGAATAAGTACTTTATTTATGAAATATCAATGGCTATTTTAGTGATAGAGAAAATAATCTCATTAAAGCAAAACATGATAGGCATGATTTAAAATTATGGAAGTCATGAATTTTTGGAGTTTCTTAATTGATAAAGTAACCAGAGACATATTTCAACAACAAACTTATTTACTTACATAAGCATTTTATTATAGCAAGTGAAGAAATAACTTTTATACATATATTTTATTGCAGAAAAAATAGTAGTTATTCACATTAGTATTTTGCATATTGTATGTAATCATGGGTAAATATGTTCTCTCAGATAACAATATTTTTCTGGGTATTATATTTATGGAAGCCAATGACTAAGACATAGAGCCTCAAGTTACAAGCCCAGAATATCATGAAAAGGATCTTTACTTAACTACAGTAATTAAGTAAAATTTGTGCAGAGCAGTTTGAAAACCAGAAAATAAATTTTAGTGAAAAATTTGAAGACCATAAAACAGAGATAAAAATGTCTCGAATTGATTGTGACAAGATATTTGAAGCATTAGATAAGAAAAAGGAAGAACAAAATGTAGACATTATACATTTGAAAGATGAAGTTAAAGTAAAGTTTAAAGTGTCTTGCACATAATTGTAAAAATTGAAACACAACCTTGAAATTAAATTTAGGGAATCCGAAAATAAACATACTTTAAGTTTGAATAGTTGAGAGGATTAAATGCAGGGAGGAATACAAAACAAATTAGATTTGAATCTAAGGAAATTTGAATGAAGTTTTGAAGTTAAGATGCATATTAAGGTTGGGGAGGTAATAATGTAATCAAGTAGCAAATGTAGTAATTTCATGAAAGATATGAACAATTTCAAAATTAATGATGAACATCCAAGGATATATAGCATATGTAATAGCAGCTTATTAAATTAGATCATGTGACATCTGACTTGATTTATATATATATATAATGCACTGGATGATTCTTATTAAGAACTAATTTTATGTTTTGACACTTTAAAGTATGAACTATATCCATTGTCTTATACAGAAAACTTGAAGAATTTACCTTATATCAGCAATCTGTTTTATAAAAAAATGAAACATCATTACTATTACTACTACTGTTTATATTTCCAACATTATTATTCTTTATATTACAAGTACTTTACTACATATTTGATAGGCTCAATGGCTAATTATCCAGAGCTCATTCACAATAATGTTTTTTGGAATTGTTTTGACTGAAAATATTCTTAAATATTGTTAACCATGCATTAAAAAAAAAAACAGAAACTTATTCTTTTAAACTTTTTGAATGTTAGTGTATTATAAATTTTTATAGTTTATATGCCCATATTTTGTTGCAAACATGATTGCATATTTTATAGGAATAGAAATAGGAAATATAGTTAGAAAAATTCTTGGGGCCAATAAAAAACTTTACAAAAATGGCTGTTGGGAAATATCATATTTAATATTTACATTTATTTTTTATTATTACTGTTATTTTTTTTATTTTTAAAAATTATTTTGAAAAAATAAATACAATATTTATACTTTATTTTTTGTGTGTATTAATTTATAAATAGAAAAATGAATATAAATAAATGAATACCATATTTACATTTTATTCATTTTAATGATGTGCAATCCCTTAATGGTCCCCAAAATTATCACAAATTAATCTTGTTGGTTTTACAGATGACACTGTACAAATTATGTTAAATAGAAATCAAAGTTTTATCATAAGGGTTCCTGGTGTTTTTCACCATTTGACCAGCCTCTAATTATTTTCAATGTTTGTGACTGTGGGCCAGTACCTGAATCAACAAAATTATACTGGTGTTTGGATTGTAAATGTTTAAATTCTCTATACTTTAATACATCACTTTTATATGTCTCTTATAGATCCAATTATGTCACTTTGTTTTATCACATTCATAAGAATAGCCACTGTTCCATCTGGAATAGTTACAATAAAAAACATTTGTTCATTTTTCTGAACAAGCCACTGAATAACCACTGTTGTCACAGTATTATGTCTTAATGACTTTTATGCTTGGTAACAAGAGTTTTATCAATTTCAAAATTTTTTTTAGACCTTCAGAATTTGCATTATGGATGTGATTAAAGGCTAGATATGCAGTCTTCTCTCAGGTGATTGGTTAAATCTATGAAGCTGTGGTGTGCAAAAATCCAGTTGATCTTTTCTTTTTTGAATTGACAGTTCATCTCTGTTTGAAAAGTAAATAAATGTTGTCACAGTCATAGAAGTAATTTTAAAGCCCTCATACCACATTAATTTCTGAAGAGATATTAAACAAGATTTTATGTTACATCTGCATTGTGAAAGTATTTGAATGTAAAGTTTTAATTTATGACTATTAACACATATTTTTTTTGGAGGGCAAGATTCCATAACTCTGAAAATACTCCACTGCACCAATTGTGTTTTATGATGCTGGATTAAACCAAAGTATGTCAATATTAAGAGGACCTCATTGCTTCCACATTGTAATATAAGTAAAAAAATGAAATAAAAATTCTTGATGAAATTTATAAGAATTTATTACTTTTTTATTTTAACAATCAATTTTTATTATTTTTAATTTAATAACTAAGAAATTTTTGAGAGATTGCAGGTCCTTGATACTTTACATTTATTAAAAATATGGGTTATCATCTTGGTTTACAGAAAAACTTGCAAGAATCACAAATATCAAAAATTTCATTATCACAGTTTGTAAAGAAAAACAACCTGTTGTCATCACAAACCAATATGACTCATGATCTAAGAACCTAAAAGATATACAAATAAGATTCAAAGGGAGAATTGCTAATTATGAAAAAACATAAGATAGATTGTAAATTTATAACCAAAACAGTTATTGAGCTTTAAGCACACATTGCAGAACAAAAATCTTCACACAAACATAAGATTATACATTTTATTTAATTTTATATTTTATCTAAGTTCAATTCACTACTCATCAATTAAGGATCTTTTTGATAGCCTTGATTTAATGTTTTACTTTAAAAGTTTCATTCATCAATGATGTTCATAAAACTTTATTATAAATTATTTGTCTAATGATAAAATAATAGTTCATAAAAATGTAAATATATCCATATATCCAATATCTGGTGTTTTATAAACATTGAAGATGATCATTTATTTTTCATGGAGTAGGTAAGTATAAAAAAGGAGGTCCACTAGAAGGAGCCAAGGTTTGGACATAATTGCTGAGATATTCTTGACTTCATTTAAGGAGAAACCACAATACATCACATCACATCACATAATTATGTTGTGGAAATGGGATGGAGCAGAAAATGAGGAAATTTAGACTGGGGAATGTAAAATTAAATAGCTAACAATTTTTTATTGGTATAATTGCTGAGAGATTCTTTACTTCATTTAAGAAGAAGCTACAGTACATCACATCACATCAATCTGTTAATTGAATGAAAATGCTTGGAAACAGAAAAGGCACATATAATGAAGTTTTGGAAGAATAAATATGAAAAAAGTGATTATACAGAAAATGGATTATCAGTTTTTATGCTGGATTTGGAAAAAAAGATAAGGGGTATTTAGATATAAAGGCCAGAGAGTTGACAAAGATTATGTTGTGGAAATGGGATGGAACAGAATATGGAAAAACATAGACTGGGGAATGGAAAATAAAGTGGCAAACAAGTTTCTCTGGGCATAATTGTTGAGAGATTCTTGACTCCATTTAAGGAGAAGCTACAGTACATCACATCATATCATCACATGTTTCTGGATCCCCATTTTGTTCTCTTCTTCCTAGTTTAGGGAATTAAGTTTCTCTAAAACAATCTCTATTAAAAAGGGAAGTTTCTTAACTATATTTTTTATATACAAGCTATATCAATAATGCAATCACAAGTAAGAATAATTTCAACTTTTATAAAATTGCTATGTAAATATAGGGCAGCCATTGAAATTACAAAAGACTTCTACAGAGATTTATCTTTTAATGAAAATTTTCATTTCACTTAATTTTGTTGAATGAATGAGTCTGGTTGTTAGGAGGGCCCACAGTGCTTTAAATCCTAGTTCTTTTGAGAGAGGGGGATGGGATGAGAGTGCTGTGGGGATGGTTACCAACATTGTTTTTTCTCACTCACAGGATGGGAAAAATAATGTTATTTATGGTGATCTTTTAATGTTATGATCATGAATGATTTTATCCACGTATTATTGCAAAATAAGTTGCAGTTTGGCCTCATGATTCTAATTGCAAGTGATTCACCTTATTTAATTTTATTACTTTTGATGTTGTTATTGATAGGGCTGCCCTTTTAAATGTTCATGTGATTTTCATGACGAATTAGAATGGTTTTCAGCAAAGACATTTTGAAGTTTAAATTTTTTTATTGTTCTCCATAGTTTTTCCACAATTTTTCCAAAGTATTCGGAATTGCTCTCTTACGGAGATATCTAAGGCCATTTGGAAAAACTGAACAGTAGATTGATCTAGTCAATATTTTATATTATCTCCAAGTTTTTTTTCATATTTTTCAACTTATCTACTGCAAATTGGATTTCTTAATATTGTACTCCTAAAACACTTTTCATATTTGAATTCTAGACTTTGCAAACAATTCATAATTATATCTTTAAATTAAAATTTTTATTACACTCAATTTTGCTGAATAAATGAGAGAGTCTGGTTGTTGGGAGGGAACCAGAGGCCTAAATCCTGGTTCTTTTGTGGGAGAGGGCTTGGAAGACAGTGTTGTGGTGACCATTACCAATATTGATTTTCTCATTTACAAGAAGGAAAAAAAACGTGGTTTTTTAGCATTATTGTTATAAACAATTTTATCCAAGTATTATTGCATAGTAAGCTGCAGTTTGTCCTAATGAATTTGATTGCAAGTGAATCACCCTATTTAAATTTATTATTCCCAATGTTATCTCAAAGTGTTTTCCTATTCTCAACTTATCTATCACAAATATGGGTTCTCGATATCTTACTCCTAAAATGCTACTCATATTTAAACCCTATACTTTACAAATAATTCCTAATTATAACATTCATTTGTCTTTAATGGTTAATCTTCTGGTGGATTAATGCTTTGAGTTTTCATGGGTTGATCAATTTCTGGAAATGAGATCGTCAAAAAATTTCAATGTGTCATTTTAAATCTCTATATTACAATATGCAAATCAATATTTTACCTTGTAAAACATTTTATACTCAATAAAGTCTCTCATATATATATATATATATAAACCCTGTAGAGTATTTTCCAATATTCATTCATAAATAATTTTATCAATCTTTAAATTATTGATTGATAGAAGGGTATTATGCTTTACATAGGTAAATAACAAAAAAAGCATTCAATTTTGGTAAAGTGATAAGTTGATTGATTAGCTTAAAGCATGATTACTTTTTTTTTGTTTGAGCTTAAAAATACAATATGTTTTAGCACGCGTTTTAACTATATATATATATATATATAATGAACTAAATTTAGCATTAAATTATAAAGTGAAACTCAATCATTAAAAAATATTTTATTCATCAATAAATAAAATGTTAACATCTCACATCATTTAATAAAAATATTTTAACATAAATCTTAAAAGGTAAAACGGTCATCAAGTAAACGACTGCAAAAAAAAAAAGTTTTCTAGAAATTAAATTATAGAAGGCTGGGGTAAAAAAATATTCATCTAGTTAACAAATGTCTCTTCATGGGGAGCACCAACATTTTTCATTCAAGTTTGAGCGTAATAAAATAACAATTTGATACCTATTTGTCAACCGATGTTAGTTTATTAATTTTGTTATCTGTCAACCACCTGCCTGAAAAAAGTTCTAAGCATGACTGTACATTATATCAATAATCTTTGAAATATTATTCCAATGACATTCAAATCGATATGACAAATTTGATATGCTTTAATTGTGTCTAAACACACACATTCATATATATATATATTACCATTTTGGTAAAAAGTGAATAAATTCTTTTTATTCTTTACCATCCTTAGTAATTGTTCCTCTGTTTAAACGCTTTAAGTGTTACGAATTTAACAATCAAGCCGAAGTTTTAAAAAGCATGTCTAACTTCTTAGGTTCATCTACTCATAGTATATTGAAGATAATTGAATTACTTTTCTTTGATGTTAAAAGTCACTTGATATTTTTCTTACGGATACAAAAAATAAATACAAATCTATGTCTGCAGATAATTACAAAAAAAAAAAAAGGAAAAAGAAAAGTAAAAGAAATCCAACTAGTCATTACTTGATATTAAATCACTTGTAAAATCTTCTTTTATTTCTCCTTGGATTAAGAGAAGATTTAAGTTTAAATTAAAAGAATCTGACAATAAAGGTTAAGATAAATTGGATAAAATTAGATTTCTTTTTAATATAAAACAGAATACATTTAGTCACATGATCTTAATTACAAAATGGATTTTTATTTAAAAAAAAAAACTTTCAATATATACTGTATTTGTATATACATATGCACACACAATATTTTTCTAGAATACAATTTTAAGCCATTTTTTTTTTCTTTTGTATAAGTTTTAATCCCGATTTACAATGATATTTTCTTAAGTATCCTTATTAGATAGCTCTTTTTCGTATTATTTTGCAAAATTCTATATCATTTTTATGTTTTTATGATTTTAGCATCCTACTTTGTCAGTAGTATTAAAACTAGTCACCAATTAAAAAAATGGTAGAGATTTTTCCAAGATTACTATAGTTACAGTTATATATGTATAACACACACTAAAGTGTACACACTGAGGATGAACACTGTTAAATGATCTTATAAATAATTATACAATTAGAGAATTAAACAGTTTTTAATAATTTATTATTTTCTATTGTAAACGTACATTGCATTAAAATTTTATATTACTTGTGTATTCAATTTCAAATTTTTCAGTAAGAAAAATTTATTTCCCAAACGTCTTCGAAAATGAATATTTTTGTAAAAACACAATAATTTTATTACTATCCTATAAGTAAAATGTTGACATCTTACAACATGAACAATGCACCATTACTTTAAAATATGAAATAAAAAATGTTTAAAATTTAAAAAAAAATAACAATTATATACAATCATTTTATAGAGCATATTGTTAATAAAAAATAATTGACAAGCGAGAAAATATTGACTATATTGCACATAATCTAATTTGAGTGATTATTTTAAAGTGTTACTTTTTAAACAATTTATAGTTGAAGGTATCATTTTGAAATCACGTCATTAAAATTGTCATCTTTTTGGATTATGATTCATTCAAGTAAAATAATATATTTACAAAAAATAAAATAATGCTAATAATTAATTTCTAATGTATTTTAGATGCCACATTATATTATGTTATGTGATTAATGTTATATTTAGTTATTTATTTATAATTACTGGCAAGTAAAATGTACTTGTTTGTGTGATCTCATATTATGTGTAATATAGGTGTGTTATTTTGTTTATTACAAAAATTGCAGACTAATTAAATAAAATTAAAGGGATGTGTTATCTTATTATTTATGTCAATATTAAGCCATATTTAATGTTCAAGCATTTATGAAAAGATGCTAATTCAAAAATAATTTCAGTCTACATGATATTGTATAAAAATGTATACATTCCACAAAGGTAACATAAAAAAAAAAAAAAAAAAACAACCACTGTCAAAAACTATAATCTTATAAAATAAACAAATAAGAATTTAAACAGATGTATAATTATTAATTTAAAATTTAAAATTTCCTTCAACATTTCCTTATTTGCGTTGCTAAATTATATATAAAAACACTGATAATGACTGCTGGACAGTTGAAAATGTTTTAGGCAAGAGGAGATAAAATAAATCATAAGTTAAACTGCATTGTAGATTATAAATTGAGGTGTATATGGTATATTATATTAATTTTAAATGTATTTGTACATTGTCACTTTTCTGTACAGAAGTTTAAAAATAGTAATATTGTAATGACATATAATAAAACTTACTATTGTTTTGTCAAGCAGCTTCTTTCATAAAGATCAACAGTTTTTGTTATTCCATTTTTAATCTAAATCTTACATGAAAATACATATATTTGGGAAGTCATTTTTATGAGCAAAATAGCATGTTACTAAATTGAAAGGCTATGTCAAACACTGCTATAAATAAATCAATCTAAATATTGAGACTATAACATCAAGAAGCATTTTATTGAATCTAAATTTCATTCAACATTTAAATAATATAATAACCATTAATAAATCTACATTTCTTCTTTTTATATTATTAATTACTTCCAAGTATATGTGTATATTGTACAATATAAATCTCTCCACAATGCTATAGCAAAATGTATTGTAGCCATTTTAAAATATTTGTTCAATAAATATTTGTATTAATGATTATAAACATGTGAGCAAAATTTGATAATTGATATAACCTTGTAAATATTAAAAAAAAAAATTGCCAAGTTTAATAAATGCATAAAATTTTATTTTATTTACATTAAATAGACAAAATAATAATGATTTATTGTTTTCCAACTTTAACTGGTTATTTCTTTATTATATTCAGTTTATTATAAATAATAAATAGTTTATAAAATATACATATAATAAATCAATACAAATGTATTGTAAATACCCAACTTAAAGAGAATTAAACACAGTCTTTCAAGCATTTGTCAGTTATTAAATATATCTTATATAACAGATCCACATGCCACACACATGTGAAAAAGGTGATTGATCTCCAAAATTAGTATTTCATCCTGAAGCAGTATCCATCAATTGGTCCAGATTATCATCTCCCCCACACATTTGACTCATATATATATATATATATATATATAATCAGTGCTCAGATTATATTAAATAGCAAATCTTCAAACTTTAATTGACAGACCTCAATCTTCTTCATCCTCCAACTCTTTTGCCATCCATAACATTGAAAATATGATGATGTAATACTCAAACTCTTGTTGATGCCAATATTGTTGTCATACCCATATTGACCTTAAGTTACTATGACCCCTCATATACAGATTTTAATATATACATGTAAATACATGGGATATTGAGTGCTGGTTCAGTATTCAAATACATTTATAATTTTCATTTGTGTGTGCAATGATTATATAAGATGGAATGGTTAACTGAAGAATGTTTGATTGTCTGTGTTCAAATCTGTTTAATTGCATCTTCAAGATTTGTATTTAAAATTTACTAGTATTTATTTATTACAGAATCTGCCTAGCCCATCACTTTGTGCATTTGAATGAACATCTTAAGTTTATATATATATATATTATATATATATATATATATATATATATATATATATATATATATATATATATATATATATATATATATATATATATATATATATATATAGAGGGATCAGAGTGAATTAATGCCAACAGAAGTACTATAACAATATTGACATCAATAATGTTTTAGTCATTTGGATCATATGATTTTTAATGGTAAGGATGACTAAAGAGTTGTAAAAAAAAGATTGAGGTCTATTCATTAAAGTTTGTACATTTGCCACTTAATATAAGCTGAGCATTAGTTATATATATATATATATATTGAACCGTATTCGAATATGTGGATTCGAAACACCGGTCTCTTAGGCAGAGAAGAACATACTCGGAGAGTATGTATGCCCAAACGATAGCTATAAGGTATATAACTAACGTTACATTTCCAGGACATAGCATCTTCTCGGCTGTTGAGTTGAACACCATGTCCAAAGCACTTTTTTGTTTGTGTATAACCACGGGCATCAGCTGCTTATTCTAAAAGAATACTAAAAGAATAGACAACGCACTTTGAACAGTGGCCACTAACTCAACGCCTAAATCCCCGACTAGCTCAGTTGTCACTAATAGATTATACTTAATTAGTGGTTAAAAGACTTGATAAAAGGAATTGATAAAAAGAATTGACCAACAAATAAAGTTTAATTTTAAAGATAATTTATTAACTAACATTTATTTACTAAATTTAAACATTTTATAATTCTAATAAAACACACGCATATTTTAAATTAACATTTCTAAATAATTTAAATATTCCTATAGATTTAATAACAGAACACTCTAATTTAACTAATAAATATTGATATAATGATCATGCACATATTAACTCATGTACACACATAATAATAATAAAGTATTACATAGCATTTGAAATTTAATCACACATATCAATAGTTCATTTATGTATGATATAAAGTTCATATAATTAGACTCTTGAAAGATTCGTACAAATTAATGCAATGCAATGGCTATTACAGTATAAATGAAATACGCAAATGTTTTACCTAGGCTTTTGAATGTTGACATAGAATTTTGTTCTTTGGAGGCTGCTTTCGGTGAAAATGTTTTCATTATGAATGCTTACCAGCCGGCTGGGACTTTTCCTTGATGAGTTTCCTGATTTTTACGATTATTACTATTGGAGACAATTAAATACTGACGGAGATTTTCTAAGTTGTTACGTTGACATTATTTCACGGGCAGATCTTGCTGTTTTCATCGGACTTTTTAGGCTGTGGAGAGGCGTGAATTCCCAAAATCTTCTCAACACTGCATTTTGTTTCTTAACTGACTCAATTAATTTCTGAACTGCACTACTCAATTACTTTGTGAACTGCACTCACTCAACTAATTTGTGAACTGACTACTGTCTGATAAAAAAGTCTATTTATATCTGCAACGTGTTGTCGAAATATTCCCGGCAAAGATCTGTTGTCGAATTCCAGTGATAATCATTTGATAAACATGTTTTGAAAGATTGCTTAATTAGTAATAGCCATGCAAAAACGTATTGTTTTATATTAATTAATATCTAATAGCCATTGCCATGTTTTTTAATGATAATCTTCTTTAACTTTCATTTATTTATAATATCATTTATTCTATTGTTGACACTCGCACATATATACGCACATATAGTAGTTTTAATATTATTTTTTCTTGAATGAAAAGAGATTGGTATGTTTTTCTTTAATGGAAGATTATTTTAATAATATAATTTTAGATAAAATTATATGTGCCTATATCAATATAGGTACATTACACCGCCCTTCCTTTTGAGAGTAAAATGCGTCATTTTTGACCATTTTAAATCTGACCACATTAAATCTTAATTTATTATTCTTTCTAAGTTTGCTTTTTGGTATCTTTTCCTTTCCATGCTAAAAGCAATCTCCAATTATGCTTTTCTTCTTTCTATGCTGGCAACGTTGTTTATAATGTTCGTCCTGGATAGTGACCATGAGGACAAACTAAATTTGTGGCACAGGGATCTTTTATAAATGAAGCTTTGGCTGCCAAATCTCTTGATCGGACTTTGACTAAGAAAAGATGGCTGCAAATGGCAGGAATTTCAACTGTCCATTTCTGACTTATGCCCTGGAAAACGATTGCCGATTCTCTTGATCGGACTTTGACTAAGCAGCTGCGAATGGCAGGAATTTTCAACTGTCCATTTCCGACATATGCTTTAGAAAACAAGGTACGAGATATGGGAATTCTCCCCTGAAAAGTGACTTACGACTTACGCTGGTTGTTGCCAGTGCTCTTTTTAAAAGAGGAATGATCCCGGCCAATCCGTTGCGGGTACTAGAATTTATCCAGTCGAGAGCTTTAAACTTAACCCTTATCTAACTTGTTTCAATACTACCCTCATCCCTTTAGATTCGAACCCTTATATGCTCCTAATACAACTTAGATTGACTTTCATTTATATTATTTTTAAATTCATTACAAATATTATTTAAATATTTAGTTTTACGATACTTATTTTAAACCCATATGAACATTATCCATAATTATTTATGCTACAATATTATTTTGAAACTATCACAGACACATATTTATTTATATTACAATATTACTTTAACCCATTACTTTAACTTATATATTATCGTGCGTATATTCAAAAACTATTTTATTTTACTGCTCTTTATTATTATACACAGATTTTATTGAACTTGATTACTTTAAACCATTTATTTACTTCCTTTTATTAACTTACGTATTCAAAACTATTTTATTTTAATGTGCGCGTACTCAAAAAAAAAAAACCGTTTTACTTTATTGCGATTCATTATCATACAAATACCTATTTGACTAACTTAATTTTATTCTAGAAATTCCGTTATCTTTTCATTTATTCAAACCTACAACTTTACTTTTACATCATTAACTTGACCCATTTATTTAACTTGATTTTATTGATTGATTTTTTTTTTTATTTGAGCTGTTAGTTTAAGAGCATTTCTTCTTAATTAATATGTGCATGGAGGAAAAAAAATCTTTTATTTTGCAAAGCCTACATTATTATTATTACTTGCAACATTTCATTTATTATTCTTCATTCATTTTTAAATTTATTGTCTTAAGTTTTAAATAGAAGTTTCGGATTTAATTTATTAGATTTATTTACTTTAGAATAATCATATTCGTGCTCATTGTCCATTTCCGGTCCTTTTTGATTATTTCCTGTACTATTCCACCCATTTACTAACTCTTAAACTATGTCCGGTGGCTCCTTTTTTCTTTCTACAAATTCTATAATATAAACTAACTTTCCTCTCTTATCGGTTCCACTTTTATATTTTATTGCTTTATCGCTTTCTCTTTCCGTTCTGTTTTCGACTTTGTAACTCAGAAAACCTTTATACCTAGATGAACTCTGAATTACTTCAATCTGGGAATATTTTTTTCTATGATTTCTCTTTGTTTTAAATCTACATCTACAGCGAATGCGAACGTTTCCTTTAACCTTTTCAATTTTTTGTAAAAACCTTTCTACACTATCTACTACCTTGAACTTATGTTTTTTCTTCTATTTCTTGATCTACATTTGTGTCTACTTTATTTATCACAACACTATCTGATTCTAATTCAATTTCTATGTCTTTTATCACCTCAACTTTTTTTTCGACTTCCTGACTTTCTTTAATTAAATCTAACTCTTTAACTTTTTGGTTCTTCTCTACCTTTACCATTATCTCAAATCTTATTTCTCTTACTTCTGCTCTGAGTTCTTTAATTTCTGTTTTAACCTGACTAATTTCTTCCTTCAATTCTGCTTTGAGTTCTAACTGACTTTGTTCAAATTTCTGACACTATTCTTGTTGACTTTGTTTAAATTCTTGACACATTTCTTCCATCATATTCATCATCATTTTCATCATCATTCATGTCTCAGATACTTCTTTCTCCTTTTCTACTAACTGGGGATTTTTGAAATATATTGGGATTTCTTTTGGATCCATTTCTTTATTCACAGTTATGCTATTACTTTGTATTTTTTAAATTATATTTTGCAAAATCGCAATTCATTTATTTTTCTTACTAAGACGGAAACTCACACTAACTCCACCCTTTTAGTCCTTTTCACTACCCGATCTTAATGCTTTAACTTTACCCAAATATCAACTGTCTCTGATTTGATAGCATACATGTCAAAATCTCTTTTCATTTCGAAAAAAAAAAATCGGTCAATTCTTTTTTTTTTTTTTTAAATTAAAACACTTCCACATACGTAATTTAACTTTTGTATAAAACCAAAATTTTCAAACAAGAAACAAAGTATTTCATTACTATTGTTTTTTAGGTTCAGCCCCACAGTTGGGTATAGCCATTTGTACCGTTTTCGAATATGTGCATTCGAAACACCGGTCTCTTAGGCAGAGAAGAACATACTCGGAGAGTATGTATGCCCAAACAATAGCTATAAGGTATATAACTAACACTACATTTCCAGGACATAGCTTCTTCTCGGCTGTTGAGTTGAACACCACGTCCAAAGCACTTTTTTGTTTGTGTATAACCACGGGTGCCAGCTGCTTATTCTAAAAGAATACTAAAAGAATAGACAACACACTTTGAACAGTGGCCACTAACTCAACGCCTAAATCCATGACTAGCTCAGTTGTCACTAATAGATTATACTTAATTAGTGGTTAAAGACTTGATAAAAGGAATTGATAAAAAGAATTGACCGACAAATAAAGTTTAATTTTAAAGATAATTTATTAACTAACATTTATTTACTAAATTTAAACATTTTATAATTCTAATAAAACACATGCATATTTTAAATTAACATTCTAAATAGTTTAAATATTCCTATAGATTTAATAACAGAACACTCTAATTTAACTAAAAATATTGATATAATGATCACACACATATCAACTCATGTACACACATAATAATAATAATGTATTACATAGCATTTGAAATTTAATCACACATATCAATAGTTCATTTATGTATGATATAAAGTTCATATAATTAGACTCTTGAAAAATTCGTACGAATTAATGCAATGCAATGGCTATTACAGTATAAATGAAATACACAAATGTTTTACCTAGGCTTTTGAATGTTGATATAGAATTTTGTTCTTTGGAGGCTGCTTTCGGTGAAAATGTTTCCATTGTGAATGCTTACCAGCCAGCTGGGACTTTTCCTTGATGAGTTTCTTGATTTTCACGATTATTACTATTGGAGACAATTAAATACTGACGGAGATTTTCTAAGTTGTTAAGTTGACATTATTTCATAGGCAGATCTTGCTGTTTTCATCGGACTTTTTAGGCTGTGGAGAGGCATGAATTCCCAAAATCTTCTCAACACTGCATTTTGTTTCTTAACTGACTCAATTAATTTCTGAACTGCACTACTCAATTACTTTGTGAACTGCACTCACTCAACTAATTTGTGAACTGACTACTGTCTGATAAAAAAGTCTATTTATATCTGCAACGTGTTGTTGAAATATTTTCAACAAAGATCTGTTATCAAATTCCAGTGATAATCATTTGATAAACATGTTTTGAAAGATTGCTTAATTAGTAATAGCCATGCAAAAACATATTGTTTTATATTAATTAATATCTAATAGCCATTGCCGTGTTTTTTAATAATAATCTTCTTTAACTTTCATTTATTTATAACAACATTTATTCTATTGTTGACACTCGCACATATATATGCACATATAGTAGTTTTAACATTATTTTTTCTAGAATGAAAAGAGATTGGTATGTTTTTCTTTAACGAAAGATTATTTTAATAATATAATTTTAGATAAAATTATATGTGCCTATATCAATATAGGTACATATATAAATATATATATATATATATATATATATATATATATATATATATATATATATATATATATATATATATATATATATATATATATGTTGATTTGAAAAAATTGCTGAGTGCTGGTTCAGCATGAAATACTAATATTGAATATCATTTATCAGTTTTCACATGTGTGTGGTCATGTGTATTGGTTACTTAAGATGGAGAGGATAGGTGAAGCATGCTTGAAATTTTAATTTCAAGTTACTTTCTTTTGATTCAACAATTATTGTATATTTAGTCTTCACAATGTTACAAATGTTATTATTTAATAAGACAAAAAACTTGTGTTGTGGTTTTGAAGATCTCTCTATCGGCAAAATATGCTTGATTATTGCGAATTTTAAAGCACATTGAATACAGGTTAGTGTCTGTTCAGACTATTTACATAATCTCTCTGTGTGCTCTATAAATTAATTACTACTCTTCAATAGTTTATAGAATTTCCAACATTAAGATCGTACTATTAACCCACTGTAAATCGCAAGATTTCACATAAGTAAATTTGTTAAGGAAATAGTGGATTTAAACAGTCGAAAAAACAACTACTCCATGCTTCCAAATCATGATGTTTCAGATTTGCCTATACAAATGAACATTTAGGTTAAAGATAAGATGGCCATTTTTATCTTTATAAAAGTTGCTATCTTGTGTTGTGGTTTGGAAGATCCCTTTATCAGCAAAATATGCTTGATTATTGCAATTTTTAAAGTGTATTGAATACAGGTTGGTGCCTGTTCAGACTATTTACATACGCTCTCTGAGGGCTCTATAAATTAATAACTATTCTTCAATATTTAGTATAGAAAAAAAATGAAATAAAATTTCAAACATATTTTCTTATGTGAATGGTTTTAATAATCACATCTAACTCCATAAATTGTACTTATTATGGCAAGAAACAATTTTTATTTAGTCTCTGAAATATATATGGACACTTAAAGATTGCAACTTGGTTACAGAGTATGAAATATTGATTATTGATACAATGAAGCTTAAATAAACCTCTTTATACATGAAATAAACATGTCACTGTAATGCAGACTAATAAATAGTCAATTATAACATTACAAACTGCAATACTTTTAAATTGCCCATGTATTATTTAGAAATAATAAACAGAATAGTGTCTAAAGCTAATCTGGGATAATGATGTAATTAGAATCCAACCAGTAACCACCTAAACATCCACAGTAAAATATAGTAATCAATATTTCTCACTGCTCTCAAGGCAACATTCACACCTTTTAATAGCAAGAATGGAAATCCATTCTTATTAATGGTCCATTGAATATATATGGACACTTAAAGATTATAACTTGACTACAGAGTATGAAATATTGATACAATGAAGTTTAAATAAACCTCTTTAAACATGAAATAAACATGTCACTGTAATGCAGACTAACAAATAGTCAATTATAACATTACAAACTGCAATACTTTTAAATTGCCCATGTATTATTTAGAAATAATAAGCGAAATAGTGCCTAAAGATAATCTGTGATAATGAGATATATATATATATATATATATATATATATATATATATATATATATATATATATATATATAATGTCCGTTAATTAAAAACAAAATTGTAATTATATTTAAAATAATAAATTTAACGGCTTAAATTGTAATATTACTTTATACAACTTTCTGGCATTGCTTTAGCTTTACATTAATCATATTAATTTTTATATTGTAATATATATATACACAAATACACTATTATCTAAGTGAAAATAATTTACAAGTTTACAAATGAAATATAATTAAGTTGAAATAACACAACTGGTTAATCATAACTATTTTGAATAGACAGGGTAGAAATTATATGTGTATGTGTGTACTTAACATTCCTGGATGACCAAATAACTATGTATAAACCTGTTCAAACTTTACTTTAAAGATCTGTAATGTCACCAGGCAGTGAGGTTAAATATGTACTACAGATTTACCACTTCAATATGTGGAAGTATTCAGAAATATCTGTAGTCATTTTATCATGCACTAGTTAGAGTCAGATAAATGGTCTCAATAATCATCACATCCATTGATATAGTTCATGGCACATAGTCTCATGTGCCATAAATATGTATTACACATTAGGTTTTGATCTGAGCTCATGAATTGGGTTTAAATCCAGTTTAGTCTTTGATATACTTCTTTGGTTTGAGTGAGTTTGAAGTCTGATTTCATGGGTTCATGTCATGTTTGGTGGTAAATATAGATGATTGGTACAATATATATATATATATATATATATATATATATATATATATATATATATATCCAAACCCGGTGTTTACTCGGGGTTCCTCACATATTCCTTTCGTCTGTTTGCTTTGCTTCGCGGAAGCGGTAAAACGTTAAATACCCGGCGTTTGAACCTTCGCCGGTTTTGCGCTCAACCAGCAACAAACCGTAGCAGGGTCGATCCGTTCCATCCCACAAGTGAGCCCGCAACTATCATGCAGAAAGACCAAGGTTTTGATAACAAATGGTTAAAACTTCACTTTATGTCCCGTGGCTTCTCCAAACCCCTCGTGTTTTGTTTACTAAAGGGTTGTTTCTTTCTCTACTATATTCCCTTTCGTCTGTTTCAGCTTTTGTGTGAAGCGATAAGAAAGATCTAAATACTCTGTCGTTTATGAACATTTCTATTCAGTTGCAAGTGTGAATTTTTAGACCGTGTCTTCAAACGCCTCTTTCCATCCAAATATCTAATCCTTCTTTTTCAGTTTCCAGAAGCCATCTAATCTTTTTTTTACCTTTCCCTCCCTAAACATTATTTCTTTCTTTTTTTTAAAGATTTTCGGTATATCCTCCTCGCTCTTCAAAAAAAAAAATAATTTTTCTTACTTCTTTCTTTTCTTTTCGAAAGAAATAAGAACTAGTCATACCCGTTTCCACCCCAACTTTCAACAACTATAAACCCCCTCCTCCTCACAACACATTCGCTACCTACCTTTTTCACCCTCTCCTCCTCCGAAGCAGTAAATTTTCTCACTGTTCTATCATCCCTCTACATACCCCCACAACTATCCAAGGTAAAACAGTCTACCTTATTTCCTTTAGCAGCCAACAAAGCATCTCTCACATCGCCAAGCAAAAAGATAAAATTAAAACCTCCCATTTCTCAAACCCTCATTTTGTCATATCCTTCTTCATATCCCTTTCAGATCTATTTCAAGCTTGCGAAAGGTAAAAAACAGCTAATCCTTTTCTTTATTCCTTACTCAACACTTCCTCCATCTCATATCCACAATATTATGTAAAAAACATAAAAAGCTAGTTTTTATCCATTCACCCCCATCTTTTTTTCAAAATCATAGTTAGTTTCACTTCTCTAACTATATTCCCTTTCAGTCATGATTTAAGCTATTTGTATCTCAGTAGGATAAAAAACAATCAAACAACCCTTTGTTTCTATTCCTTTTAGCCGTCTCAAACCAACAACAATCTTGTTTCTCATTCAAAAGTAGAAGCTCCTATATCGCAAGACTCAAGGTACTTTATGATAAACAAAACTTAAAAACTATTTTTTGTCCAGTTTCTACAAAACTTTGTTTTGTTTTAAACTAGATTTATTTCCTTCTCTAACTATATTCCCTTTCAGATCTTTTAAGTTTTGTTTCAGAGGAATAAAAAACAGTCAAAACAAACTCTTTTATAAACAATTTCTATTCCTTGAGTGAATTTTTAGCCTTCTAAACCAAACATATGGTGATCTCTTCAGCACCTAGTTCGTCTATATCATTGAAGAAAGTCAAGGTATTTATGATAAACAAAAATAAGTTAAAAACTTATTTTTTTTGTGTTCTAAATCGTGTTTTTTTATATCAGAGTAGTTGTATTCCTTCTCTACTATATTCCATTTTCAGTCATGATTTCAAGCTATTTGCTATGTCAGGGAAGAAAATATATAAACTAGATATATATTTATAATATTTTTAAAAAAAATTAAAAATTTTTTTTGTCACAGTTTAAAAAGCATCAGTTGTTTTGTTTATAAAGTCAAGTAGTTATTTCACTATCTCTACTATATTCCCTTTCAATCATATTTCAATATTTGCTATCTCATAAAGAAAATAAAAAACTAGATCTAAATACAAACTCTGAGGTTTATGAAAAATTTCTATTCAGTTAAGTGAATTTTTAGATATTCTTCAAACCAATAAAAGATAGTATATGGGTCTGATCTCAGTTAGAACATATAAATCTGCAATTATATCATTGAGGAAAGATAAAGGTACATTTATGATAAAAAAATCAAGTTAAAAAACTTGATGTTTATTTATGTAAGATGGTTCTAAAAATCAGGTATGTTTTGTTTAATAAAGTAGAGTAGTTATATTCCTATCTCTAACTATAATTCACTTTCAGATCATGATTTAAGTATTTTCTATCGTAGTGAAAGAAGAATTTGGAAACTAGATCTAAATACAAATCTGAGTTTATAAAAATTTCTATTCAGTTGAAGGTGAATTTTTTAGAAGTAATGTCTTCAAACTCAGATAAAAAGATAGTATATGGTTGATCTCAGTTAATATAGTAGAAGTCTGAATCTATATCATTGCAAAAAAATCAAGGTACATTTATGTAAAAAAATGCAAGTTAAAAAACTTGCTAAGTTGTATTTAGATCTAGTTTCTTTATTTGTTTTTGAGATAGAAATAGTTGAAATCATGATCTGAAAGTGGAATTATAGTTAGAGATAGTGAATACTAACTACTCTGACGTTTATGTAAACAAAAATATGTTGATGAGAATTTTGGTAGAGCATCTGTGGCATAAATACATGTGTTAGAATTTTTTAACTTATTTTGTTTATCATATATATATATATATATATTACAAACAATCCTTAAATCTGCAGAAGTACTTTTGGTTAATTTATTAAACCTGCCTCAACTGCCATTTTATATATAAAAAAAAAAAAAAAAAATATATATATATATAGACCAATTGATGAGCGCTGGTTGAGCACAAAATATTTATACTGGAGATTTATTACCTTATTCACATGTATGTGATAATGTATATCAATTGTATAAGATAAATTTCATAGATGTAGGAAGCTTGAAAGTCTGAGTTCAAGTCCCTTAAAATAACATTTCTAATATAGACAATATGCAATGATTTAAATATTACACATTAAGCCTGCTTTCTACACGTTCTGCTTCTGTATAAGAAAATGTATATATTAACGTCCTATGTGAGAGTGATTATATTGACTAAGGTGAACATGTGTATGACAATAGTAGTGACATCTACAAAAGCATTGAATATTTCCTTCTTTAGAGTTACAATGAAATAGAAGGCTGAAGAGTGGCGAGTGAAAAAGTTTGAAACTTGTCTATTAAAGTTTAAAGATTTTATATCTTCCTATAAACTGAGCAGTGATTGTATATATATATATATGTGGAAAATGGTGATCCGGACCAAATGATGAGTGCTAGTTCAGTATGAAATATGTTTATTGAAGATCATTTATCTTTTTCACATGTATAAGGTCATTTCTATCGGGTATATAAGATGGATTGAATAAATGTAGGGAGTTTAAAATTCTGAATTCAAGACACTTATAATATATATATATATATATATATATATATATATATATATATATATATATATATATATATATATATATATATATATATATATATATATATTTCACACATGAACACAGCACATACATATATTAGATAATTCTAATAATTGTATAAATATATTTCATTATTTTAAATAACAATTTCAAGGACATTTTTTAGAATCTATATTTATTTATTAATGAATTTTTTTATGGATTTAGAATTGGGTCTAGTTTGTTTATAAGGTCAACAGATGTTGCCAAAATAACATCTGTTTTTAATGGATGCTTAAAATTGTACCAAAACTGCTGTTTCTTGTTTATTTTATATATATTTAAGCATCTTGATGATAAAATCAATAAGCCCAACATATGGAATAGACTGGGTGCAATTATTAAACATTGATAAATATATTGCTTTTACTTTATAATCAATAAAAAAAATTAAGTATAAAAATAATGTATAAGTAATAATTGAAATATGTACTATGAATAGAACAAAATAATCGTGATATATCTATGTTGATGGATTAACAAAAATATGCCTATTTTTTTTTAATCCATAAAAGTAAAGATTAAACAGGATTTGTAATAAGTTGTCAAAAGCAGGGCAAAGTCAATTGGAATAGTCCATTATAGAACAATATTGAAAAAAAGATGGTAATGAAAAAGACATAGAATCAGAATTTTTATTAAGTGTCAAAGCATTGACCAGGAGGCGAACCCGGGCTTGCTGCTTGGAAAACAGCTATGCTAACCGTTCGGCCACCAACGCTTGACCAGCCAATCATTAATATAAATGGTTTTATATCCTTACTGTAACTTCGAATATCCATATATTGGTGAATGATGAATAGGAAGCTACATTTATTTTAGACACATCTTTACAATGATCTTCATATATATATATTGTAACTCTCCCTGGTCTAACTGGTCATCAATGAATCATGCCATACATTTTAGTGACCAAATTCTCCTATGCAACATATCATACCCTCATTAACAAGAATATAAGCATAAAGAAATAAAAATGTAAAAGTAATGAAATGATTCCTGTATTGAATAAAACTACCATGAAACTATAGATCTAAAGAAGATCACAAGATGATTAATAAAAATAATATATTCTGGTCAAACCAGCTTCAAAATCCACACAAACAAAAGGTGATGAGATAAATTTGAGATTCAGCAAACCAATAAATAACTAATAATTATATCTCTGGAATGATTATGAAATTAAACTTATAAATGAAATGATAAGCAAATTATGATATAGATGATTAAATGGATGGTGGAAAGAAGTAATAATTAAATAGTGGAATAAATGAGTTTTAGAATGAAGAGTAAAAAACGAAGATGTATGAGAATAATGAATGATTCAGATGATGATAGAATAAAAATTAATGAATCATTAAGATGATAAAAGAATATAATTTAATGTATGATTAATCAATTATGATAATAAATTAATCTCAAATGAGAATGAATAAATAAAAGAATGATCAAGATGAAATTGAAGAACAATGTTAATGATGGACACTGAAATCTTAAACTTCTAAACTAATATGGTAATAAATGGTAAAAAGTTAAGCTAAAAAAATAGAGATTTCAAACTTGACACAACCAGAATATTTATCATGAATTTAAAACAAGCTATACTTTTTATAACAAAAGAAATAATTTATACCTTAAAGTTTGATTGACTTTCATAAAACAGTGAAAGTAATCTATTTCAAGTCCAACTATAAAAATTAACTAGATATAAAATTTATTACAAATTTAAATTCTACCTTGAAATTGAACAACTCATTCTTCTCAGGGTTCAAACACTCAAAATCATTATACAAAATATATTTGGGTCAGTGAGAGGGATTTTACCACTACCCAAATAGAATGCACAAAACAGCTCTCAATTTAAACTCAAATTAAGAACTATATTTAGCAGTTACACATAAACTTTATGAACTCAATAACTCTTATAATTTTAATATTTAAGAAATAGGAATAACGTTTTAATAAATAAACATAATAACTTACCAAATTCCTTTTCTCAAATAATTATAAACCATGTGATCAAGATTAGTGAATGATAACTCTGTGAGTTCAACTAAACCAATTAAATCAATATTATATTTATCTATTAATCTATTACTTAAAATAATCTGTACTCAAAGTTATTAATATTTTGATTATTGGGTGATGATGCATTAGATGTACTAATAAATTATAAGACTTACCACAATTATTATGATATAGCATAGTATAGTTAATAGTGCTATATTGGTTGATGATGATTTCAATTTAAAATCTTCTGATAGGTCAATAGCAATGACAATAATAGTGTATATATGGTGATTAACAATAAGACTACAGGCAACTAAATAAATTTTTAAACACAACAAACTTTATTTACAATATTTACAAATTTTAATTCAAAGACATGACATGAAATAAAACTAATATATTAAATTAAACTCGGTGATGGGAAAATACTCAGTATCCCATTGACCATATTCTTACTCAATACAACCAGCTTATACAATTATATTCAAAGTATCATTTATTACTGTTTGGCCTATTTTAAAGAATAAGATAATGAAACCTTATTGAAACTGAACTAGCACTTAAATTACAAAAATAACAGTGTATTTAGGACCTTATGGTATGCACCAAATTTAAATTTAAAAATTCAAAAGTTATAAAGAGGTGCAGTATATCAAATCCATTTCTTTTATCAGAATATGATAAGGGCAATTATGTTCTGTGCAGTTAATAACTGATTAAAATTTGAGATAAATAGGTTTGGTGCAGTGAAGTAAGAATAGACATCAAAAGTCAACTACACACACACACATATATATATATATATATGTATATATATATATATATATATATATATATATATATATAGATATATATATATATATATATATATATATATCACTAAAACATTACCTATGTCCACAACCTAATTATTGAATATTTAACTGATCTTACCGATCCATTGTCAAATCACTAATTAATAAAGATAAATTGCTCACATGCATCTCTTGTTCTTACCTCTATAAATTCCAAAATCATTAATAGATCTTGGTTTGGTCTGTCTGTAAATTGATGAAGATGCTACAACATCATAAAACACTATTTAAATTAAGCAAACACTACATATAGACAAGCGTTCCTTAATCTAACATTATTTTATCCTTGCCATATGATTTTGAACTACTATACTTCACCATACATGGTAGAAAAACTAATTCTCTATCATCATGAAGGATTTACCACTAAAATGAGAAGCTCTATAAAACAACATGACAGTTGTATAATAAATACTATGGCTAATTGTACTACCTATCTATGGGTATATACATGTGGGCTTTGCCTCATCATAAAAAAATAGAATTCAAATCATGGATATAATTTTAGGATTATTTATGAGAACAAGCATTAATTACTACTCAGCCTCTACCAAACTTTCCTCTCATGAAATCAGAAATAGGTGATTCTCCATCAGCCCATGCTCAATATTAATATTAATCTCCTATCAGCTAAAATCTATCACAAATCATTTTCAATATTATAGCAAGGTAAAACAATACTAACAATAACAGTGGAGATATACATATTACATTTCACAATGCAGAATCATTGATGTATGAATAGACAAACCAAACTATGTATGCCAAATGAACATTAATTATTTTAAAATGACAACTATACTTTTGTTAGAGAGAGCACAATGTATTTAAGTAATAAAGATAAACCTGCATTTGTATTCAAAGTTGACAAGTTCATTTCTATGTAAAATTAAGAAATGGAAACAGGTTTAGATCAATTTTTCTTTTATATAAGTAAATAATTGGGTCTTTAGTATATCTTTGACAAAATGTCTGTATGTTCACCCTTTAATAAAATACACTAAAATCGGTTTTAAACTATAAGAGATAAATATTTTTCTCTTTTCAGATCAATGACGTTAAGATTATGTTTTGCCTTACTAGGGAAAATAAAAAAAATGTGGGTAATAATAAATGTATGTATCTTTATACATTTTTATATCCCTTTGACTAAATATATTTTAGACCATATACGACTAGAAACATATATATATATATATATATATATATATATATATATATTGTGACCATATACGACTAGAAACATATATATATATATATATATATATATATATATATATTGTGCCCTTTTCTATAGGCCAGTAATAGTTTATAACAGTCAATTACTAAAAAATTTTAAATTTAGAATATGTTCTTTTAATACATTAATTATATTAAGTCAAATATATCTTTAAAGTACAATTTGAGGCTAAAGTAAATACGTAGTATATAAAATCATTTAAGGAATGGTTATGTAAAGCTTAAAATATTGTTGCATATGGTTGTAAAAGCTGGCCATATTAAATAACACAGCTATAAATAAGTAAAAGTATATTTAGTAAATTCGATTTTAATAGTTTAAAAACTTATAGTTAATAAATGCTATGTTTAAATTTGTAATCATATTTAAATAGTCAAAATTAATATAGTATATTTTTAAAATAACCTTTGTGATGGTGAAAATTATATCTAATTCTATATTTTCTAAATTATTCTTCCAAATTTTTTTTATAATTATATTATATAATATAATAAGTGTATCGGTTTTATTAGTCTAGACAGAGAAATAGATAGAAAAATGTCTGTCAAAGTTGTAATCACGTGGTTTTTTAATGTATACTATTACACACACGCTTGTTTGAAATAATGACAAAGTTTAAAATATTTTAAAAGTTATATTATAGAGTTGTATAGAATTATTGCCTATCATAAAAGTAAATAGTATTAAACATTAAGTTAACTATTGTATGTAATATAAAGTAATGTTTTAGGTTCATTACATCATCATTTTATTTTTCAAATATAATTCTGCTATAAATTGAAAATCTGTAAATTTGTTTTCAAGTGGGGTAAGAATTGACCAATAAGAAATAAGTATCCTTACAGATGATAAATATCATTGTAACTAAGATAGAGCGGGAGATTAAAAAATGTATTGAAACCGGAGAGAGGTAAATTATAACTATCAAAAGATAGTGTTTTAAAAAATCTTTTATTTAGTCAATTTTTAGTACTTTCTTATAACTTTATCTGCAAAAAACTAATTGATAGTTTTAAAAATATATTTTTGCAAAAGAAAGTATAAACTAAAAAAATATTTTAATAATTTCGTTCAACATGATTTTCTAATTTTTAAAGTACTTACCAGTCGTATTTTATCTAGAAGTTTAACCTAAGCTATGCAATAAAAATGGATATACTACAAAATAAAATAGATAGAAATTGTAATGCTGAAAAAATATTTGAAATATTTATTGATACAGCTTTATTGATATTTAACCGAAGAACTGTTTTGGTACATAAAAACCACAGCTCAGACATTATACGGAATCTAATGAAAAAATTGGAGAAGCATTATTATGCATAAGTTTATTCAAGATTTATTTTAAATGGTAATAAGATAATTATATATTGCCTGAATTATTTTATATAGTATAATATTCAAAGGAATAAAATGTTATATCTTTTCTAAAGGTAACATTTTTTTTTAAAAATATTTTTGAGTGCAGAGTTGAATAAAGAACCCGGGAAAATATGTTACAGAAACGTTTTGATATTAAAATATCCGTTCTTCGAATTATTTAAAATGTACTTGGAAAAAATTTGTTCAAAAGTATTTGAAGTTTTATTTTAAAAGAGATGTATAAAAATACCAAGTGAAAGTTTAAATGTATCAAGAAGAAAACAGAGATAAAAGTGAACACATAGATGAATGAAAAATGGATCCATGGAAATATAAATGGTACTTAAAAGTTTATTGAATATTTTAAAATTAAATTAGATGGATTGATGCATTGGATACGCAAAGATTATTGGTAGAGAAGATTAAGATGCTTCAAGGGATTAATTAATATTATCGTCCTAAAAATGAAAACAAGGATTATTTTCTAGATTTTAATAAATGGATTAATAATTATTTTTGTTTTAAACTTTAACGCGCTTGGAGAACATTTAAAAAAAAAAACTCTAGAGAAAATAATAAGTATTTTGGACTTATCAGAACTATCGATCAAGAAAATATGTAACTATAGTTTTGATTTTTTTTTATTATTTTGTTGACCTAATTTTAAATCTAAAATTTTATATAAGATTAGGAAAAACATAAAAACATTAATTTGTTAATATTAAAATCTTATAATATAACAATCTAATAATTTAGCTAAAAATATTTTAATATAAAGTGTATGGGTATGAACTTTTTTTTTTATATCTGCAATGCTCAAGTGGACAACGGAAGCCTACTGAACACGATGACTAGATAAAGGTTATTGGTAATAATAATGGCTATTAATAATTTTATAATGTATATATATTTTTTTGTTTTCTTTAGATCATCCATAAATTGGAAGAATGAAGTGTAAAATTTTTTTAAATTATATGTAACGCATTTCATACAACATTTTAAAAAACATTATGAGATAGGATTGATTTGAAATATGCATACGACAATTTTTTTTTTTGATATTTTTATTAGTAATATAATCCAACATAACAAATAATTATGTGATTCTTTTTAAAGTTTTATGATATGGGATATTCAAATATTGTCTAAGTAAATCGTATATGATTAAACATACAGAGCAATGAAGTAAGCAGACTTTTCTTATGGGATAGTAAGATTGTTTAACCATTAATGAATTTTTTTTATTATTTTGTAAATGCAGACATCATTTATCGATGTAAGATGTAGAAAAATCTTGAGAAATAATGTTGAGATAGTGGCTTGGAAGTACTATAGTTAGCAGGAAACCAAGATGATGTATATTTAAAATAGGATGTTATAAGGAATGAGAATAATATTTAGTCTTTATGTGGTTATCAGCATAGTTAACATAGCCCTATGACTGATACACATTTTATTTGGACAGTGTTTATATTACTTTAAATATTTGATGTTTTAATAAAGCTGAAGAGATAGCTTTAACATCACCCCTGTACTAGAGGATATTAGGCAGATAAATGTCCTACCTCTTCACACTGTGCCATGATTTTGAGATATGTTAAGAATAATACTCTAACTTTCTTCCTTAATCCTATACATCTATTTTTGCTATCTTTATTTCATGTAACTGCATCGTTTAGTAAGATATTTTAAAAGAAATGATAAATAATTTAGAACTAAGGTTGTGCTATCGTTTTTGGATAAGATTAGTTTAGTTGCTTATAAGGAGCAGAATGTTATAACTTAAAATTGAAGATCCAAAGTGTCCTAGGGAAAGAAAAGAGTCATAAAATATATTTGAATTTTATTTCGGAAATGAAATATAAAATTTTTAAAATAAGGTATCTAAACAAAGATATTTTTAAAAGTGATAATAATTTTAAATGCTTTAGTATTATTTTTTTAAGAGAAAATAAGTATTGCATATTTATTTTAAAAATACAATGGTACAAAGTAGATTATGTAAACAATATGCACAGTATATTTTGTTTATTAATTAACAGAAACCTATTAATGATTAAACTTATATCATATTAAAGTAAGACTTAAAGAAGAATATATTATGATTAGTAAACATTGTGTGATAAATACTAAAATCTAGTATTGAATTTTGGATAATATTTTTTGTATAACATCTTTGACTTTGCAAGATGAATTTTTTTTAATATTTTGAGAAATCCATACTCATTATAAAATGTTGTTTTCTATGGAATGTTTTCTAAGTATGAATTTTTAAAATAGAATAGTTTAATAATATTAGAGATAAAATGCTGTTGCTAATAAAGTAGATAAATTTATTTGTAATGAGTTAACCATAGGAGAAACCAAATAGTAACATATTTTTTTAATTTTGTCCTAAATCTAAATAAAATATAATTGAGATATAAATTATTTTTTTTAGAACCAGGTAGATCAAACTGTAAAATAAAAGGGTTAAGGATATCCACTGTAAATAATGTAAATAAATTGTTTAGTTATTTATTGTTAATAATAAACTTTGTTATTTAAAAAATTTTGTGTCAGAGTTATTTATTTCTCCACATTGCTGCATGAAAACACGATATATGCATAATATATAATTTTGCACAAAAGATAAATAAAGAATTATTTTAAGAATTTTAAATATTTTTTTGGTATTCATTATAATTAAATAATCATAAGCTTACATTGTTTATTGGTCATACATCAGTTATCACAATATTATATTAAATTATGTGCTATCAGTTGACACACACATTTTGTTTGTCAGATTATTAAAATGCTACCACATATTTATTATATCATTACATGAAGAATATTATTATTGTTATTTATTATTATTAGTTTAAGTGTAGTAGATTATGACATAAAATCCCTTCTCATATTTTACTACCGTATTTTAAAATTAACTTAGAATAAATTTTATGAACCTGAGATTATTTTATTGAGCTAAATTATTATTAAAAAGAAGATTAAGATTTAATTATTAATTTAGTCTTAGTGAGTAGAAATTATTAAAGTCGTAAGAATACTATGGGTTTGTTATTTAAAATAGTAATAAAGGGGGATAGTGTTCTTATGCCATTGAGGTAGTATCCTGTAGGATATTGGCTCAATGTAATCTATCTTGTCACCTGGTATTTTCACTTCAAGTCTCATGAAACTATTAAATATTTATTTAATTTTATTTTTATAAACTGAACTTTATTCGTATTGTAAATCTGAGCTGGAACCTATTTTATTTTATACCGTATATCATCTGGAAGTGAAGATGCAGAATTCCAAGGTCAGAATATTAAAATTCCCAAATAACACATGACATATGCATTATAAGCCAACACAGCAGTAATATAAAAAATAAACGAACATTTCCTTCCATTAAACTTTTATCCTATTCATTCAAGTTATTTCATCCTTATGAGTTAAAAGGATAAGAACTGATATTATGATAAGCAAACATTCCAGAAACACACCACACACACACACACACACAATATATATATATATATATATATATATATATATATTTTATTATCCTGTTTGATGCTAATATAATGAGGCAATATTCAAAGGTCTTCAAGTGTTTCATAATTAAAATCAGTTTATCCATTTTTCTGGAGATAATTTTCCTTCATAACTGTATAGGTTATTATAATCTTCAAAACAAACTTTTTAAAAACATTTATTGATTTATTTGGTATTATATAGTGAGACAACGTTTTTCCATTTCAAGTGGAGTGAAACTAAAATCAGTTTATTTACATTTTAATCCAGATAATTTTCCTTGACAATGACTTTATAATTTTATTGCAATTAACATATTTAACTTTTTAAAAAAAATTCTTTATTAATTTTATTCTTTTCTCCACGGTGCAATTTGTAATACTTTAAGTAATTGGGACAGTTTACCAGACGATTTTTTAAAATTTTATTTATACGTGTTGTATTGTAAAATTTTAAAAGTAAAGATTTATTGTATTATATTTCCATTAACAAAATAATAACTGTTTAGCACCATTAAAAATAATTTATCTAATTACAGGTGCAATATCTTATGCATTTTTAATGAATCTGTAATCATTCATTTCTATCATTACAGAAAATTGGCGCTAGGAAAAATCAGCAGATGAGAATAGATAATAAAAGGACACAATTATTTTCTTTACTTTATTAAAAGTTAGATGATTCAAAAATGACTTTTTAATTTATTTATTATATATATATCATAACACTTGTCTTCAAAATTAACTCGAATTATTATTTTTTTCCTTGAGATTTTAATTTACAAGCACAATATTGTTCTGCTGGACAATAAGAGTGGCACAAAATACAAAACTTACCAACTCCTTATTTTAACTATAAATAATTTGTGCATCATTTTTAAAGAAGACATTTTAAAAATATGAATAACATAAAATCAAAAGCTTACTTTTTCTTGAATTTTTCTGGGTTTGAAGCAATATTTATGGGAGACAGTTATGATGCACAAGGTTTTCATTTCTCTTCCAGTATAACTTTTAAGAAATATCAATCGATGAAAAAAGTGTTTAAAATGATAGCAAGGTTTGAAGATCTTTAGATAAACAATCTATTATAGTCCTTATTCAATTAAATTTTTATTTTTTCTGATTTTTAGCTTTTTTCTCCTTATTTTAGAAGATCAGAGTTGAAGTATGTGGTTGTTTATTTCTTTTTTCTTAATCAACCCCCCTACAACTTTGTTAAATTATATATAGCTTTTATTACAATGCACTGTGGGAGCAATTAAACCAATAATCTTGGTGTGAATATATTAATATTACCCCATCTGGTTTTATTTTTAATAACTACTCACAATATGCAAGATTTAATAAATTTAATTTATTTATTTCAATTGCTATTCAACAATAATAAAAATAGTAATATATTTATCTCCCAATTAATAACAATATTTTTAAATTATTTTATCCCTAGTTTCAAACCTACACTGGGTTTTAAATCTCATCTCCTCTTAAGCAGATTTCCCAGTGCATTCAAAACAGTCTTTATTGAAAGCCACTCATTAAGACTTTCATGCCAGATATATAATGTTTGTATCTAAATCAAGTGTTCACAACCTTTTTGCTTATTGTACTTTTCTGGTTTTTAGTAAATTATCCAGCATCCCTATTCATTATAAAAAGAAAATAATAGTAAATCATACTTTTTTTCCAACATAGGCTATATTAATTTTCATATAAGCCCATTTGAAACATTAATCAAATTCATTATGTCCACTGCCTTTTTTGTTTTTCAAGGGTTTACTAAAATATATTCCTCTTTTATTTTTTCAGATATATATATATATATATATATATATATATATATATATATATATATATATATATATATATATATATATATATATATATATATATATATATATATATATATATATATATATGAAAAAACAAAACAAGTTTTATATATGTAAAAACCTGCTATCGCTTGTATTAATGATCAATAGATGGAGCTTTACCAAGACCTCCAAAAAGCATATTTGTTTACATAAATGTCAGAGTCAATATTCACTGTCTTTTTCATTTTGCTCCACCCTCAGATCAGCTAATTTCAAGCTGATTTGCTCTCATCAGTGAAGGGATGGGAGTTAGGAACTAGACCTAAATATTAACTCCAAGCATTTATGCAAAACGTTTCTATCAGTTTGCAAGCATGAAATTTTTAGACACCTAAATGTCTTCAAACTCAGCCTATCAAACTAGTTAGCTATGTGAGTCTGATATCAGTTCAGTTTCTACACATAAACAAAGCTTCTGCAATCTATAACATTGCAAGAAAACTTTAAAGGTACATTTATGAAAAAAACAAAACAAGTTTTATATACGTAAAAACCTGCTATCGCTTGTATTAATGATCAATAGATGGAGCTTTACCAAGACCTCCAAACAAGTGTATTTGTTTACATAAACATCAGTGTCAATATTCACAGTCTCTTTCATTTTGCTCCACCCTCAGATCAGCTGATTTCAAGCTAATTTGCTCTCATCAGTGAAGGGATAGGAGTTAGAAACTAGACCTAAATATTAACTCCAAGCGTTTATGCAAAAAATTTCTATCAGTTTGCAAGCATGAATTTTTTAAACACCTAAATGTCTTCAAACTCAGCCTATCAAACTAGTTAGCTATGTGGGTCTGATATCAGGTTTTTATGTATGTTTTTTTCATAAATGTACCTTTAAAGTTTTCTTGCAATGATATAGATTGCAGAAGCTTTGATTATGTGAAGAAACTGAACTGATATCAGATCCACATAGCTAACTAGTTTGATGGGCTGAGTTTGAAGACATTTAGGTGTCTAAAAAATTCATGCTTGCAAACTGATAGAAACGTTTAGCATAAACACTTGGAGTTAATATTTGGGTCTAGTTTCTAACTCCTATCCCTTCACTGATGAGAGCAAATCAGCTTGAAATCAGCTGACTGAGGGTGGAGCAAAATGAAAGAGACAGTGAATATTGACTCTGGCTTTTAAGTAAACAAATATGCTTGTTTGGAGGTCTTGGTAAAGCCCCATCTATTGATCATTAACACAAGCGATAGCAGGTTTTTGCATATATAAAAGTTTTGTTTTTTCATAAATGTACTTTTAAAGTTTTCTTGCAATGATATAGATTGCAGAAGCTTTGATTATGTGGAGAAACTGAGCTGATATCAGACCCACATAGCTAACTAGTTTGATAGGCTGAGTTTGAAGACATTTAGGTGTCTAAAAAATTCATGCTTGCAAACTGATAGAAACGTTTTGCATAAACACTTGGAGTTAATATTTAGGTCTAGTTTCTAACTCCTATCCCTTCACTGATGAGAGCAAATCAGCTTGAAATCAGCTGATCTGAGGGTGTAGCAAAATGAAAGAGACAGTGAATATTGACTCTGACGTTTATATATATATATATATATATATATATATATATATATATATAAACATATGTATATATATATATATATATAAACAAACGGATGTGCATAGTTAAAGACATAAGTAGATTCATCCAATTATAACATGTTTCTTGTCAGATTTTTATTGAATCCTTAAACTATCTGGAAAGTTCACTAGCTATTTTGAATCTTAACTAGACATTTTAAGTTTTCTTACACTGCAGTGAGAAATAATTTTACAGTACATGACAATGTATGTGCAAAAGATCTAAAATGTTTCTTGTGTTGGTGACAGACAGTACCTAACACAAACCACTTAGAAATGTTGATAACATAACTATTTTTACAATATATTATTAGTATTATATATTTTAAAAGTATTTCACCCTATACCTGAACAGTATTTTTGTATTCCCTGCACATTCAGATACCTCATCTTGGTAAGCCCTGGTGTAGATGTTTATATTCCTAATTTCTTAGGTAGAATTTTGTCTAAAGCCCATTCTTAATACAAAGAGAACAGCTTATAGTCATTATGTCCATCTACTTTACATACAAAGTTGAGCAGATAATATTCTATATAAATTTAGCCAGATAACAAATTATGATCAGCTTGATACACAAAACTATTTTCACATAATATATCATATACAAGAATGATTATATTTTTTAAAAAAAATCTTATCAAAGATTTTTACAATTGTATCTATTTACCAATTACAGAGAAATAGCTTAAATCTAGATAGAAAACAGTAATATATTTATAAAATTATAAGCATGAATTAGTTTCCTATATTATAAATTTAAAAAAAATGTATTAACTAAATATAAACAGTCTATTGATGCAATTTTCTGGTAATATAGAACTTAATTAATATCATGCTAAAATAACGATCCAAATAATCATAGGCTAATATTTAATAGAATTGATAATGTTTATCAGCAGTAGTGAGCTATCAGAAGTATATCATTAGAATAATCATTGTCTTTTGTCCAAGCAGATTTTAATTAATTCAGTTATTCATTTTGCCACCAAGGATATATATATATATATATATATATATATAGTGCCACCAAGGATATATATTTATTTCTTAACAACATATAGTTTTTTTTTGTATTTTATTTCTTAACAACATAATATATTACTATTCATTATATATTTTTCTAAAATGCTATTAGAAACATATATTCAAAAAAATGAGACATATAAAATCTGAATTATCATCTTTGCAAATAAAACAAGCATATTACACAGAATAAACATGCATAGGAAATACTTCAATGTTGCTTAACATATAAAGAAAATAGTTTTCCAATATATTTAAATTTTAAATTAATATAATTTAACCAAAACAAATATTTAAAAAAATATTTAAAATTCAAATATCAATTATTAAAAATTATAAAAAAACAATAATTTGCTGGGGGAGGTTTTGATTTGACATCTTACAAATTAATAGACAGCCTATTCTACTAAACTGAACACAACCTACTTCAAGAATAAGAAATGTTCGTTTATTTAACAAAAAAAAAAAAGCACAAACAAATAAAAAAAAAATCATTTATTATATTTAGAAAAAATGCTGCATATGTTTAATTATGGTATTGTGCTTTATTGAAGAAGCTTGTGTTTGCTTTCTTGCTTAGATTTTTCAACTTGTAATAAATGAAATATATGAATTAGATTTGTAACAAAATTGTGGACATTTTTGAAAATTGATAAAACAGTTTCAAAAATATTTTTTTATTTTTTTGTTCTTGGTTTTTTTTTTTGTTTGCCTTAAAAAATCTACTTGTAAAATAAAATATAAGCAAAGTAATTGTTTGACTGGTTAGAGCATGGAATAATCACAATGTAATTTTAAAATATTAAACATGCAGGTATTTTGATGAAATATTAAGGTAAGTTATTGAAAGGTTATTAATTAATTTATTATAATGTAAAGCATTCATGCATAATACTAAAGTGTAATGAATACATAAATAAACTGTTCGTAAATGTTTAATAACGCAAGACAATCAAATCACTCAAAATATATATTATCAACTTTGAAATAATGTTGAAACTACTATCTAGTTTTTCCTTGTATGTTGCATTGTAGCACAATTATTGTTCATTAGATTACTGGGAACTTTCAGCTTGTATTTCAGTATTTGAACAAATAACAGTTTATTATATAAATATATTAAAAATAATATGAATTTTTAAAATAACATGATTATTTCATAGGTTAAAGTGTTATTGAACATGAATTTGGTGTGTACATATAAATTGCTTTGGAATACATTTTAAATACATGTTGAGGATTTACTGTCAAGGTATGAATTGTGATGATGACATTAAATAATTATTTTGGTATAGTTATTTGACAAATGGTTTTAGTGTGATATTAAATACCATAAGTGTATATTATGAGAGATTTGATTGATTAGTTTATTAAAAAAAAATTAATTAATTAATTTATGCATTATTTCTAATTTATCATTTTTGACATTGGATTTCAATCTAGTGGAATAATCATTATTAATTAATCGTAGAGGCATTGTATTAATCTCCTGTCTGCACTGATAAGAAGCTTTCCAGCTTTCGAATGCATACTTCAAATGACACCCACAGACCAACCACCACATGCACATGGATATTTGTTATTGCTAGTGTCCCAACTCCAAAGTATTTATTATGATCAGGTGTCTTTTGGGTGTTGGTAGATTCATCTACTGGAAATTTTATAATAATCTGTATCCAGACATAACTACTGATCATCAGTCACAAATGCTAACTATGAACAATAATTGTTTGATGCAGTGATTGAAAAATGATCATTAGAACACAAATTTTTTGACTTTCTGTTAAGAAAAATTTTTCCCACTCTACCAACCTTTTTTCCTTTCAATATTGCAGGTTTTACACCAAAATTGATGCTGTTTTCAGGGGGGACAAAGAAGAAGAAACACAATAGCACATATTTCACACCTGCACAACTCTGACATATACTTGAGAAATTATGATTAACACATATAGACAAAACAACAGCATACTTGATAACCTAATAGAGACACTCAATAAAGGCACAATAGTGGAAGCTCATATGCTTTGTTGTGCACCAGATGTACTTTCTGCCTTGGATGCAACACCAGAATGACACAGCCACATTCTCTAATACGCTCATACAACTGAAGGCCAGAGATGGCAAAATGGCACGCACATATATATTTGCTGCTACATAGTAACTATTAAAACTTAGCCCAAACAACCAAATGATTTTTTTTTCAAAACAAGAAAAAATGCTTTTGCTACATATCTCATTTTTAACAATTTTTAAACACCACATCTGTGTAATGAATTGTACAAAGGATATATTTAATTCGATCAAAAAGTATTTTAAACTGATAAATTAAACCTTCAGACAATGAAAATAGAACCACAGACAAATAGACAGTTTACAAGTTTACATGGATCAGATATCTGCCTAGCAATATATTTGAAGTGTACCGACAATATCTATCTGTTTGTTCGAAAGCTATGTAGTATTCAACCATGTATTTTTAACAATGTAACTTTTTTATGAACCAAAAAGTTTATTTGGAATCATCATCATCATCATCATCATCATCATCATCATCATCATCATCATCATCATCATCATAATAATAATAATAATAATAATAATAATAATAATAATAATAATAATAATAATAATAATAATAATAATAATAATAATAATAATAATAATAATAATAATAATAATAATAATAATAATTATAATAATAATAACACCTAATATTTGTTATATTATAAAAAAATATAAATTAGATAAAATTTATAGATTAAAGATAATGATTTGATTCTTAATGACTTCCAAAATGACTAAAATATTTTAAGAACTTGTAAAGAAAGAGAAAATGCTGAAATGAGTGGGTAATTTGATTACTTGACAATATTAAAAAAATAAAATTAGCAAAATTATTGAGTACACCTTATGAAAACATTATATAGTTCTTTTGTAAATGAAGTTTTTATGTATTAAAATATAAAGGAAAAGTGCAAAATCAACAAATAATGTATGCAAATTAGTGTATTGTTTTTGCAAATTATATTTCATTGTTCAGAAAATGTTCAATAACAACTGAAATGAAAATGTAATAATGATAATAATATTTAATGATGGTAATAATAATTAATGGTAAACATACTAATATAAAAGATCAAATGTATTATAATTTTATAATAAAAAATGAAAAAGTATATAAAATTTTATAATTATAATATATCCTCAATTAATATTCTCAAATTATAATGCAGTTTGGCAATGTGGAAACAATTAATTATACAATTGGCATTTATATTGCAAATTAAAAAATATAGAAGATTTATTATTAAAATGAAATATGTTCATAATCTTGGAATAGAAGCATTAAATTAATGTTTACGTATTGATTTATACTTATAATTAATGCTTAGATTTGGAAACATAAAATATACATATTATCTATACCAAAGTAATAAGTGTTGAATGATAATGTATGTTATAATATTCTTAGGGATAAAATAAAATAAAATGTTAATATTAATATGTGCCAAAAGATTAAAACAGTAAATGGCCATGTCCTGCAAAACTTGTTTAAAGTAATTGATGTTGGATGCACATTTTAAACTGGCTATTAAATAAAAATTACAATTGTAACAAAAATGATAGTGGGAACTTAATAGTTGCTCTTTTAATATAAAAATTCAACTCAGAAATGTATTAATCATTCACTTCATCATTTTCAAACTTAAATAATTAATCAAGTAACGTTGTGAGAAATTATGTAATTAACTTGAGAAAATTTGTCATTTCTTAAATAAAATGTGCTTAGGAAATGAAAAATTATGTTGTCTATCACAAACATTCATTAAATGTTGTCATGAAATTAAATTCATTATTACCTCCTATAATTCAGGGTAATACAGTCAGTTGGCAGTTGGATAAGTATATTTTAATTAAATAAGTTAAGCAACAAACTTAAATAAAACTTCAAGAAGTTATTTACTGTGAATAATAATAATTATATTAGTAAAATATTAGTAATTCAACATGCTAATTCCTAGTTGAGAAATCCTTCAGATCTCTTTAAAGTTCATACATGCTTAGATATTAACATCTCTAAAGTCTCTTTAATTCAGTAGTTTCTAATTGTATCATTCTGTAATGACTTTATTGCTGGCACACATTAATTTAGAGATAGATCAATAAAATTCTTGACAAGAATTCCTCTTTATTAATATCCAAAACTTCACTTTCACTAGTTTATTTTTCCATTAGTTTACTTTTATTTTCATCTTTTAATTATTCTGCAGACCTTTTATTAATCTTGCTAATTTGCATAAGTTTTTCTTTACTTGCAAATTAGCCTATTGTTATTTTTAGTACGTTTTTCTTCTTCTTAATTAGTTACTTGATTTAAATTGTTTCTGGAATATTCTAGCATATATGCATTAAATGCCTATACATATACCCACCTTTATTTGTTCTTTAATAAAACATATATGAAGATACAGCATGTCTCCCTCAACACCTGGAATATGCAGAATTTATACTCAAATAAAACTTTACTTATTTATTTTATATTTTGTTCTATTTATAACATGGTCTTGTATGTTTAATGTTCTCCATTGCACTTGAACAGGTCTCATTGAGGTCCCATATTCCTTCTCTTTTTTTGGCTTGGCAATATTTTTACATTTTTAATATTAATTTCACAGCTTTTTTTTAGCAGGACAGCTAACTGGAGTTTGCAATTGAGTTTCATCAAAAATATCAGTGTGATATTTTTTTCTAAGTTCAGAATAATCACTATTCTTCTATAGATTCTGTTCCTTTCAAATCTATAATAGGGTTATTATAATGTTTAAATACTCTATCCTCTTTTAACCTAATTTTGTGAATTTGTTCAGATAATATTTTTATAATTGTACATATAGCCATTTCCTTTTTAGTATATCCTTAATCCATACACTTTGGTTCATAGCAAATTTTACATTTTCGAAAAAAAAAAAATTCTACTTTTATTTGGAAGTACAATGGACAAGTGTGAGTGTTTCATACTTTGCCTTAATAACAAATTCACAGTAGTTTTCTTTGTGACCATGGTGAGTGGAAAATGCTTTAAAATATAGCAGCAGGAATTGATTTGAGTATATATACATATTTTTGTTTGATTAATGCATTTTCAACTGTTGTACTGCCATCTGAACTAAACTCTGTGGATGGTTGTGTGAAAGAAAAGAAAAATTATAAAATTTTAAGGAAAAAAAAATATATATATATATATATATATATATATATATATAAAAAAAAAAATATATATATATACCATTAGATTTTGGATGATAATCTGTTGTTAATATGTATTGTATCCCATTTGGAGTAATAAATTTTTGAATTTTTCTTAGCTGAAACCCATTTCATAATTTATTATTATAATTTCTTAAATAGTTTAAAACTTTTATTCTTTTTTTTTTGTACTTGTGTCATTTACTACACAATATTCAACCCATTTATATTTTACATCCACTGCTACAAATAATATTTAACCATGAAATGGCTGTGCATGGCCAAAATAGTTACACTGCCAAGCTTCTGTATATTCAGGCCAGGACATCAATTTCTTTACTGATAAATTTGCTGTTCTTTGACCTGCTTAACAATTTTTCATATATTTTTCAATGTCACTATTCAACTCTGGTCATAAAACATATAAGCATACTTGCTTCTTCTTCCTAACAATACCAGAATGTCCCTTATGTATTTTTAAAAAAAAACAAAACAAAAACAATACACATAAATACACATTAAAGTATTACATATGTGCTTGGAAGAGTGTGACTTGAAAAAACAATGAATAACTTTATAAATGCAAGTGTAATAATAATATAAACATCATATGATCATTATTTGTTATGTTTGCTTATAACTGCTGTTAAAACAGGAAAAACTCATTATACATATTGCCACACACAGCAAGCTAGAGTAACAATGGATGCCAGAAGACTTGTGCTTAAAATCACCATCTAGTGCCTACTCATCCAATATCCCGAGACTAGTTTCTGGCTTATGGCCTAATAATAGGATAATGGTGGCTATGGTTATTAAAAAAAACCAAAGACATCAAAATGTATAGGTACTGAACTGAGTTCAAACCTATATGACTATATAAGCCAAAAGGCTTGAATTGAAAATATTAAGTTGTTTTCAATTTAAGACTCATAGTTTTATAATAAAGTGGAAATACACGATTTCTGCTGGAGGGTTGCATTAGATCTTAAGATCTAGGTGCAGTGCTCTCAGATCCAAGGCTCCTCACTGATAAACGCCACAAGCCAAAAACTAGTCTGAGGATATTGGATGAGTAGGCACTAGATGGGGATTTTATGCACAAGCCTTCTGGCATCCATTGAGTACTCTAGCTTGCTGTGTGTGGAAATATGTATAATGCGTTTTGCTTATGTTAAAAATAATATAATTACAGAAAAGGAAATTAAAAAAAACAAACAAATTATGATTAAAGTTTTAGAATTGTAATGAATTGATACCAAATTTTATTGTTGGTTATAAATAAATTATAAATGTATCTTTCAATATTTAATGAGTTATATATATATGCATAATGATGAAAATTGGTATTGAAGAAGTAGTGAATGAGTTTATAAATTTAATGTTACATGTTTTTTTTTTTTTTTTCCTGTGGTTATTGTTGAACCATTTATTTACTCTTTTTCTTATATTATAAATTGTTGTAAATTAAATCATAAAATCTCTAGGGGTAAATATTGTAGGAATTAAAACAATGCAAATTGCAACAAATACGTTTTAACAGATTTTGACTTAAATTTATGATTAAAAAAATCGATTTTGAGAAGCTTATTAATTCTCTAAATCAATTTTATATGTAATTAACTTTATGAATTTGGATGCCAGGCTAATAAAACATACTAATCTAATTAAAATAAATAAAAAACTAAGTTAAAGGTCAGTTGCAACATATTTGAAATTTAAGAGGAGTTACTGTCTTGTTTGATTAATAAAGACATAATTAATGAATAATTGACATATTTTATACTGCAAAATTATTCACTGATCATATTTTATTAATACTATAAAAGTATATATATATATATATATATATATATATATATAACTTTTATAGTATTAATAAAATATGATCAGTGGATCTAACAGTTGGATAAATTAAAGAAATTTAATATTAGTTAGAAGAGTTTAGTAGTGAACCTTATTAAAATAGATATGGTTTATAGATATATTTTTATTTAGTAATATTTAAAAAAAAGCTTAAAAGACTCAATAAAATTTTCTTTTTTAATTAGTAGTTTTAACAAGGCTGTAAACCTTAGCAATGAGCGTAATTTAGTGTAATTTATGTTTTTAAAATGTGCAATGAAAGTTGTATCTATATTTAATATTATCTGTTTCATTAAAAATAAAAGTTAAAATTGGAAAGAATAAAAGTACTTTAAGATTATTAATCCAAACAAACAAAATAAAATTCCAAACATAATATATTAAGATAAGTAAAAACTTTTTAAGGCTAATTAAAATGGTGGAAATATTTTATATAAAAAAGAGGCTTTGTTGCTCAAAATAAGAAATATCATACAATATTATTATCTTGTATTGTAATACTAGTTGTGTGTTAGAAAATATTTGTAAACTATAATATCTAAGAAGTGGCAGATCTAGATCTATTCCACTCTTAGTCCGACCTAATTTGCATAGTTTACTTCTTGAAAATGAAGGCTTAGACCTTTGGAAGCGCTCGAATAAATCGATAAAAAGTTCGTCATTCCTTTGATTTGCGGTTATTATATATATTTAATTTATACGTGTGTATTTTCATATTAACACAAATAACTTGTATTCTGATAATAAAATAAGAAGAATTTCTAGTGAGGTTTTGGGGAGTAAGTCACTTAGTGGCAATCTGGAGGAATATTTGAGGTTCGAACACCCTCGACCTGCATCTCTTGATTGGGTTAAAGCAGCTAACTTTTCATACCATTACAATATTAACAGGGAATATTCCTAGTGTTTGAAATGGAAGTTTCAATACCTATGATTTACTAATTTTAACTTACGAATTTGATACTTAAATCCCTACCAGAAAAGCATTTCAGATAATTCAGACTACTCTACAAAATAAAAAAGATATATGTTGGAAATATCAACAATTACTTAAAAGTGAATTACTTGTGAGAGAAAAATAAAGCATTATTGGTATTAATAAAATAATTAAAATATCGAAAGTTTAGAGTAAAAATATTATGAGAACAAAAAAAATACAGATGAACAGTTATAATCTTAAATTGGATCTCATGACAAAATAAAAAAGTCCAGAAACAGACAACATGTGAGAGCGATGAATGAAATAAGGAAAATTAATATTGTAATGTAAAAACTAAGCTATGGATCAGAGAAACTAGTTTAAACTTGGTGATTGTTTTGCCTGAAATGAACTGGTAATTGAAAAGAATGACAATGATATAGACACATTTCAGTATATAATAAGGAGGGTAATTTTTAATCAAAAGAAATAAAAATGTAAATAGATATTCATACTAAACTAATAACAATTTGCAAAACACCATTACACTACGCATTTTTTTATTAGTAGAAGATTCACTTCAGTAAAACAGGTGATATGATGCATACAATATCTTAACAAATGCAATAGAACTTTCAAACTAAAAATATATATATATATATATATATATATATATATATATATATATATATATATATATATATATAATTCTATTCAAGAATGATAAAACAATATAAACTTTTGAATAATTTCTCTCTCTCTCTCTCTCTCTCTCTCTATATATATATATATATATATATATATATATATATATATATATATATATATATATATATACTGGACAAAAGCTTTAGACTCACATAAACTGACCACCAGGGCACCACTAGTCTGAAATTTGGAACTAGACATTTATTTTTAAGGGGTTACAGGATATGCGAATCGAATGCGCTGTACTAGCTCAATCAAGCAAATGAGATCTATGTTTTGTTCAATGAGTTGGAAAGGTAGCAACAGAAAACAAAATCAACTAAGTAAATGAATATATAAATAATTTTATTAAAAGTATGATTAAATAAACATAAATCTAAATAATAATCGTTAAAGCACACTTAAAATATGTATTACACATACATTCGTCAAAATTGAACTAAAATATTTATATGGCTTGGAGAACGATTTCCTGTGCGTGAAAGAGTGCAAAATACTGGCAGTAGCATAAGTATTAGTAAGTATACAGTGATCTCATGCCAGACAAGGGAGGTTAGCTTCCTGCTTATAACCCATAGTTAGGAAAAGAGATTTATGTCGAAACAGAAGAAATACGAAGATAGCTTCCAAAACATTAATAATAATAATAAAAAAAGTGTTGAAAGTTATTACTTTCATTTGATTGACCTCCCTCTGAGTGAGACAGGCTAGGAGCTCATGATCTACCTCTTGAGAGGGTTAAAACGATCGTACGTGCCCCTAATAAATGAATTGGTAGCTTGAAGAAATAAAACTAAGAACTATTATATTTCTTAATAGTCTAAGAAATAAGAAAGTAGCTTCCAAAACATTAATAATAATAAAAAGAGTGTTGAAAGTTATTACTTTCAATCGATTGACCTTCCCCTGAGTGAGACAAGTTAGGAGCTCACAATCTACCTATTGAGAGGGTTAAAACGATTGTACGTGCCCCTAATAAACGAATGGGAAGCTTGAAGAAATAAAAGTAAGAACTATTATATTTCTTAATAGTCTATTATGAATAAAGTTTCAAGACATAAGTAGAACTAATAATAAAATGGGTCACGAGCCAGAAGTCAATTAAAATAGTCTGTAATATCCAGACAGCTTTCTATAATAAAAGGGATGTGAGATTATAAATAAACTACTATCTTACTTACTAAGACTTAAATAGGATGGACAGTAATAGGTTTGAAACTAGCACTCATTAAAAAAAAATATCAAGCACACAGAAATCGAATTATAAGATACAACTTGAAAAACATTTATATTTAAAACTAAAGGGAACAAATCTAAGACAACATTATTTAAATTGCAAAAATGTAAGGTACCTTAATAATTTATTTCAATGCTAGTGCACTAGACTTCTTAGGTTAATCCATTGCTCTGGATTCACTGACGTTAGGTTTGGGTGAGTTGGTTAGTGGTTTCTTTGGAGCCGGTTCTTATGGCATTGTAGGCAGTTAATGGAGACACAGGACGTCCGAACCTGTCCTGGTGAGAAGCTTAGCACATCATGGTAAAGAAAATATTCTTGCTGTAGGTTTAATGTTCATTCTAGGTAGAATAATTACTGGATCAGCTTTCAGAATATGCGGGAATCGTTCTTTCCAAGTATTTTGGCAGGAATCGTACAATTCTCCTGTCAGAGTTGGTGTCTGTCTATTTGCGCTGGTACAAGTATTCTAGCTTTTTCTAGATAATCCGAAGGCCTGATTAGAACTTGTTATGTGAATCATATCTCCTAATTACAAAACTTTTTCTTTTTAATTAAAATTTAAAAATTCTCTATCTAGCTAACAATAGTTATCTAATTAACGAAAATAAATTGCCCTTTACAGATCTAGGAACCAACTAATGAAAAATTATTTTCTTTTTGTTTTCTTTCTTTTTAATTATTCTTATCAATATAAATCCAAAATCTGTAAAGCAATCTATTTGTACACGTTACTTTTACATAAATTTAACAACAAAAAAGTAATCTTAGTTTTCTTTTTTTAAAATCAAAATTAAAAACCAAATATAACTGTGGTATTAAAATATAATTACCACACACATACATATATATTAGTACAAGCATTAAAAAAAATTTTAATCAAGTTTTACAAATGAAATCTTAAATAAAAATCTATTTTCTTTTCTTTACCCCTATAAAAGTATAATTTTAGTAATGGTGTCTTAACATCCATTACAACTGCCTCTCCGTCATCACAAAAAAAAAAAAAAACTTAGCTGACTTTGCTCTGCCTACCACTAACCAGTTTTCTCTAAGTTTGTTCTCACTTTAAAAAAAAATCAAATCTGTCCGACTACCCTAACGAATACTATTTTAAATCATTTGTAAGTAACATAAATTTTCAGGAATATACTGGCGATGTATTAAAATAACTATTTACAACAAAGTAATACAATTACGATAGCCACTATACATTTTATTAAATAAAACGAACATAATTCAAAATATCAATATGTAATATTGTTTATCACACACATATATAGTTGTAATTATATGATATTATTTACAAAATTCATTCAGACATATCACCTACTTCAAAATAAATTTCTATTCTCAACTCTTAGGCCAATTACAAATCCATTGAGTTTTTTTTTAGCAGTACCTCTGATCAATATCACTTACGCTCAGTCAGACGGTTCTTTCTTTATTCTTTCTGCCTCTAATGTACGTTCCTTTCCCCCTTTTGTCTGTCCTTCACTTATAATTTATTGCCTTGTCTCTTTCTCAATCTGTTTTATCCTGTAGCTCATATATCTTATGACTCTTTAGCCGAGCAAAATATATTTGTTCAATGTGTCCCATTTTAGTACAGACCGCCTTATTAATAACAAATGGAATGAATCCCTTTTCTATAGTCTTTTCAAATAAAATTGCTCTATAGATAGCTTTTATCTCTGCCTTAAAATCATACTCCTTAATTTTTTTCTTAACTCTCTTTTTTTAAATTTGTACTCACAAGCACTAGTTATTTTAACCAATTTATTTTTAGCTTCTTGCAGAAACTCTTTTACATTATTCTCTGTCTTTTGATCTGAATTTTCTATCTCACCACCTATCTGCACCCAATCTCTACCAACTTCTATTTATATTTCTACTTTGTCTGCTCTAATGCTATCCTGTTCTAATTCATCTTTTACTTCTTTCATCTCTTCCTTTACTATTTCAACTTCCTGAACCTCCTTATTCCTATCTTTCTTTATGACTTCTATAGCTGCCTCATTTTTGTCGACTTTCTTCAATATTTCCTGTCTCATTCCTTTCATTTCTGCTCTTAGATCCTCCAGTATTGTTTGTTGACTCTGTTTTATTTTTATATTTTGTTTTGTTATATTTTGTTTCATTTCTATTATCAACTCTATCATCATCTTCATCATCGTCTGTGTCTTGCTCTCTTCTTTTTCTACTACCTGGGGGGTGTTTAAATGAAACTGGGCTCTCTTCCCAACCTACATCCCTATCATTTTCTTCTCTAGCTTCCATTTTCAAAATAAACATAGCCCCGATGCAATCTAATTTTTTTTTTTTAAATCACCAACGGAAATTTTTTTTTAAATCTGTTTATTAACGGGGTTTTTTTTTTAATCTTCAACAGCTAACTTTATTTTATTTTTACAAAGCAAACTTAAACTCTTTACTTTTTTAAAAAAAAACTTTACGAACATCGAACTAATTAATAAACACTTTTTGAATATCAAAACATTAAATACAGACAGATCCGAAACTACCTGCATCTTTCCATCAACTTCTATTCTACCACTAACTTTATTTCAACTATTTTTGCCTACTGATTCTGTTTAATTTTCCCAACCATCCAAACAAAACATCTCATGTAAAGTTTTAATATCGGCCCCATGTTGGGCACCAAAAATTACTACCCTATATACTGGACAAAAGCTTTAGACTCACATAAATTGACCACCAGGGTGCCACTAGTCCGAAAATTGGAACTAGACATTTATTTTTAAGGGGTTACAGGATATGTAAATTGAATGCACCGGACAAGCTCAATCAAGCAAATGAGATCTATGTTTTGTTCAGTGAGTTGGAAAAATAGCAACAGAAAAGAAAATCAACTAAGTAAATGAATAAATAAATAATTTTATTAAAAATATGATTAAATAAACATAAATCTAAATATTAATCATTAAAGCACACTTAAAATATGTATTACATGTACATTCATCAAAATTGAACTAAAATATTTATATGGCTTGGAGAACGATATCCTGTGCATGAAAGAGAGCAAAATACTGGCAGTAGCAGAAGTATTAGTAAGTATACAGTGATCTCATGCCAGACAAGGGAGGTTAGCTTCCTGCTTATAACCCATAGTTAGGAAAAGAGATTTATGTTGAAACAGAAGAAATACGAAGGTAACTTCCAAAACATTAATAATAATAATAAAAAGAGTGTTGAAACTTATTACTTTCAAATGATTGACCTCCCTCTAAGTGAGACAGGCTAGAAGCTTATGATCTACCTATTGAGAGGGTTAAAACAATCGTATGTGCCCCTAATAAATGAATTGGAAGCTTGAAGAAATAAAACTAAGAACTATTATATTTCTTAATAGTCTAAGAAATAAGAAAGTAGCTTCCAAAACATTAATAATAATAAAGAGTGTTGAACATTATTACTTTTAAGTGATTGACCTCCCCCTGAGTGAGACAGGCTAGGAGCTCACAATCTACCTATTGAGAAGGTTAAAACGATCGTACGTGCCCCTAATAAATGAATTGGAAGCTTGAAGAAATAAAACTAAGAACTATTATATTTTTTAATAGTCTATTATGAATAAAGTTTCACGACATAAGTAGAACTAATAATAAAATGGGTCATGAGCGATCCAGAAGTCAATTAAAATAGTCTGCAATATCCAGACAGCTTTCTATAATAAAAGGGATGTGAGATTATAAATAAACTACTATCTTACTTACTAAGACTTAAATAGGATGGACAGTAATAGGTTTGAAATTAGCACTCATTAAAAAAAATATCAAGCACACAGAAATCTAATTACATAAGATACAACTTCAAAAACATTTATATTTAAAAACAAAAGGGAACAAATCTAAGACAACATTATTTAAATTGCAAAAATGTAAGGTACCTTAATAATTTATTTCAATGCTAGTGCACTAGATTTCTTAGGTTAGTTCGTTGCTCTGGATTCACTGATGGTAGGCTTGGGCGCGTTGGTTAGTGGTTTCTTTGGAGCCGGTTCTTTAATTAAAATTTAGAAATTCTCTATCTAGCTAATAATAGTTATCTAATTAACGAAAATAAATTGCCCTTTACAGATCTAGGAATCAACTAATGAAAAATTATTTTCTTTTTGTTTTCTTTCTTTTTTTAATTATTCTTATCAATATAAATCCAAAATCTGTAAAGCAATCTATTTGTACACTTTACTTTTACATAATTTTAACAAAAAAAGTAATCTTAGTTTTCTTTTTTTAAAATCAAAATTAAAAACCAAATATAGCTGTGGTATTAAAATATAATTCCCATGCACATACATATATATTAGTACAAGCATTAAAAAAAACTTTTAACCAAGTTTTACAAATGAAATCTTAAATAAAAATCTATTTTATTTTCTTTACCCCTACAAAAGTATAATTTTTGTAATGGTGTCTTAACATCCATTACAAATATATATATATATATATATATATATATATATATATATATATATATATATATATATATATATATATATATATATATATATATATATATATATATATATATTATTTAATGTCTGTATTTAATAAAGCAATATATGTAATTATATAACTGAATATTTGTAAATACTGTAACAAAAATTTTAATTATTTAATTACTGTATTTACAAATATTCAGTTATATATATATATATATATATATATATTGTAAGAGATGGCTTACATATATATATATATATATATATATTGTAAGAGATGGCTTACAGTGTGCCATCACCTGTCCCAATTTCTTTTACAATGTTTGAATTCAGACCCAGTGGTAAGCAAATAATTTATCCTACATATTTGCTTATGCAAAGGTAGTATTTACATATATAAACATACATATAGACTAATATGTTTGAAAAATTAATTCTTGTTTTTTTTGGCTATTGTGAGAAAGCAAACAAATTTGTTATACACATGAAGCATATATGCATATAAACTAGTACATTTGTCTATTGGTAGAAATTAATTGTTTTTCTTTTATTCATTTAATATCACTAACTAAAATACTAATTGACTTATAACACAGACATAATCAAAGATCAAAATTATATGAGGTCAAAATTGTTGCTAAATGATCGAGTTTGGAATAATGAAAATTAAACAATAATAATAATAATAATAATAATAATAATAATAATAATAATAATAATAATAATAATAATAATAATGTTTTATAATTTGTTTTTTAAGTTGTAACGATAGGTTTTAACTAGAATGAGACAAAGTAGCATTCTCAACTTGAAAATCTACAATTTAACCCACAGCACATAAGTAAAGTTTTTATTTCTTTCTTAAAAAAAAGCAAAAGCAAAAAAGAACTGTTTGGGTATTTAAAAACAATAGAATTTTAATAACTGTAATTTCAGGATACTATAAAATCATTATTTTGGATAGAAGGAAACTGGAAAGTTAAACTTCAATTTATAATTAGCAGGAATGAACTAATGATTTAATTTATTCTGTAAACTGTAATTCATTATTATAGAAATGATGGAAAAGAAATGTGAAACTACTAAAAATTAATTGTTTTCTTTAAAAACTATATATATATATATATATATATATATATATATATATATAGTATATATATATATATATATATATATATATATATATATATATATATTTAAGCCATGTTAGAAATAACAGTTTATTAAAGGAATCATTACAATGTATTCAGGGTAAAAAGCCAATGCTGTGTAACCTTCCAAAGCTAGCTTCAATGTCATTATGAAATTGTGAAATTATGAAATTATAATTTTTTTCATTAAGATGTCTATTTAGAGAATGCTGGTGTACATCAATCTTCCATGGATTTATAAACATTCAGGAGAGATATTTCATATGTGTTTGTTTCAATCAAGAATCATGAAATACATAAATAGCAACAGAGTTGGTGAACAAAAACAGTATACATGGAGATTGAGATTTATATCAATAAACTCTTAGTGGGAGATAAAATGATTGTTTTATCAGGAAAAATATATTTCATTTTGATTCACATTATTATTATTATTTTTGCTTTTATCATTTCTATTTGAAAGTGTATGTATTGTATTTTTTTATTGTGTATTTAAGATTCATTTTTCAAATTCTATCATCTGCAATTTAAAAGTGGAAGCAGTAGATGGATAAATAGCATATATTAATGTGTTTTAAAAAAAGGAATCATAGTCAGTTAATGTTTATAATTTTTTTTAATAAAAGTAAATTTACAAATTCCTCTAGAAATTCAGCATTGATCCATCAAGGTGACCTCAAGTAAGGTTTATTATTTCTAAATAATACATGGGCAATTTAAAAGTATTGCATTAAGTAGTGTTTTAGATGACAATTTATTAGTCTGCATTATAGTGACATCTTTATTTCATGTTTAAAGAGGTTTATTTAAACTTCATTGTAACAATATTTCATACTCTGTAGTCAAGTTGCAATCTTTAAGTGTCCATATATATTCAATGGACCATTAGTAAGAATGGATTTCCATTCTTGCTATTAAAAGGTGTGAAGGTTGCCTTGACAGCAGTTAGAAATATTGGTTGCTATATTTACTGTGAATGTTTAGGTGGTTACTGGTCTGAAACTAATTATATCATTATACCAGATTAGCTTTAGGCACTATTTCGCTTAGTATTTTTAAATAATACATGGGCAATTTAAAAGTATTGCATTAAGTAATGTTTTAGATGACTATTTATTAGTCTTCATTATAGTGACATGTTTATTTCATGTTTAAAGAGGTTTATTTAAAATTCATTGTAACAATACTTCATACTCTGTAGTCAAGTTGCAATCTTTAAGTGTCCATATATATTCAATGGACCATTAGTAAGAATGGATTTCCATTCTTGCTATTAAAAGGTGTGAAGGTTCCCTTGGCAGCAGTTAGAAATATTGGTTGCTATGTTTACTGTGAATGTTTAGGTGGTTACTGGTTGTAAATTAAATTATATATATATATATATATATATATATATATATATATATATATATATATATATATATATATATATATATATATATATATATATGTGCCCTTTTCTATAGGCCAGTAATAGTTTATAACAGTCAATTACTAAAAAAATTTAAATTTAGAATATGTTCTTTTATACATTAATTGTATTAAGTCAATTATATATTTAAAGTACAATTTGAAGCTAAAGAGAATACGTAGTACATAAAATCATTTAAAAATAGTTTTATAAAGCTTTAAATATTGTTGCATATGGTTGTAAAAGCTGGACATATTAAATAACACAGCTATAAATAATTAAAAGTATATTTAAAAATCCGATTTTAATAGTGTAAAATGTATGATTTAATAAATGCTTTATTTAGATTTCTAATCATATTTAAATAGTAAAAAATAATATAGTATATTTTAAAATAAACTTTATGATGGTGAAAATTATATCTAGTTCTATATTTTCTAAATTATTCTTCCAATTTTTTTTATAATTATTTTATATAATATAATAAGTGTATCAATTTTATAAATCTGGGCAGAGAAATAGATTGAAAATCGTCTGTCAAAGTTATGAATCATGTGATTTTTAATGTATACTATCACACACATGCTTGTTTGAAATAATAACAAAGTTTAAAATATTTTAAAAGTTATATTATAGAATTGGATAGAATTATTGCCTATCATAAAAGTAAATAGTATTAAACACTAAGTTAACTATCATATGTAATGTTTAAGTAATGTAATAAAGACGAATACAGGTATAATAAAAATTAAATATTTTATTTAAAAAAAAATAGATAAATTGAATAGATAAATGGAATAAGTTATTAAATGTTATTTTAAAAGTTATTTTAAATGCTTAAATAGTTTTAATAAAAATAATAATTTATTTAAAAGTAATATTTTAAATAATATTTTAGGTTCATTATGTCATCATTTTTATTTTCAAATATAATTCTACTATAAATTGGAAATATGTAAATTTTTTCTCAAGCTAAAGTAAGAATTGGCCAATAAGAATAGGTATCCTTACAGACAATAAATATCGTTGTAACTAAGTTATAGTGGGAGATTAATAATGTATTGAAACTGAAGAAAGGTAAATTATAACTATCAAAAGATAGTATTTTTAAAAATCTTTTATTTTAGTCATTTTTTTTAGTACTTTCTTATAACTTTATCTGCAAAATACTAATTGATAATTTTAAAATATTTTTTTTTGTTTGCAAAAGAGAGTATAAAGTAAAAATATTTTAATAATTTCGTTTAACATGATTTTCTAATTTTTAAAGTACTTACCAGTCATATTTTATCTAAAAGTTTAACCTAAACTATGCAGTAAAAAATGGATATACTATAAAATGGATATAAATGGTAATACTGTACAAATATTTGAAATATTTATTGATACAGCTTTATTAATATTTAACCGAAGAACTGTTCTGGTACATAAAAACCACAGCACGGACATTATACGGAGTCTAAAAATGTATGGAAATGTATTATTTATAGACTGATGCAAGATTTATTTTTAAATAATAATAAGATAATTATATATTGCATGAATTATTTTTTATAATATGATATTCAAAGGAGTAAAATGTTATATCCTTTCTAAGAGGTAACATTTTTTTTTTAAAATATTTTCGAGTGCAGAATTAAATAAAGAAGCCAGGAAAATATGTTACAGAAGCGTTTTGATATTAAAATATCCGTTCTTCGAATTATTTAAAATGTACTTGGAAAAGATTTGTTCAAAAGTATTTGAAGTTTTTATTTTAAAAGAGATTTATAAAAAAAAATACCAAACGAAAGTTTAAATGTATCAAGAAGGAAGCATAGATAAAAAGTGAACACATAGATGAATAAAAAAAAATAGATCCATGGAAATACAAATAGTACTTAAAAGTATATCGAATATTTTTAAAAGTTAAATTAAATGGATTGATGCATTGGATATGCAGAGAATATTGGTAGAGAAGATTAAGAAGCTTCACGGGATTAATTAATATTATCGTCTTAAAAATTAAAACCAAGGATTATTTTCTAAATTTTATTATATGGATTAATAATTATTTTTGTTTTAAACTTTAACACGCTTGGAGAACATTTTTTAAAAAACTCTAGAGAAAATAATAAGCATTTTGGACTTATCAGTAACTATCGTCAAGAAAATATGTAACTATAGTTTTGATTCTTTTTATTTTGTTAAACTAATTTAAATCTAAAATTTTATATAAGATTAGGAAAAACATAAAACCATTAATTTGTTAATATTAAAATTTTATAATATAACAATCTAATAATTTAGCTAAAAAATATTTTAATATAAAGTGTATGGGTGTGAATTTTTTTTATATCTGCAATGCTCAAGTGGATAAAGAAAAAACCTACTGAACACGATGACTAGATAAAGGTTATTGGTAATAATAATAACTATTGATAATTTATAATGGTTTTTTTTCGTTTTCTTTAGATCATCCATAAATTGGAAGAATGGAAGTGTAAAAGTTTTTTTTTTTTTTTGTAATTATACTAAACGCATTTTTATACAACATTTTTAAAAAAAACATTATGAGATAGGATTGATTTGAAAATATGCATACAACAATTTTTTCATTATTTATTAGTGATATAATCCAACATAATAAAGAATTATGTGATTCTTTAAAATTTTTATGATATGGGATATTCAAATATTGTCTAAGTAGGATCGTATATAATTAAACACTTACAGATTAATGAAGTAAGCAACTTTTCTTATGGGATAGCTAGATTGTTTAAATATTGATGAATTTTATTTATTGTTTTGTAAATGCAGACAGTTATTTATCGATGTAAGATGTAGAAAAATCTTGAGAAATAATGTTGAGATAGTGGCTTGGAAGTACTTAGTGAACAGGAACCAAGATGATGTATTTTTAAAAATTGAATGTTATAAGGAATGGAAATAATATTTTAGTCTTTATGTGGTTATCAACATAGTTAACATAGCCCTATGACTGATACATATTTTATTGGATTGTGTTTATAGTACTTTAAATATTTGATGTTCTAATAAAGTCTGAATAAATAGCTTTAACATCGTCCCTGTGCTAGAGGATATTAGTAGATTAATGTCCTACCTCTTGCACTTTGTGCCATGATTTTGAAGGATATATTTAAGAATAATACTCTAGCTTTTTCCTTAATCCTATGCATCTGTTTCGTATATTTTTATTTCATGTAACTGCATACGTTAAGTAAGACATTTTTAAAAAAAATGATAAATAATTTAGAGCTAAGGTTCCGTGCTATCATTTTTTGGATTAAGATTAGGTTATTTGCTTATAGGGAGCAGAATATCTTCATAACTTAAAATTGAAGATCCAAAGTAACCCTAGGGAAAGAGAAGAATCATAAAATATATTTTGGATTTTATTTCGGAAAATGAAATAAATATATATATATATTAAAATAAAGTATCTAAATAAAGATATTTTCTTTAAAGTACAGATAATAATTTTAAATCCCTTCGTATAATTTTTTTTTTTTATAGAAAAATAAGTATTGCATATTTTTTTAAAAATACAATGAGCTAAAAATGGAGATTATGTAAACAATATGCAAGTACATTTTGTTTATTGATTAGTAGACATGTATTGATGACCACACTTATATCCCTCTAAGGAAAGAGCTTAAAGAAAAGAATATGTTATGGTTAGTAAACATTGTGTGATAAATGCTAAAATCCTAGTACTTTATTTTGGATAATATTTTATTTATAACATCTTTGAATTTGCAAGATGGTAAATTTTGTTTAATATTTTGCAGAAATCCATACTCATTATAAAAATTTTGGTTTCTATGCAGTTCTTTCTAGGTATGAATTTTTTAAAATAAAGATAGTAATAATCTTAAGGACTAAAATACTTTGTGCTAATCCACAAGTAGATCAGATATACTTGCCTAATCAGTTAACCATGATGAGAAACCAAATAATAACAGTTTTTTAATTTTTGTCCTAAATCTAAATAAA